>CM072082.1:22031851-22631851 GCA_036785405.1 Coenonympha arcania
CGTCAATCATTTCAGTCGTTCGAACCTTTATGGTCTTCTAGATCCATAACAGGGCTGATGCAGTTTATTTCTGTCAGTGGTAAAATTCTGTGTCTCAAGTGTTTACCAATCCAAGTTATCTCGTTCGTCACCACTTATTACGTATCCTTATCTTTTGCTATAGTTTTTTCGGTACAAAGTTAAACTTTATGTACCTACGTCACTGTACTCTTCAATGAGCGTTTCATATTACTTTAAAAAGATTTAAGCTTTGGACACACAAACTATGTGCGAGTTTGTGTGTCCAAACACACGCGCGCGCACACACACACACACACACACACACACACACACACACACACACACAAAGCTGAGCGTTTCTTCAGTGATAGCCCAGCACAAAGGACAGGAGTCAGCTGACAGACGGTCCGTCGCGTCGTCGGCCGCGGGGTCGCGCGTCGCTGGTCGCGAGTCGCGAGGTCGGCGGGCAATTATAATTTATTGGAAGTAATGTGCGGTGGTTCGGGACGCATGCGCCGCCGCCGCGAACGTTCTGGACCGCCGTTTTTATGTGTTTATGTATTCTAATTTTATTGTTTTCTTTATTCGCGTCCCACTTTTGTTTGGTTCGGAGGCCGGCATTGTTCTGCGTCGTAAACGCCGATTTAGATGATAAATAAAATGTTGTAATAATAAAAATTTGCCGTATGAAAATTTTTATTTAGTGCGCGTATTTTTTATCGCGGAGCGGGCGTCGGTTACTAATGTTTTTCCTTGTTACGTGATTGTGTAATAAATTTTGCGTTTTTTTGTACCCTCTTGTTTTGTTCGCCTTGCAGACCGCATTTTCACATTTTTACTTTTAAATATAATATCTTTCTTTATTATTATACGAAATAATGATTATTAAATAAGTGAATATAAGTAGGTAGTATGTACGTATTAACGTATGTTTCACTTTTGGAACCTTTTCTGTTTGAGCTTGATAACAAAATAAAAAAAATTGTTGCCTGTAAAGTCGGTTTACTGACGATAGTTGAACGTGACAACGTCTTCTTTGTCACTCGTTCCGCGCTCGCGAGGTAACGCCGGTAACGCCGCATGAGCGAGGTAACGCCGCATGAGCGAGGTAACGCCGGATGAGTCATGTTTTTTCGTGCGTGCAACCGGCTCTATCGATTTATAAGACGTTGTCACGTCAAAAAGGCCAGGTGCGATTTAGGCTCGCGCACCGACGACGGATCCATACTACAAAAGCTAACTCTAATCATTTCGATAGCTGAAATAATCGGGTGTAACGGGCGGAGAAAGCAAGGATTCGGAGGATCAAGATTCTATTTACCATTTTGGTACTGAACCCTAAAAAGAAATCACAACCGGGCTTCGGGAAGGCATGTTTTGGTGAGCTACGAGAATCACAGTTGCCGTCGCGCGTCGTTGGAACGCGCCCCCACTAGATGGCAGCACGGGCGAGTTGAATCACGTCACAGTTGTGCTGCTCCCTAACGCCTATATACGAGGCGAAATTATCTTCTTCAATTGGTTAACGAATCGTTTCGGAGAAGATTTGTAATTTTTGGTAAGATCTATGCGTTAAAAACGTCATATGATCTTAAAAATAACATAAAATGGAAAATTCTTTCCAAAAAACCAACTTCAAATGCCACTACAAAGAATGAAATAATTTTTAATGTACACCAATTCGAAGTCGGGCAATGTTTTGTTTAGTCCTTCTTATTATAAAACTTGATGTGCAAAGAAACGACAAATTTGTCGACAATACGAAGGACTATTAGTGAATGAACGAAACATTGCCCGACTTCGAATTGGTGTACATTAAAAATTATTTCATTCTTTGTAGTGGCATTTGAAGTTGGTTTTTTGGAAAGAATTTTCCATTTTATTTTATACTTTTTAGTGGAAAACAACTAATGCGCAAGGCAATGGAAAAATGCCCACATCGCTTGAAGTATGCTTCTAAAATCTGAAGAGTTCTCTCAATTTCTCCAAGATCCCATCATTAGATCCTGACTTGATTAATACAGTCATTACTTGATGACTGCAAGGAAATGCAATAGTAAATATAAAAGATATCTAAATCGCTTCAAGTATACTATCAAAATTTGAAGAGTTCCCTCGATTTTACCAAGATCCCATCATCAGATCCCGACCTGATGACAATAAGACTACCTGGAAAAAAATACTCTTTCAAACAATACCCAAATCACTTCAAGTGTGCTTATAAAATTTGAAGAGTTCCCTCGATTTCTCCAGGATCCCATCATCAGATCCTGACTTGATGACAATGGGACCATCTGTGAACTATATCCTTTCAAACAAAAAAAGAATTTTTGAAATTGGTCCACGCATCTTCGAGTAATCGGGGAACATACATAAAAAAAAAAAAAGATTCCGACGAATTGAGAACCTCCTCCTTTTTTTTGAAATCGGTTAAAAACGATATTCAAAATTCAAAAACGAGCAGATAGGTAGTTAGTTATGTCATGCATTATATCTAATCCCATCAGATAGAGTCGTTAGAATATTTTTTAACTGCACTTGTTTTGTACCACCCATCCGCAGACGCTTTGCCGATGACCTCCCCTCCTACTTCATACGGCCACAAGTCCACAACCCCCTTTATTTATGACGATAATTTATTTGCATTTTCACGCTGCAAAATGCATTTCTTGTGGACTATTTATGGACATTTTATTCGATACTTTACAAGGTCAGATTAATTATTTTACCAAACACTACGTCTAAATTAGAATTTGGGCGCCATACTTGGATGTTCTTCCAAACCGAATCAAAACTTATTTCGCCAATTCTACCAGATTACTGCACTGCTCGTCTCGTAGCAGATTCAATTGTGAGTAAAACTTAATTTAATTTGCAACGTCTTGCCGGTTCGTGCTCAACCCACCTCGGTAAAACCCTTTTCCCGACGACCCAGCGCCGGCCGGATTTTTATAATTATTTTCGATGGCAATTAAGACCCGTTTGGGGGTTAATTTTACTTGTTAACGACAGGTTTTAAAGAGTGCAGCTGCTATGGGTATAATAATTCGTACATTTTGATACGTGACTTATTAAAATTATCACGTTAATCGCCGAGGACATTTATTTTAAGGGTTCCGTAGCTAAGAAAAAAAAATCGAGCCCGTATCGCTTTTTGTTCATCCGTCTTATCTGTCTGTCATGACCCTGTATCTCGTCAATTAGGTACATGTAGTGTTATAGAGTTGGAATTAAAACCATTGACTCAACTCTGCAGTCCCTTGAAATCGTGAAGAAAAAATCAAACTTTCAAGTTCAAGTAAAAACAGGGCATTTATGCCGCAGAAACTGGTTATTTCACCAGTCGTAGGGGAAAAAAATAAAAGGGTATTTTCCGTTGACATAGAATTATGTTTTATTCATATTTTAAACATGGTTTTTTTCATTCTTTATTCATATGTTTACGGGAAAAATCTGAAAACAATTGCAATTAAATCACAAAAAATACAGTCTCTGTTTAAAATAAGTAACATACCTATAAATATGCCCTATAGATCTCTTGTTGCGCGAGTCAAGCTCACATTTTTGTCCGTTTTTTAGTACTTTCACCTAAATAATTATATTTATTACAAAGTTTAGTTATTTGAATGGCTCAGAATGTTTTATTTTAAGTAGTTTTCTCTTTATGATGTTTCATACAGTTGTTATTAAGGGGATTTATTGAATTTATTTTTGTCTTTCTCACTCTCACGGAGATTTGGTAGGTGCGACATGCAGCGTCGCGGAAGAATATAACAGAAAACGACCTTTTACCTAATTACTCAAAAACTAAGCTTGTTATCAAAAATCGCTTCTAAGCGTTTTTGGATATTATTATTACCGACACTTTAAAATAAAAATTACAATTACATCCAATGTAGTGTCCGATAAAAACTAGAAAAACTGAAATTTTGGAGCAACTTTTGGGAGAACTTTCTATCGAGAAAATTTTATCCGATCGTGTTTCTGCTTCTCAGCGATTTTAGATTAAAGAACCAAAATACATGACGTATAAATTTAAAAGTAATTGTCTTTATAGTTTTTGCATAAAACTTCATTCAACATCACCTAAATACGGCTTGTAGGCCGTTAAGCATTATCTACAAAATAGTTTTTTAGTTTTATACCTATAGGTATGAGTGTTAGTTCAATTTTCACTTTTAGGTATGTGGCGTGGTAAAGGCAATGAGTATATAGATATTTCAATCCACGAAGATGCGCCCCACTCTGTCAAAGTCACTTTTTGATTCGTATGGAATTTGACAGAGTGGGGCGCGTCATCGTGGATTGAAATATCTATAGTTGTCTTGTGTGATATTAAAACAAACCAGTCACATTAAGGTATTATGCTGTTTTGGTTTTACTTTTAGTAACGTGTAAAAAAATATTGTATCTATCTTTTAATGTCACTTCCGTAGGTAATAAAATTGCGAACTTAATATTTTTCAAGAGTTATTTGCCGAGAGACGACACATCGTTTTCCAGCATGCAAAAATATCTTCGAGGTTTGATTGCAGAAGGACGGTAAATATCAATATTGAGGTTTTGAGCTTTGATGCCCCTCTGTGTTGGCGCTTTGATTTGGAAAAAGCACCAAAATATAGACCAAGTGTTTGGGTGAAAGGAGTACTCGGTATTGATAGCTACATTTCGAGCAGAGCGGTGAAAAACTTTTACGTATTATGCCTTTTCTCCAATCCAATTATTATTTATGCCTCGCTAAGTAATACCTACTTGAAATAATCTTAGGTACCTAGTGATTTTGATTTCGGGTTTTTATCAGATGTCTGGAATTTGAGCCCTAGGTTTTCATTATCTAAGTTTTTCGGGTTTTTATCAGATATCTGGAATTTGAGCCCTAGGTTTTTGTGTCTAAGTTTTTGGAATTATATGCATTTGTGAAATCTGACAACAGTGTGTCTCAGGAAGTCTGCATATCTGAGAGTTTTCCATATTGCGCTTAATGTGAACCCTGCTAACTCGCACTTGACCACCCTGTCAAAAGCGTTTCATTCGATTTATATGGAGTGGGGATTTAAATATCTATATTTATACTCTTTCCAATTCGCTTATTTTCTATTTGACACATGAAACAGATATAGCAATAGCGTGGGACCAGAGATATATAGGTAAAATGGTCTCTTTCTGGTCCATCGTTATTTCTATATCTGTTCCATGTGTCAAAGAGAAAATAAAAGAATGGAAAGAGTATAATTAAACCCTTGTTACTCTGAGTGCCCAGTAGTAAGGAGTTAAGACAATTGTGACTCGTAACGGCTAAACAGATTTTCAATTATTGTTTCAAAGGTAGTTATGATCAATTATAACGAGTGCCTTGTTTACCGCGCAGTTAGGACCCTAAACGATGTACTTAGAATATACCTCTCTGACCTCAAACTCATAGATAATACCAGGAATCCAGTTTCATGAATAGCTTATGTTTTAGTGTGCCTTCCCAAATTAATATGAACACAGCGTACCCTAATGTCAGTTTAAACACTCATGAGCTATTTTTTTTTTATTTCCATGATGGCTGGTCACGTAGTTACGCTTTGACTTTTGCTGGGGAATTCAATCATGTGAGCAATTACCTGGTTATATAAAGTTTTATTTTGTGTTAATAATAAAATGAGGGATTTTATAAAATAAAATATTACGGAGAGTCTCGACTAGTGAGCTATCGAGGCAAGTGTTAAGCATAAGTACCTACTATGGTTAAGTAGGGTTTTATTGCTAAAACACACTACTATAGTAGTGTGTTATTATCTCGCTGCAGACTCGGTCATAAATCATTTGAGAGTTTCGCTTTTGTTGTTCTTTGACGAGTTGTGCATTACTGCAGAACAACAAAAGCGAAACACTCGAATGATTTATAACCGAGTCTGCAGAGAGATAATAAGACTACTATAACTGGCTCAAATTTCCAAATTAATCACCTCAAAAGGTTGCTCCTGAGTCCTGATTTTACCACCACTAATAAGTTACTGAGTTAGAAAAAATGTAACTTTGTGAGCGTCCTCGTTTTTTGGTCTAAAAATATTTGTTATACGGACCTTATAAGAAGAATTAAAAGGACTAAGCCTTTTGAGTTAGTGAAAGTGGAGTACTGTGCTCAGTGTTAACGCTAGCATCTTCAAGGACACAAGAATAAAGTGCCTAAAATATTAAAATAGTGACTAAAATAAGCTATTGGACAGATTCTTAGTTATAAAATAATGATAAAATTAGCTTTAATGCTAGATCGTAGCTAAACTAAAATACCATTAAGGGACTTTCGTGAAAAAAAATTTTTTTGGGTCAAAATATTGTCAACATGTTTGGTCAGAAAGTTGCAAAATGCACGTCGTCACTGGGTCGATGTGGACGCGTTCGCGGTGGTATTTCCGAAGGAACGCTAAACCGACACAACCATCAGCTATAATAAATTTCTTGTCTTATAAAAATAAAACTTTTCTTTTTGCCCGCCGCGCCACGCGGGGATGTGCACAGAGTAGTCGAGATTGGTAAGACTAACAATTAATAATAAATGGCTGTGTAATGTAATTGTATCATATTGTCAAATATAAGTAGTTGTAAATAACTCATGCAAAAGAAAAAGCTTTCTAGAGTTTTGTGCACATAAAAAGATGATATGCAAAAATTGGCAAAAGAATTGTGAAGTCACGTGTTAATGACATGTGAAACGTCAAAAATTTTTTTCTTGTTGGGCACTTTTGCTTCAAGGGGCAACCGGGGTCAGTTTTTTTGACCAAATAATATCTCTAATTCTCTAATAAGTATATAAAATCTTCTTGCCATAATGTTTGTAACTAAAATTCCTCCGAAACGGTTTGACCAATTTTCATGAAATTTTTTGTCTACATTCGGCAGGTCTGAGAATAGGTCGAAAGCAATTTTTCATACCCTTGTATGGCAAAACAACGTATGACCAGTCATCTAGTCTAATATACGAGTAGGTGTAATATAGGTATAACAAAATGCTCGAGTCACAGTGCTTGAAAACCAAACTCCTCCGAAACGGCTTGACCGAATTTTATGAAATTTTTGTACTTCTGACAATTGGATGTACCTAAACTATTTTTCATACTTCTATAAATGGTAAAACAACGTTTGCCGGGTCAAGTACCAATAGATAAAATTTCAATAATGCTGGGCAGTACTGGCAGTACCGACATCGCTGCTCTGTGGCGGCGGGGTGGTAGGGCCTAAGGAGGGTAGGAGGCAGCGCCGCGGCAAAGTTGTGAATTGGCCGCGCACACAGGCCCGCTTCGCATTATCGTGATTCATGTCGCTTATAATTTTATATTATGTTAAAACGAGGGGGCCGCGGGGCGGGGGGATATTAAAAATACAAGAGCACGCCGAGTTTCTGCACCGTCTGCATGGAAACGAACTTTGTTTGTGCTCAAACTATTGATCCATTCAAATTCGGTGGGAGTTTTTACGTCGTTACTTCTTCCTGCGATTACACTACCTACATTTGGCGTTAATAACTTATTGGATGTTATATGTAATAGCAAACGCAGTGTTTTTTACAGTTAGTAGCTTGACTGCGATCTGATCTGTGGCCGAACAACCACAATAATTAAAGTAGTAATGTTGCAGTATTGTTTTGACATTGCTTTTCATACTAGTTTGCATGAAAATGTTACTGCTTAAGGAGCCGGTGGTACGGTCCCTGATGGTAAGTGATAATGCAGCCGAAGACGTTATCATACTATCTTGGAAGGGATAAGTAAATTCACCACTAACGGTTTCTAGCACAGCATCATGCTGGAATTATCAATCGCTTGGCGTCGCGTCTTTACTGGTAGGGTAGTAATTAGCCACGGCCGAAGCATCTTACAGTCCCACCAGATCAAAACTAAGCCAATCCAGAAATTATAAAATTTGAAAGAGGCCTGCGCCGGGAATCGAACCCGCGACCTCCCACTCGAGTCGTGCGCGCCACTGTGCCATGAAGATCGTCAAAATAATGACTGACGATTATCAGGATAAGGAGGACGATTTAATATTAAGAGGATTTATTGAATTTATTTTTGTCTTTCTCACTTTTACGGATACGGTAGGTGGACATGCAGCGTGGCGGAAGAATATAACAGAAAAACGACCTTTTACCTAATTACTCAAAAACTAAGCCAGTTATCAAAAATCGGTTTTTAATTTTTTTGGATATTGTTATTACTGACACATTAAAACAAATATTATAATAACATCCATTGTATTTTCCGATAAAAAAACAGGAAAACAGATTTTGGAGCAACTTTTGGGAGAACTTTCTCTCGAGAAAATTTTATCCAATCCTGTTTCTGCTTCTAAGCTATTTTAGATTAAAAACCCAAGATACATGACGTTTAAATTTGAAAGAAATTGTCTTTATAGTTTTTACGTAAACTTCATTCAAAATCACTTAAATAAGGCTTGTACGCCGTTAATTTCGTATACAGGCACTATAAGTTGAGCTGAGTTGAACAATCCACGAAATCAGTACTTGGCCAGCGTGGTGGTCTATGAACTGATAATATTATGATGTAGGCATAAAAAAGGTATAGTACCTACCTGCCTACCTACCTACCTGCAGTGATAGTGGGACCCCCATGGTTGTAATCAAGTGACTAACAAATTCCAGTATTATCAAACGTAACTCTAGTACCTACCTTCCTAACGGACCTAGGATAACTGAGCCACCCAGAATACCCAGATTAGCTAGTATTCTTATGGAGCATCACGCGAAATTTGCTATATTGACAAGAGCTGGTCAAGTTGCGTCATTCAGTCCACGATAAAACTACGATCGTATTTCTCTACCTATTTAAAGCAGCCGAATATTAAATAGGTACATTAAAACACTACTTTTGCAATTGATATAAATTATTTCTTTAACTACTAGTATAAAAATAATGACGAACACTGAAAAAATATTTAAATCCAACAAAGATTTACAAAGTTACATTTTAATTGCAGTGGGAGGGTTTTCTATACCTTTCTCGCAAAATGAAAATTTGTACGAAACCGCACTATGCTTTTCTACAGACCAAACCTAAGCGTATTTAAAATTATAAAAAAAAAAGCAACAAAAGTGTAGCACGGAATCGAACCCGGTAGTTCCCGCATAAATACCGCAGTGCGCAACACATTTACAGATTTTCGCTTTCGATTATGAGTAAAAAGTTATATCCTTAAACCCGAATTCTCCAGACATGCAAGAGTTTTAAATTGGAAACCCAATAAAAATGTATATTGAACACAATTGCCCTAGAAACGGATATTAAAATGGCTTATAACAACGTTGCAACGGTATTTTATTACCAATAAGTTATTTACGCCAACAATGAAGGAAGTTACGAGTTGCGACGTAAAAACTCCAACCGAATTTGAAACGATCAATACGTTGCTGTTTAGTAGAAATATAATTTTAATATCAAACTTTTTCACATAGGTGTAACTTAGGCTGATACCATATTAGTGCGTTGCATTGCGTTGCGTTTCCTCAGCGTCGACGCTGCGTCTTTTTCGATATTATTTTAAAGACTTGCCACATGCGTCGTTGCGTCGCACGGGACGTTTCAACGGATCAACGACGGCGACGACGATGAAGCTTGGAGAAAGTACTGAAGACTGTGTTCTATTGCTCCTTCCATTGTGGAGGTGTCTGGGACGTAGTGCGTCGTCGCACTGTGGCATATAATGCGTTGATCCGTTGTGACGACGCAGCACAACACTCTACTAAGGCATCATTCCTACAGGACACACGAGTCCAATTTTTGATATTCATTGCTCAAAATTTAAGGCTGGTTTTCATAAGACCTAATACCTAGGCTAATTTTATCCCGAAACACAATCATATATACTTACATAACATACAAAACTCAGATACGTACATATAGGTAAATACACGTACAAATAAACTTGTATTTTTCTAGGTCTACAAAATACCAAATTAAAATAAGTACCTGTATAATTACAAGTATAAAACTAAACAAACGTCGTTATACGATAAAATAATCGAAAGTATGTTGGTACTATGTATAGAATGTGTGGTAAAAAACTGAAACGCTTTTAATTTACCTACATAAATGTTTACGATTTACTAAATATAGATAGTGCTTAATTTAAATATTTTATAACTATTAAAGTAAACGAAGCATCAATAAAACAATTTATTATTAACATCCTCGCCCTTATAGCGACTGATTAAGGGCTATTTTAAAAGGCTGAGTGCGCCAGTATCGAGGCATGCGGACTGGTGTCAAGTAATAATACCTTATTTGTAAAAAGGGCTAATTAAAGGCGAAACTAAAATAATATTATGTCTGTTTTTAATATGACGAGTTTGTAACGAGCTTGTTTGATAAAAAGCTGGATGTGCCTATGCAATAGCTGTTTAAGGCTAGTATACACTCGAAGCCCACAACAAACTCAGCCGGGTTTTGTTTTCTGTTATCACCACTTCACAAAGGCTCTTAAAAACTAAATGAGCTAGTATAATTACAGCAGTTACTTCACTGCCAAGGATTTAATTCATGTAAATAATCCTAAATACAGCTTTATTCATAAGCTTTCGTTTTACAGCCACCTTGCACTTATTGAGGGATAAGTTTAATATTTCACTAGGGAGTATATTATCGTATACTTAAATAAGGGAAGAAAAATCCTTATGAACGATACATTACCTACACAGTTACCTATACACCCAAAATAGGAAAAGAAACAACAAAAAACCCATACCTATAAAACGGGTCAAGATTCATTTTAGGTATACAAATATACTATACAATACCACAAGACAAATGGACATTTCTGATGGAGGTACCTACATATATCCAATCACGGGTTCTTGCATAAAAAAAAACTAGCAATACTTACATTTTTAAGTAATGAATCAACTAACATTACTTACGTAGAAATAAAATAAGTTAATATTAATGTTGGTAACTCTACTTACTAAAAGAGTATGTAATTTTATATTGGAAAGTGCATCTTAAGCTTTATTTTGTCGTATCTACATTGAATTGATAAAAGTGTGGAAATGCGGATCGTGATCAGTACATAAGGCAACCGTAACTTCTTAAGGTCTTACAGACAACTTCAAAATGAAAATTAATCGTATATTTTAATTTAATAAGAATCGGGTCGAGGGACCACTCATGTATAGTGAGCATAATTATTTACAAATACTCCAGTAGTAAAAAAACCTGCTATTAGTTATACATATACCGATAACTTTCTATAAGTAGACTATCCCACTATTTCCGCGAATCTTGTTTTTTATCCATCTTCGAACTGGTGCATACATTAAAATTTATTTCTTTGTAGTGGCATTTGGAGTCGGTTTTTTGAAAATAATTTTCTATTTTATAGGTTGCCTCATTATAATGCGGTGAAAACCTATTTCCGCGAATTTTGTTTTTATCCATCTTCGAATTGGTGTACCTACATTAAAATTTATTTCACTCTTTGTAGTGGCATTTGGAGTCAGTTTTTTGAAAATAATTTTCTATTTTATTTAAGGTTGCCTCATTATAATGCGGTGAAAACCGAAATTCATGCGGGCGAAGCTGCGGCACCAGCTAGTTCGTAGGTATATAAATTCGTAATTCGGCAGCTCTTAACAAGCTGTCTGGTTAAGACTGCCGAAACGTTGACGGAATTTGTCCCCCGCCGCATCTTCTAGCGGGCTCACTTATGAAATTCCAGTAAGGCTACCGGAGACACGTAACAGAAACGACAATATCAGTACGAGGCACACGGAAGCAACCTTATTAAATTACCTAAAGCATCTATTAAACGATGCGACAGAGCGGCGCGCACACACAAACCTATATTTATATACGTAACAATTACATTATTAGACCACTATTTGTGACTCGTTATTCCTATTGTCGCTTTTTCTATTTATTGCAGATACAATGTGTGATTATAATGTGGCCCATAACAAAATGAGCTATGTGGGAGTCGGGCCGTTCCACACGGATGCATTTATTAACGGTTTCGATTTTCCGTATGCAATTATTGAGTTACGACATATTACTATTTACCGCTATAATATTCTACTGTAGCCATTTATTATTGCCTTTAGTTATCAGGTGCCTTATGTCTCTTTAAAGCAGCTATTTTTCTCTTCTGTATGATTCTTTATGCTGCCGATTATGATTTGCAAAACTTCAGCCATGGTCGAGGTAGCGTGGTAGTTTAAATTAGTTAAATTATATTATTACCTTTTATTTCAATTGCGCTCAATTTCTTACGAATAGTAAAAATTTCTAAAACGTATATAGGTAACTTGTATCCATACAATAAAATCAGGTTAGTTCATTGTAAGTACCGGTTTTTTATTTTAAAACCGATGTTCCAGATTTTATGTATTTTTATCTTTGATTTTCCAAGCTCCTTGGAAAAGCTGAAGAATTATTAAATATCGCAAATTTTCCAGAAGAAACAATATGAAGAAAATTCATATTTTATGGAAAAGCTTTTTGATGAAATCTCGCGGACAAATAGACTTGTTTGTTACAATTCCTTTTTCTGAAATGATACGCAGTTCGCCGGGACTATCTAAAAATACACATTAGTATTTCCTTTTAATGACTAACCTTGTTCAGAATACTTTGAGTCCTCTTCTGAGACTCATACAGATTTTTGAGGTCTCGGACCGACGGCTGTGTTTTATATTTACTTCAGTCGCTACTTATCTACTGAACAAAAAGATTATAGTGACAAGTGGAAAATTAAAAAAATTTAAAGTGCCCACGACTTTTGTACCTTTGTAATTGAAAAAGGATAAAATATTTTTTTGAACTCCTCGACTAAAGGAAAATAAGAACTAAGAACCTATCAGTATAATTACAAATCTAAGAAAATCCGCCGGAGCACTGTGATTGCGCACAAACGAACAAACACACAAAAATATTTTTGCGTTATTGTGGTTTGTGTGCACAATTTAACATACAAACAAACATAAAATCTCATCAACAAAGTAATTTACAAACGGTCTCTCACCCTAAACGCATATACCCGTACTTCCGTCGTTGGTAAAAATACAAAGTGAAAATATTGAGTACGGTAAAAGATGTAGTGTAGCTCGATCGAGACTGTAATGGACGTCCTTAAAAACAAATCTCGTTACATGTTGTAAGGTCGTAACCGTTCGATAACATGCAAATCACTATCGACTTTATAGTTATATTAAAATAAACATTATTATCAGTTATCACATATCGCTGAGTAATCTTGTTCTGAACTTTGAATACGCAGAGGATTACTAGTATCATTGTAAGATAGCAAACCCGCAGTTTTCTGTATGATTATAGCTTTTAAAACGATGAAGTTATGGTTGTGTTTTGCGATTCAAGGTTGTTGAAGGAATATAACGTTGGTGTCATTTATTTAAGTCGGATCTACGGAAACTCTTTAACGTACCTCTTTATTTATTATAGGTTTTGACTTAAGTATGTCTGAAAAAATGTGATGAATTGAACTTGCAGACAAAAATTTTGAGTTCAGTCGAATGTTTGTGAAATTTTTGTATACCTATATATATCCTGTAGGTATGAGAACAGGACGTTAACTATTTTTCATACCCCGAAGTGAGAAACAATTTACAGGTCAAAACAGCATTTGCAGTGTCGGCTAGAATTTTTTTTAGATTTTTGTATAAAATGGCGTCCCCTTGTTTTCTTACCTGTTCTTTGCGGGATGCAACTGTGCTGCCAAGAATTAAAAAAACCTATACGTTATTAAAAATAACCTATACGTCTCAATATTCAAAGAAGTGTGAAGTTAGTTAATTTACTTTTACGGCGCAGAAAAAAGGGTCCTAGAACTCCCAGGGATAAGCGCTAAGTGGCATTTTGCAACTTTAACTGGATGAAGCGAGAGCTGAAATTTTGTATGGGAACTCGTTACTCCCCACAAGATTTTAATAAGTAAAGTTTCAACTAATTATTTTTAATGTGTTTCGGATGGTACTTAATTTCTACGGATACTAAGGTACCTGTGTATATTCACTTATGAGGTACTTTTAACAAGGGTTGCCAAAAATTTTTATTGATAGATCTTGACCCATTCCCTTCCGACAGGGGAACGGGAAAGGAATATGGATGTTCTAATTTCATGCTATAGTTCCAGAACAAAATCACCAATATGATGTCCGGATATTTTTGTTTATATTTGATAACATAATTATGCTTTACCATGTCAAATTGGCAACAATCCGGAAAAAGTCCCGCGGGAACTGCGTCTCTAACAATAGCGAGACTAACTTAAAAAAAATAAAGTGATAAATAAATTAAAGTAACTAAAAAAATAGATAGGTTTTCTGATTCTTACGTAAACGTATAAACGAGTAATTAGTTTAAATATATCCAACAGTGTATAGTTTAGCTCTTTGAGTGAAATTTTAAATCGTGAACTGTTTTCGAATGTTCGGTATTTCAAAAAGTTGTTGCGCTCAACTTTTGTAATAATATTGAAGTTTGCGTTCGTTGCAATTTAATTATAAATTTTTTTCGATTACCTACCACCGCGAAACTTTCGGATTAACTGATTCGTTTTAAGTATCCGCTACTAGTAACTAACTGTTTGTTTAGTACCTACTTACTACAAACTCAAAGTTGCTATGACTCAAACTTTTTTTACTTTCATGGTCTTTGCTTTGTTTTTGAGTGATTTTACAGAACAAAAAATACGTTCGTAGATGTGAAAACGAAAATCAGATCACAATCGGATCACTCAGTACTAAAATTTCTCCTAGTCCGCAGAGCCTTCTAATACAATACCTACACGATGATATTCAATAACTGTACCTGTACGTACAAATTGGTTAATTACACGGGCGATATTAATTAATTATTTAAAAACATCGAAAATGTCAGCCCTGACAGGTGTGGTAATGAAAAATTATATTTTATTCGAGCAAACACAAGAGCTCTGGAAACAAAGTATGGTATTAAATTAATAAAAGGAAGAATTATAATCCGTAATTACAGTGCGAGGGATATTAAAGTTATTGTCGTTTTTTCGAGACGGAAATTATACTATTAAAGTCGTTCGCGAGAGTATGTCTGTACCTACATTAAGTATATTTAAGTCTCGAATTATATTATTTGTGTGTTCCATAGTGAAGAGGCGTAACGGAGCCTGTTCATCACAATATCTCGGAGAGCCTATGTTAGCTGATGGTAATGAGATAGGTTTAAAAATATATTATAGCATAAACAGTTAGGTTTCAAATATACTTAACCTGAGTTGTTAGAAGAAAATTCAAATATTTAAGTTGTACTTAATCAATTTAGGTCTGATTTTTCAATCGCCAGATAAACTATATGATGAATTTGAAACAAAATCTGTCAAAACGTCATATTTATCTCCGCGACATTGTTCCTGCTGCATATCAACGATCTGCTGAAACCAGGTATCTTTGGTTATGCGGACGACAGCACTGTCTCGGAGAGGTACATGTCCAGTTCAAAAGCCAGCGGTTCTGAGATCCTTGAGCTTAGAGAGGCATTGGTAAATCGCGTTAACTTGACTTTGAAAGAAGTGTCTGAGTGGGGTGACGCTAATCTGGTTAAGTTTAACGCTACCAAAACACAGGCGTGTTTGTTCACTGCTAAAAAGAGCCCCTTCACCTTGGCTCCCACTTTCCAAAGTATATCCGTTCCGATTGGCGATTACATCGAGCTTCTGGGTATCACCATCTCACCCAATCTCAATTTTGGGAAATGCATCGAAGCTAAAGCAAAAACAGCTGCTAAAAAACTAGGAATCCTCAACAAGGTTAAGCGGTACTTCACGCCCGAACAGCTTCTGACGCTATATGAGGCTCAGGTGCGTTCCGGCATGGAGTACTGTAGTCACCTTTGGGATGGTTCTGCCAAGTATCAGCTCGATGCATTGGACTCAGTTGATCGCCGCGCTCGCAGAATAATCGGCAAGGAATCGCTAACGCGGGCAAAACTGCTCAGCTTACAACATCGGCGCAACGTTGCCTGTTTAGCGGTTTTTTACAGGATATACTTTGGTGAGTGTGCTCAGGAACTACATAACCTTGTACCTCCTTCACCTTTCTACCATAGGACTGCAAGACCCCGAGAGCGGTGGCATCCTTATGTGGTTGACGTCCAACAAACTCGCACGAAACGTTTTTCCTCCACGTTTCTGATACGAACCGCTAAGGTGTGGAACGCCCTTCCAGCCTCCGTGTTTCCAGCCAAGTACAATCTAGGTGCCTTCAAGAGAAGAGTGAATAGGCATTTTCTAGGCAAGCGCGCTCCATCCTAGACCTCATCATTGCTTTCCATCAGGCATGATTGTCAGAGGCGTCTCTAGCCCTAGTGGCGCCCGTGTGCAGCCAGTAACCTGACGCCCTCGAGCGGGGTCAAAATGGAATACAAGTGACCGCTCCCATACAAGTACTTTGTATCGGAGCGGTCAGCTGATTGGCCAAATATCCATACAAAGTCCAATTTTTTTTTTGAGAATTCGATATGAGTTCCTTGGGGAAAGTTGTTCAGTTTCATGAGTAGAAACACCCGTCAAGAGATTTGCTCTATTTTACCTAACACCCTGTATTTTCAAACGGAAATTCGGATGCAAATGGTGCAATTTTAAATGATGTCAGGAAGCAAAAAGTTTTTTAGGAAAGAAGGGGTTATAAGAATAAAAAATCACAACTTTGTAGTTCTTTCAAAAATATTTAATTTAAAAACTATTATAGTTACGTAACAGGACGGTCGTTCACACAAATTATATAATAACACACAAATGTATTTACAAAAAAGTTACTTTTCGAGCTTTTGCATTAGCGAAATCATTAACAATGTCATTAACTTCAATTTTGATTTCGTGTTCAATACTTATTAACGATAAATTTGTCAATCTACTTTGCGACAATGTTGATCTAAGGTAGTTTTTAATTATTTTTAGTTTAGAAAATGACCTTTCGCTATGTGCGACCGTGACTGGAAGTGTCAGGTATATCCTCAGTGCTGTGGACAGATTTGGGAACACTGAAATTAATTTATTCGTAAATAAGTAATTTAAAATATCCAACGGCGTAGTGGAATCATCAATAAACATTGGTAATAATTCGATTTCATTATAGAGCTCGAACTGTTCCACATCTGAAGAGCCAGCATGGCAAAGTTTATTTTCTAAATTAGAGCAATGTGTTTTTTTTGTATCAGTGTCCCAATCTTTCCAGTTTTTCAATTTTTGAAGAAATGAAAAAATTACATTATTTTCATTCAAAAGTTCGAACCGTTCGTCGAACTTAGTGATTGCGGTGTCTAACAAATAGTAGTAAAAATTTACTTTAAAATCTGTTTTCGCATCTGCTATCGGTTCATCCTCCGCCTCATAATTAAAAAACCTTTTACGAACGCGAGGGCGTGCAGGTGTGGGAAATTCTACTATTGCCTCGACTTCTTCCGCTACAGTTTTCGCCCTGTTAAGGAGCTCCTCAAAAGCAGACTCATTACGAAATTCAGACAAACTTATTTTTGCATTATCAATCATTTTCACCGCTTCTGACAATACAACGTCTGACTTTTGAAGGGCCTTGCTAACTATATTTATCTTGCTTAAAATTTCAAACCAAATAAGCAGAGAGCAGATAAATTTAAAGGACTTAATTTTTGCCAGCAATGAATTTGCCATATTTCTTGACTCTGCATCTTTGCTCCTATCGGAATATATAGTAAACAAGGCATCATACACTTTTCCCAGTTCAAAACGTAGAGCTTTTACGGCTTCAACCCTGCTCTCCCATCGAGTATTTGAGAGTGGTTTTAGACTTAAAGTTGGCACTTCTTTAGCAAGTATTTGCCAACGTGCTGTTGACGCAGAAAAAAAAACATAAATTTCCTGCACAATTGAAAAGAAATTGACAATTTCTAATGAACTTTTAGCAGCGTCATTCACTACCAAATTAAGGCTGTGTGCCGCACAAGGTACATAAAATGCGCGCGGGTTTAAATCTAAAATTCGTTTTTGTAGACCTATATTTTTCCCTTTCATGTTTGCACCATTATCATAACCTTGACCACGAATATCTTGTATGTCAATTTCGTTTGAGATTAAAAAATCTAACAAAAATTGAGTTAAGCCCAGGCCAGTAGTGTCTGTAATAGGAAAAAAACCCAGAAAGTGTTCTTTTACTTCAGCCTTGTCGTTGCTTGCATTTAAAAGAACGTACCGTACGACAACCGATATTTGTTCTTCGTGTGCAATATCTGGAGTGCAATCTAAAATAATGGAAAAATATTTAGATTGTTTCAATTCCAAAACAATAGTTTTTTTTATTCTTTCTCCCAACAATTGTATTATTTCGTTCTGAATATTATGGCCAAGATAATGAGTTAGGCGTGACTTGGATTTTTGAATAAGGGCAATGTGTTCCGCAAGCACATTATCAAAGTTAGAGGTATATTCAACCAGCTTTAAAAAATTACCATTATCAGAATCGTAAAGTTTTTGAGATCTTCCCCGAAAAGCCAGACATTGCCTCGCTAAAAAATGAATTAGGTTGATTATTCGCTCGAGTACTGCAACCCAACGTTTTTTTTTTCCCGATCAATTTCATTTTGGTGCAAGAAATCTACTGACTTTTCTTTTAAAATAACAGTTTTCAATGTAATTTGTTTCTTAAGACATGATAGGTGCCCTAAGCTCTTTTCATGACGTTCTATAGCAGTAGACAAATGCTGCCAATCTTTGTAACCTATTTCACCATTAAAAGGAGTCAGACTCGCATCAGCATGAAACAGTTTACAATAAAAACAATAAACAGAATCAGTTGACTTAGAGTAAACCAGCCAGTCTCTTAAAACGGTTTCATTATTTAACATCTTTTTAGTATAATAAGCATTTGAAAAAGATCTTTTCGAACTATTTGAAGGATATGAACCCAGTTTTACCTGCACGGGCCCACGCTCCATCAAAAATATTCTCTGTTTATCGGATAACACCTGTGGCCATAACGCGAGATCATTCATTATATCTTCTCGAAGTATATTCTCCGGGGACGCTTCGGCACTAGGGGGTTCTTCGTCTTCTTCGACTACCGACGACAAAGACAGCAGCGGCGGCGGCGGCGGCGGCGGTGACTTAGAAGTGACGAGTTCTGCTGTAGAATTATCTTGGTTTTCATATGTCTCTATCTCCAGGTGTTCGTCCGAGGATGGACCGGGTCGAACAAAAAACTTTTTAATAGAACTTGTATTCTTTTTCAGAGACACTTCCTTCTCCAGCTTTCTTTTTCGACTCTGTGCACCAGACAGTTTCTTTTTTCCATCGCCATCAGACATCTAAAATAAATAATAAACTTAGTATACCTAGGCACCTAAAAGAACTATCAATGTAAATAAATTAATATACCTAGGTCCAGAGAAAAAGCTGCAACTTGGACTAGGACTTGGAGTATTATTTATTACAAGCTTCTTCCCGCGACTTCGTCCGCGAGGAATTCTTAGGTATATCGCGATTCCCCCGGGATCTGTGCACTTTTCCGGGATAGCAATTAGCCTATGTCCTTCCCCAGGACGCAAGCTATCCTATCTCCATACCAAAATTCATCCAAATCGGTTCAGCGGTTAGGCCGTGAAAGCGTAACACACAGACAGACAGAGAGTTACCTACTTTCGCATTTATAATCATCATCATTTCAGAATAAATAAATAAAATTTAAAAGTAGGTAGTTCGTTGTTCAACGGTTAGGTACAAGTAAGACCTAAATAAATAAATAGGTACCTAAGTACTTATACTAGTAGGAACATATTACACTTGAAACTTACCGTTGTTTGTTCCGCACTGCAGTAGGATAAACAAATGAAAAATGCTAGGTCGTATAGGTACGAGTACCTATTTAACTTCGATATTACTATCTATCACCGATGTTTTGTTTTCATGAATTTCGCTAGCTATTTTTGATGACCTCCGACATCGAGGCATGTCGCAATAATTGTGAAAGCAATTAACCAAATCTTACCTTTTATATAATTTTTAGCAAAAGAAAAGCCGATTTACTTCATATTTACATGTTTACTCAAAGATGATACTTAATCCAATTGCATCAAGGCTTATTTCGCAAAACTACGATGTAGCGGTAAAACAAAAATTGCGGCACGCGTACACAAGCCTTTGAAAATGACCGCCGCACGTCCCTGGGAAATTTAATTTGAACTTTATAGCATTCTAATACAGCCGAGTTAGCAATGATTGTCGGCCGCGGCGTGTTGTCAAACGAATCAAAACAAACAGGTGCCGATGCCGGCACCCGCCTTTCGTAGCGATGCGACATTACGCCAATTTAATCTTTTATTATCTGTTTTAAGGCTGCTTTCATGTTGAAACAAAAGTAATTGTGTAAATTTAAATAGATTAGGTAGGAAAAGGAGTAGTTTTGCTTTGCTACCGCGCGCCCGGCGTCGGCCACGGCGGGCGCAGGGTCTTTGAGAGCGACGCATCTTCGGATGTGTCGCAAGGGCGCTCGGCGCGCGGCGCCCTTTAGACCCGGCGCCCGTGTGCGCCGCACACCCTGCACTATAGGTAAAGACGCCTTTGATGATTGTCGTCAAGCGCAAGCCTATCTACAATAAAAAAAAGAAAAAAAAAAAAATTTATTCCTCAGTTAACGTTTATCTGGCGATTGAAAAATCGGCCCTTAATCGCACGACAACTGTCATGCTCAGAAATTTTTTGTCATTTCTTGTAATAGGTAAATACGATTTAAGTAACGCTTAAATCTCTTAAATTTTTGAATTTGTTTCGGATAACTCTGGGTTAATGAAAAAAAAGTTGAAGATGAAAACTTCACAAATTGACAGTTTCAATTTGTTTACGTTGCTGGAACATGTGTTGCCATGGTAACGTAAAGTTTTTAACGTAACGAGGGCATTTAGCACTGGATTGTACTTTGTAAAACAACTTTTACAAATAAGTTACTTAAAATAGTACACAATATGTAAATCGAAAAAAGACTAAAGTTACATAAATTAATTTGGTCATAGTATAATTATTAGCTACTCTTATTGTTAATGTCATGCAACAAACGTGATTTTTTGCTCGTTTTAGAATTAGGAAGGCAGGTCTTTTTAGTTTACTTTAATACTTGAGACTGGGTGTTGATAGTACGGAACCCTCAGTGCGCGAGCTCGACTTGTACGTGACTAATTATTGGCATTTGTTATGGGAACCCTAAAAATATACTACGGATAAATAATTATAATAACACGCTACATTAGACGCTGAGTTAATTAGCCCATTGTTCACACTGAATAGATATCCAGTTTTATTATAAAGAAACGCAGTTGAATAAACTTTTACAAAAAATAATGCTCCGAGCACACACTGTCTGTGAAAATTGTGTAAGGCTCATTCCACACCTATCCCGTTTACCTTTTGAGTTCAATTGGTCAACTTTGCTAGCTATTGTATGTTACGTATATTTTTACAAGCTTTGTGTTTGTTTATTTGTTTGTTTGTCTGCAATCAAATTTTGTAAGTTAAATTTGACCTACTTACCGGTTACCGATCGAGCTGAAATTTTGCATGCATGTGTAAATCAGATGACAATGTAAAATTATTATGACATGGAGTTGATCTGATGAAGGGACCGTAAGGTGACCATAAGAACTTGGTAGTTAAACATCACAATCCCATCGAGTTTAGACTCGTTCGATTCGTCTTGACGAGTATTTGGTGCTAGATAGTAACCAAAAAGATAGAAGGGTCTGGTGCTGAGAAAAATACGGATAAAGTTATAAAAGCTTGTTTTCAAAAATATTTTTTGAATGATATCCTGTTTTACATTGGGATAAAATTCGTTCTTTTTTTAAAAAAGTTATATTATTTCTGTGTCATTACTGGTAACAGTAGTGCAGATTAGAGCACCTACTTACATTTTTAGTAGGTAGGTGCCTAATAAGTATCACTTGCGTCAAAGATTTAACAGATTGAAATTTTACAAAATGTCCTACAATAGACGTAAGCCGCGTGTTACAAAATGCAATATTTGACCTACTTATTGGCGCAAGTAACTTAATATTTTGTTGTGTCATAAATACAACAAATATTAACACTTTAAAATCGGTTATCGCTAAATTAATACTTGTGTTTCTTTATTATCATGAAATAACGCACTAACGAACTTGTTAGGTATCTGGAAGAGAGTTATCGCTTTGCCGTAGTGTGAACTACTCTTTATTCTCTTACGTAGGGTTCCCACACACCAGAT
This sequence comes from Coenonympha arcania, assembly GCA_036785405.1. Lineage (NCBI taxonomy): Eukaryota > Metazoa > Arthropoda > Insecta > Lepidoptera > Nymphalidae > Coenonympha > Coenonympha arcania. The sequence continues at coordinate 22,054,104 of CM072082.1, forward strand.
ATGGTATCTTTCTACCATGATTCTCGATACTATGTTAGCACTCGGCACAAGTTATCATAATATACTTTCCCGACTATAATTATTTGAATAACATTTTATTTGCAACTGCCTACGTGTAAAAACTTATGATATTTTAATAAACCTCTTTTTCACCGACTTCAAAAAAGGAGGAGCAATTCGACTGTATGTTTTTTTTTGACTGGGTGAATCGATTTTGATGATTCTTTTTTTATTAGAAAGCTGACGCTTTCCGTGTGATCCCATATCAATTTAGTCCAGTTCTGATAGTCATAGTTCTGATCCATGAGAAAACCGTATAAGTCTTAATTTTTTAAAAAAGGATACAACAGTAGTTTGATGAAGGATGTATTCAACAGTAGTTTATTATCTAATGCAGTCGGTTTTTTTGTTAATTGGGTCAATCAATTTTTAAAGGTCCCGAGCATAATTTTCTCCTATTTTTTTTTTTGCTTCATTTTCAGCATTTTACTATTTCATTTAGAAGAGGATTCTTCGTAGATTAAGATTATATATGCAGCAGTGATGTTGATTAAATACATTTGTAGATTTAACTTCACTAACCGATCTTTTCACGGGAAATAATGTCCTTTGGACAACTTACACAGTAATACTTTTTTAAATGTTAAATGCCCTTAAGAATTAAAACAAATTCTTCTAATATTAAATAATAAATAATATTTTGATATTTGTTCTATGTACACCCAAAATACGAAATATTTTTACTAAAATTGAAACGAATGATGTCTTTTGGACAACCAAATTATGTTTCATAGTTAAAAAACATTAAGTAAAGCGAAAATAGTGATATTTTTTTACAAAAAACTATTAAGGCAAGGTTGTTACGTATTGTATTATTGATTTTACTAAATTAAAATGAACTGATTCTCGATAAAACTGAATGAATGAAGTATAATGTGATTTTCATATGGGGACATCTTAGTTGTCCAGAAGACATATTTGGTTGTCCATGGGACATTATTTGTTTGTCCAAACGATAATGACCACCATTTAACCTTGAAATATTTTATTATTAGAAGGTACATAATTATTGTGTTGTATGAAAAACAATATAAAGATACCTAATTTACTTACATTTGATATGGTTTTCAGGGTCCACATTTAGAATTCAAAATAAAACAGCTTTTTCTAATCAGTCAAATAGTTTACTCTCTTATCTATTATATTGCAGTCTTAGACAATCTCGTCTTAAGTTTTTCTTGAGATCCAAATGTTAACATTAATGTACTTTAAATCACAAAATTTGCTTTGAGCTTCATTAAATTACTAACTAGAATCACAATATTTTCAGTAAAACCTCTATTAACTTACTTGAGATTATATAAAAATTCTTACTTAAACCTAGGAAGACACTTTTTAACTCTTAAAAAACAATAATATAAAAAAATGCTATCCTTCTAGCTAAAACTGTTTAAATGAAAACGTAATTAAAATCTAGCTTAAAAAGAAAATCAACAAAATTTCTTAACGTAAGTTTATAGTAGGAGCAACTCGTACTGGGAAGCAAAAGGTTGAGTTTCGGCGTCCTGTTCCGTTAATTTTAGGTGCTGGTAGAATCATCTTGATTTCCTTCAATTCAACACTTGCGAGATCCGGCTCTAAAGGCATCCGGAACTTCATATTGGCTTTATTCAGAAGCCGCATAAATGACACTCCATAACAATCATTGCCCTCTATTTCAATGATCTTTCCGACGTAATAAACCTTGAGGTTTTTTGCAATAAACATGACTAAAACGTAATCATCTTCGGCCGGTCTTCTAGTCAGCTTTCCGAAATTTCCTCTTATTACTGAGAAGTCCTCATCATCTTCATACACTTCGTCCATAGCACTTTTGTCATTAGATGGTTCGGGCATAATTCCAGTCTCTTCTTCAGTCGTATATTCATTAATATTATTTTTATTGAAATTCCTTTTTATCTTCTTCTTGGGAACAATCTTTTTTTCTTCGTTATCTAAAATCGCTTTACGTTTGACCTTCATAGCTTTCGCCTTATTTTCCTTGCCCTCTTTCTTATCATTCATACTTTCGGTCAGAAAAGTAGATGCATTTTTATCGACTGATGATTCTCCAATTCCAGGTAATTCACAATTTTGTCCTGAAAGTGATGGCTGGGTGGTATTGGTTTCATCATCAGAATCCTCACCATATACTTTCTTGTAAATACTAGCGCGTCGAGTGTTATGCAGATTGGTGTACGAAAAATCATCTTGTTTTGAAGATTTTAAGTTGATAAGAGGTACGTCATCATCGCTAGAAACATCTTCACGAAGATTTAAGTTTAAAGGTATCAGAGGATTCAGTACCACGTTGTCGATTTCAGGTGTGTCTTCACAAGTATTGACAGAGGATGAAGCGTTTCTTGCAGCTTGTGAAGGTAAGTACATCTTTGGATGCAAGCATTCGCAGAATGCTCGTGAGCAGAAACAGCTCAAATTTCTGTGCATTACTTGACCACGAATCCTTGAAAAGATTTGGTGTACATCTTTGGTTCCAGGCAGAGGGATGAGATCATTCGGAATACATCTCTGGACGTTGTCAATATTTTCTTTGGTGATGTAAAACAACTTAATCTTACTTGATTCTTGAAGAATTGTGTAAAAGCCAAATGCGTCAATAATGTCATTTCCAGTAGCCACCTTTTTGTCGGCTTCTCGTTTTAAATATCCTCCAATCCCATCAGCTGGACCCTTGCCATGGCCAGCTTCGAAAAATGACCAGCTGAAAGCTTGAAACCCATAATCAAATGTCTTTGTGCAAGCCAAATAAAAATTTGCCTTTTGGCGATACTGTGAAAACGGGCCGTCAGAGAAATAATGAATTGTGTCTATGTCCTCGTAATTTTCAATTATATGTTTCAGTATCGGGTCTAAATGCGCCCATATTGCAGGCGGTTGATGTATATTACACGGTGATATAGTGCAAAATGGCAAAACTTTGTGCTTTTCATCATTGTCATATACATACGCGACAACAGTGTGAAGAGTTATTTGGTTACGTGATCCACCAAAATGATGCGCTTGAATTTCTTCACTACATTTAGCGTTGTAGTTTTCGCTAAAATCAACCAATATTACCGCTTCATTTGGTCGAATCTCGTCAACACTTTGCCGGAAGTTCTTGTTCTGTGTTTTCATATTAAAAATATGCTTTTTTAATGTTTTCAGATCCCCTTTAAAATTCTCCAGCATATCTTGTATCGTGTCTTCTATCAGTTTTTTTACATTCTTTATAGTTTTAATTCGTTTCCCTTCTTTGAAATAGATTTCCTCTTCTCTCACCCATTCCAACCATTGTATTTTGCCTTTAACATTTTCGCTGTTAGTTTTTATTTCTTTATCATGACACTGAACACAGACTCCATACATACAATCTTTTTGATTGCTGTTGCAAACTGTTTCCATTATCAGTGCGCCAGTATCTATTGCATTAATGACTCCTTTTCGTCTTAAAGCCTTGAACTTATGTTCGGCATTTGTGTGTGTTTTACAAAGACACATGTCTCTTCCATTTATTGTCGGTCTAAGTATGTAGAAGGGCCGGTGTTTTGTAAAATTGAAGTATGAACATTTGACGCCCGGATTCTCAGCCTTAAAAGCCTTGAATAAATTTTTTAACGAGTCCAAAAGGTAACGTTTTTGTACTTTCTCTTGGCCCCTAGTTACGGTTTCTTTTTTTCCAGCGGTATTCCTCGATACGTCATCCCTCAAAAAGAAACATTGAATTTTTTTTCTAAGTTCTGAATCTTCACTGCGTCCTGTTATCTTTGCCTTGAAATGTCCTTTTGTGAACCCCAAACTGTCCTTTATAATTGTTGTCTTTTGCCGTGCATTTGTAATGTTGTCAAATATATTCTTCACCGTATTTTTTTCTTTTCTATTCTTTATATTTTTGTATCTTTCTTTTATAGCGTTTGTTAGGGTCCTGTATTTAATTTCTTCTCTGGCTTGTTTTTCTTTTGCTTCAAGTGCTTCTTTAGCCTTACGATAAGCTCTTTTCTTATATTTTTCATATTTTACCTTCCACTTATTTGCTTCATTTTTTAGTTTCAAGTTTTCTTTATATAACTTGGTTCTATCTCTTCGAATTTTTTTTCTTCCTCTCTTTTTATGTATGGAGTTCAAAGACGCAGCAGGAGAAGAGGGAGGTGGAGTTGATTCATGTTGTTCTTGAGGTTGTTGAGGTGTTGTGATTTCCTGCAAAATGGATGGAGAACTGGGAGGTGTAACGTTCACGATATTACGCACAGCTTTTGTTCGTCGTTGTTGTTGTTTGCGCAATTTCCAAATTATTCTGCAGTTATTTTTTTCCTCCGGCTCCATATTCGCAACCAACTTTTTATTTTTGTGATAACTTTCTCTTTTCTTTCTTTTCCGTTCAGCCAATTTATCTGGGTCTGCTTTAAGCCTTTCTCTATAGCGTCTTGACTTTTCTTTCTCCGACAATCCCATTATCTTATCTAAAAAATGTAAAAATTACAATTAAACTAGACATAAAATCGCGTAATAAAAATGTATTCCCGAAACAGCCGAGTAATAAACAAAACATGAACTATTTAACTGTTAAAGTAAGTTTTAAATAATTATTGTCCTAGGGACAACCAAATTGTCCATGGGACAACCACTTTGGTTGTCCAAGTGACTGGTTGTCCGCGGGACATTTTTAAAACTTTGAGTCGCCAAGCAAATACTATTGTTATTTTATATATTAATCTCAGCTCACACTAAAATATAGGCAAAAGCGCATCTCGTGTAGTTTAATTGATAACAATGCATCAAGTACTTACGTTTTAATCACAGTTGTCCGACGGACTGACAAAAAAGCCACCCACACTCACCAACGTCGCTCGGACGACTGTCGCCGTAATTTTATACAAATCAAAATGGCGTTTGAGCCCTACAGTTAACTTTTGTGTTTGGCTTGTTGTATAGGAGTCTACCGCGCCACCTGTGTTTTGGTTCCATAACTAAATTACGGTTGTCCGTGAGACCTGTGCCATGTAGGTGATTTATGGGGACAAAAGTAAAATGCCTGAAAATCGTATTATATCCAATAAAAAAAATTTGTTTGTTTGTTTTGATGTCAATAATTATGAACTGAAACAAGAAGTGTATTTGGTATTTATGGTCGTGATAGTATGTTTTTCGTGATGCGAAGTTTGTTAATGCATTGTGGCTTGGGGACAAATGTGATAGTACTGGAATATTGCATTTAGTCTCTTGGACAACCATGAAACTACGCACAAATTAATAAAACAAGTAAAATATTGTTCACAATAATACTAGAAAATATTAAAAGGAATATAATTAAAACCAATTTAACTCTTTATGATTTAATATTTATTAATTATCGTTCAGGGACATGATGCGTGTACCGTCGGACCAATAAAAGTTGATTGACCCAATTAACTAACGTATATTATGACAAAGGCATGTGGCTTGCCTTTGCATGAAGCGTATATGAAACTTGGACTTGACAGACCAATGAAGACCACCTATTTTTCCTCTGCTTCTAAAGTGTAAAATAAAATAATAATCCTAATAATTATAATATTTCGTCCGCTTTCGTGCTCCCGGTGTCGGTAGCGGCGTGAGGCAAGGCAGGGGAACAATAAAATATACTTTAATTATAAGCCCAGCCGACTCGGATCAGGTCGTTGACCCCTGCATTAGTACGTTCCACAATATGATACTCCACGATCGATCATTTTTCGCCTAAGTTGACGGTAACGTACCTTTTCGTACGTTGCTTTTACGATTTCATTCCAAAATGGTAAAAAAGGAACCCTTGTGGTGGGACTTTCTACGTCCGCCTGTCTGCCACACTCGATCATTTACTAATAAAAATAATTATTTTGTGCTAAGGACTTATAGCGAATTATATTAGAAAACTCCAGAGTTATAACTCTAGTGTCTGTGTTTTTTGTCATTTGTTTGCTAATAAGTAATAACACATTGTAGGCTTGTGAAAGTAAAATTAAGGGAAAATGCGTATGCGAAAATGGGTAAAAACCTCTCTAAATATTATTCAATTTAGGAAATTAGCCCGAATAAGTATCGACTATTATTTACGCATGAGGCAATTTCTATAATTACTCTAACTAATTTTTAAAAATGGACGCTTTTATGCAAAGATTTTATTATAAACTAGCTGACCCAGCAAACGTTGTTTTGCCATATAATTTATTTCTCACTAAGGGATATGTGATAAAAGGGATAACACTATTTTTAGACGCTTCAAAATGGTTTAGGTTAGAGATTTTGCACAATTGAATTGGTACCAACTAATAATAATCTTACCAATTAAACTTAATAAAAAAATTGAAAATAGAAATAAAGCTTGTTTACATCACCATTCAAATATAAAAATAAATACCTTTAGTAAAGTGAGGGAGGAAATGTTCGCTTAAAAAGTAGACTAAGGTACCTATCACATAACTTAGGCCTTTGTTGGAGTGTAGATAACCCCTAATCTTTATCCTGGAGTGAAACTGTTAGGAAAACTTATTAATTATTATGTTCCTACTTTTTGCTGTTAAAATTCTACATACTAATTATATGCAGTTTATGTTACAATGCAGTTGAATAAAAACACAATCGATACAACTTTGTCCAACTCCCCAGTCCCCCATATAAAAACAACGCCAGGTGTTTCACTTGTTTACAACTGTTTCCGATTTGAATACTTACGAACCAAAAGACAGCCTCCCTTTTATAGGGGAGACGTACGGTATCTGCAGCTGTAAACGTTTTTGACCGCTGGGGCCAAAACAATGTCATTCGTCGGAGATTAATTTAGTATAATTATTGTACCTAGGCGTGTTGATTTACTTTCTGTGTTGCTCCATCCGAGTTGATTTTAGTGAATCGCACATCTCGTAGGTACTTACTTGGAAGCGTAATTTTTATTTTAAAACTGAACTTTGTTTATTAGATCTAAATCAAATTAATAATAAAATCAGGGTAGAAGGAATATAATTTATATTTCAAATTGTGTATTCTGTTATTGTTATATTTAAAGTTCAAGTATTGCAATCTGTACCTATCTACTCGCTGTTGTGTTACCTACAATAAAAGATTTCATTTTGAAAACAAGACATTTTTTCATAGTTCAAATATAGGAAACTACTCGATTATTTTGGAATATCTTGAATTCGGTTTAGGACCTTGAGTACCTCGAGTAAAGAGAAATGCATATTTTTCTTTGTACCCGCGAATGACAGCTAAGTCTTTTCCTTAGTTCGTTGCTCATTCCGAGCCAGGACCAACTTTGCCGTACATCGATTTTAAAACTACTTTCCCCACTAGCATATTGTGATGATTCGAAATTACTCTTTTTACACGACAGCCCAAAAAAGGAGTGTAATGTTTTAGGATTTATGTATGTATGTATGTGAATTGTGAGTTACTTTATTCCACCATAACTTCTGAACGGCTGAATATTTTTGCACATAATATGGGGCATCGTTAGAAGTAAGAGTATCATTCAGAGTAACATTGGCTATACCTATTTTTTGAAAATAGTCGTTTTACCCCAGGGCAGTCGTGTTTTTAATTTTTTTGTAATTACTTGTTGTAAAAGAATTAACAAAATAAGGTTTTATCTTACAGTGACTTTTGCCGTGAATAAATAATTAGCTACCTATTATACCTTATTTTAGCTATCAATTAAAATCATGTAATTTTGATGTACCTACTACTATGAAGTCAGCAACTTGGCGATCACCAAACGACAGCTGTGTGTTTACTGCTTAATGATAATAATTACTTACCGAAAAAATTTTCCCTTTTCAACAGACTGCGAGAATTTTTTTTTTTTTTAATATATACGGGACATTTTACACGTCGCAATCTAGGCCCAAAGTAAGCGATAGCTTGTGTTATGGGTGCTAGATGACTGATAAATATACATACATACTAATATACATGAATAAAATATATTGAAAAACACCCAGACACTGGAAAACAATGCTACTTGTTTCCTCTTTACATTTAATAGGGATTGTGAAAAATTGGGTAAGTAATGTTATTGAACCTACTAATATTTAACCGCGACTTTCTCTGTAAGAAATCTCTTTATCGAAGCTTGTTTTAATATCAACATCAACATTTCCTATTACTATTAATTATTACTCTGAATCCTATCTCTAGTTGACGCCTCTGTTTATTTTTAGGTTGAAGTACCTAATTTTGTTAGAGTTATATTCTTAACTTAGAACTTTAACCTATGTAAGGGTGACCTATGTAACCTAGTATTCTATGCTGGGTTTTGTTAAGTTATAGCGATTTTGTTGGAGAGAGCAAAACAAAATATTCACGTATTTTACGCTTTTAAAATTCCACGTCACGCGGGCGGTGTCGGTTATAACTTGAACGATGTAACGTGCCACTTATTGACAAAGTCTTGGCTGCTTCAAGTTCAGCTTACGATGGTGCTCGAGTGATTAACTGAGCGGCAAAGTAGCCCGTACGTACTATATAAGACTATACCTAGAGAGTAGAAAGCCGCAGTTTTCGTGCGTGATCAATTTTTGAAACAAAGTTTCTTTCCGGATGGTAGCGCGTGTTGTCCTATTGTTTCAGAGTTGTACTCTAAAAAATATTATATAATTTTTATTTGAATACATCTCAACCTACCTTCCCCTAGTTATAATAATATTTCTCAACCTACCTTCCCCTATATGTATATATATTATCCCCTTGGACGATCTAACCTAGATAGTCCAAGATTATCCCCTAATACTTTAATGGAATTATGAAAGAACAGACGCAACTAAAATCTTTTTGGTGTGTCTTATACTACCTCCTTTGGAATGTGAGTTAAAAAACAGACATATACCCTGGACAGGGCTGACGGCGCGAAAATATGAACCAGTTTACCGGTACCAATAATACCAACAGTTAGGCTACGTTATAGTTCGCTATGGCGCTACTGTTTGTACGAAAAAGGTTAACGTAAATTGTTCGGAGGCCCATATCCTGAATTTTCTTATCAGAGGTTAAAACATAACGTCTGTTTAAGTGATTATTAAAGTATGAACAAGAATATCATATAAGTCCACACACATACAAACTTTCGTATTTATATTAGTGTTATCATTCGTTGGCCACTTGCACCGCGCTTCGTATTTAATTGCAACATTTTATTCCTGAATGCCTTTTTTTAATTGTTTTAATTGCAGCTTTCACAGCCACGTTGCCGTGCGAATGCAGATCTAAGGTCCGTTTGTTATGACCCCAGCGATAATATATCACGAGTATTTTTTTTGGTCACTACACACATCGCAATCTAACCACAAAGTAAGCGATAGCTGTGATGGATACTAGAGAACTGATAAATATATATACACACATACATAAATATAATATACTAGCTGTTGCCCGCGGCTCCGCTCGCGTGAATTTAGGTTTTTCACTACTTCTGCGGGGACCATCGCTTTTTCCGGGATAAAAAGTACCATAATGTGTTAATCCAGGTAATAATCCATCTCCATTCCAAATTTCAGCTAAATCGGATTCGTAGTTGCAGCGTGAAGGAGTAACAGACAAACATTCCAACCCCTATTTCACCCCCTTAGAGGGGTGAAATAACACAAAATCGTTTCTTAGCTGACACCTACCCATTACAAAGAACCTACCTTTCAAATTTCAAGTTTGTAGGCTTTATACTTCCTGAGATATCGTGATTAGTCAGTGAGTGAGTGACTCTCTTTTATATATATAGATTGAAAAACACCCAGACACTGGAAAACATTCATGCTCATCACACAAACATTTACCTGAGTTGGCGATCAAATCCCTACGCCGCTCGGTCGTCAAATTAGTAATTAAATAGAGTATTAATCTTAAATGAATGGAATATTATCTACACATGGAAAATCTTCTCAAGAGAAGAGTGAATAGGCATTTTCTAGGCAAGCGCGCTCCATCCTAGACCTCATCATTGCTTTCCATCAGGCATGATTGTCGTCAAGCGCAAGCCTATCTACAATAAAAAAAAAAAAAAAAAAAGTTAACTTTAAACTTTGCTTATAAGCGTACATTTGAGGAAGTAAGTCTAAGTATTAAGTTCAACATTAGCAATTCACAAAATAGACATAATTCATGCACTAATTTCATAGACCGGACACTTTCAAGCAAAGATTTTTGATGAGCAACGTCTTTCATCTCGGTTGCTGGTTTTTCTTTGTGGAAGTGATTTTGGAAAAAGTACGGAAATATGTAACAGGGTTTGACCAAAGTGCACGCGCACTGTGCAGTACTATTTTTCGTTAAATTGGAACCACGGTGTATTGTTGGCCAACATAGTGTACAGAAACAGATGTTACAAATCTTATACGAGTTTTAAGGCTTGTTCTTTTTTTGTATAAACATGTGAAGATAATACTGCCAATCCCGTTATATTACTGCCATAAACCTGAACACAAGGTGTTATTAATTAATTAATTAGCACACATAATGCAAGAACCCAAATTTATGAATTTGGCGAACAGACGGTTGCATTTTTATTAAGGAACATTTTACAGGCCAGTAGATGTATTCAGGCTGAAATGATGATGAAGCTGTTTTGAAAACTCTCGCTCGCTTCGACGCTGGAACGCCGGGCTAACGTTGTTTGTTTCTCTGACCTTGCTACATTGTCTTACACCGCGGCGCGTTCCCGCATTGGAACAAAAACGCACTTGTTTATACACAGACAGACAGCCGTGTAGAGGTGCCCTTATATAAGGGCAGGACTACATATAAGTTATACACTGTATAATAATTTAAAAAATATGTTTCTGGTCGATACCAGAGTCAAGTTTAGCCGAACAACTATGGTTGTATTTAAACCAAGTAAAGGGTTCCATTTTTGAGGTTGAGTAAACTCTCGTAGTTTAAATGAGAAAATCGCAAAACTTACTTGTACGTTAAAATTTTGCTGTCCCATCTATCCGGACTTTTTTCTAGAAAACAGCTATAAGTTACCACGTTGCAATTTATATTTTCTGATTTAAAATTTTCCTTAGGTTTAAGATGTAAAAAAATTTCAGCTTCCAGATAAACGGTATTAAAAGTTACGGCTATTTCAATTGATTGGTAGAACTACTGTATAAATGTAGAGCTATGAAACTGCCATAACTAGGTATAAGTACTGGCACTAGGTAAGCAATCATAGATTTAGTGTTATAATAATATTAGTAAGTTTAAACCTAAAATTATGACGCCCGTACCTACATATTTACCCATCTCTCGTCGTCTGTTATTGGTTTGGAAAATAGAGTTTATTATCTATGTTAGCCACGTAGGTTCCTACCCACGTAGGTTCATTATACGATTAAATAAACTATATTTTTTAACACGGGAAAAAGGTTCTTTTCTCTCTGTACATAAGAGTCAAAATAGATTTAAAATGTCGCCCACTAGACTCATAACCACCACTGTTGTCCTACAAAGAATGCTGTAAACGGAAAAATACCTACATATTATAGTCAATATTTTATTACACGTAATTGCATATTATACGTACTTATATTTTTTACTATAATAAAACCCAATTACGCCTCGAGAATCCAATAAATTTTCATATCTGTTTACGTTTTATTTGCAATTTCTGTGGGTGTATTTAAGGTTTAATACAAAGTGCATTTTTAAATATAGCTGCCCGTAGGTAATTGTATTGAAAGCATAATCTACAGTAATTTATTGTGAAGACAAGACAGTAGGTAGGTATTTAATAAACTGATTTTCTTTTACTAGTATTATATTTTTAAGAAGTTGATTTTCAGCACACCACCTTATTATTATAGAAGGTATCGAATTGTGATATTAATATCGAGCTTATAATGCATAGATACAGCGATTAGCAAGTAGCCCAAGAACCTAGGTTACCTACGTACACCCTACGTACGTATTGGTAATAAATATAATTATTAAGTCATAGAAGCAGTCTAAACATTTATTGTTAATTATAAAACGTTTTTATTATTATAATTTATAAAAAATGTTTATCAAATAAAAAGATTTTCAATAGTTTTTTTTGTACTTATCTTCTAATGCTTTAGGAACCTAGGTATATGTTACATTTTACGACGTACTTATAGATGATTAAAATCGATTTCATCTACTGTGGATATAATACTACCGCATATTTTCAATACATTATTATACTAATATTATTTTTATATCTGTATTAGTTTAGGTTTTTCTAATAATTATTCTATAATTAATATACCCCGCATTCTTGGTATTTTAAATGAATATGGAGAATGCTACATTCCGTATTCAAAGCAAGAGCATACGTAGTATTATGTTGATTTTATTTATTTAATTATAGTTTCGTCACACATCGTCGGGCGCTAAGTCTATATAAGTCCCTTGAAAAAAATTAATATTGAAAACTTTACAATAAATAATATTCGTTTGCCAACATCGCGGACATTTACATTATGCGGGATAATCTCATTAATATTTATGACGTTATAAAAATAAATTATCCTCGTACCGTCGTCGACGAGTGCCCCGCACCTGATCAGACCTCCCTTTTTCCTTATTGCTAACGCAATAAGAACTATAGTAACCAAAATATTTTACCTCACCAGCCTCCATAGCTCGGCTAAGTCGCTTTCCGTACATTCATGCATTTTTTCGTTTGTGTTGTGGTGTGGATATACAGACACAACACAAAAATCTTTTTACTTTTCCCTTGTAGAAAATTAGCGATGCTAAAATCATTTTAGGCATTTGATCTCCTGACTCTGCTAATGAGATACAGAGATCTGAAACTTTGAGCCAGTGGCTTAGCACTGCAATACAATTATTGTTGAACATAAAAAATGGCGATTACACACATAAGTTATTGTTTATTTCAATAAACAATCAAATCTTTCTAAATGTAACTTAAAAATAACGTAGAGCTGTCATTTCTCCAGTTAAATTTTAAAGTTAGTATACCTGGCGTTTATGTTTCTAGACTAACAAAATAACTAAGTTTACAATCAGACGCGTCAACTCTACCTATATAGGTAAGTGCGCATTAGAATAATGACCCTATTTTCGGTAAATTTCCCACAATACGTACGTATTTACGCACAAGGTTATCTCTGCCATAGAGCTAGCTGAGAGGCAGGCACGCAGTAGAAACAAAATAGCTTACACCTTTAGGACTTGTAGATATAGTTAGTTATAAGTAGCATAGATAGATAGTTAGAGTAGAGATAGATAGTAATAGGTAGCAGGTGCGGTCATAGGTAGTATAGATTGCTCAGCCACAAGATTATCAAATATCCGTTGCACCCGCTATCACAAATTGTCCAAATTAAGCCCATACAACAACAAAACGTCGCAAGGCTGCCTTTGACGTATTATTAATACCTCCGTGAATACGTAATAGCCCGCCGAGCTACAGATACGGCTACGAAATATTATAGCATTGAAATGACTAAGTAATGTAATAGAATAATAAATGATAACATCCGCGTTAAGAGAACTTACGGGGCATCATTTTATATTTAAGCGACAACAATGGCCCCGGCTTGTATAGAGGCAAGTATTATTTTACTGTACACTCGTGTAGAAAAGTCCGAGAACAAAGTGTGCGCGCAAACGTGACGTCAGCGACGTGTGCATCGAAGAGTGCGTCGCAGTCGCAAAGGCGCCGCGCTTTCGCCCTTACAAAATTTAACATGCTCCAATTTTCCGAAGCGTTTTATTCTGGTTAATGTAATAAAACTGCGCGCTTCCATTAGGACTTTTCCCCCCGATGGTCCTTTACGACAGATTCGTTCCGACGTCGGACAATTAATATTAATTAAGATTTAAATTGGTCTAATTATATAGAACCCGGCCCATCTTCCAGCGGGCGATTCTTTGGATGCGCGGACAAAGGAATAACGTACAAACATGATTTTTTATTTATTCGTAGGACCCACTCGTGAGTTCCAATGCATCTAATAAGTAGGTACCTAACTACCAAGTCGAAGTCAAGACGCGTGTCTCATTAACGTGTTATTATAAACGCCCGCTTGTGTTTTTAATTTTTAATGGTCCTATTTCGAAACTAAAAACACGAGTAATAAAGTCTTGTATATTTAAATGCGAGGACTAATTAGGCGCAGAGCACGTGATTTATGATTCCATTATAACGCTTTTTTGATACATTTCAAGAAGTTGCGAATGTTTGGTAAGACCGGCTCTTTTTATATGGCGCTGGGACACTGTGGGAATATATAAGTCGCGGATATATAAATGGAATCAATTTGTATCGTCTAGTAAAAAAGGTAGTGAATTGAAAATTAATGTTCAAATTTAAGACTAAATAAACATATTGTAATTGGTGCGACTCCCTGTTCCTGAGTATAGAACTTATTTTTCTGTTTTGCAATTATGTTTTATGTAATTAACGATTTGTTTTTGTGTCTTTTCAGGTAAGTGGTTATTGTACTTTTTCACTTCGAGGCAACCATCGCTCAATCGCTCAATGGAACTTCAATATTTACAGGTATGTTAAAAGTACCTAAATAGTGACAGGTCTTAATAAAATAATTACCATCAGGGGAGCGAATCACGTAACGTTTTCACACGCTGAGTGATGTGCAATGAGAGAAAGAAATTAACGGTGTAGAAGCCGTATTTAAGCGATTTTGAATGAAGTTTTATGCAAAAACTATAAAGACAATTACTTTCAAATTTACACGTCATGTATTTTGGGTCTTTAATCTAAAATCGCTAAGAAGCAGAAACACGATTGCATAAAATTTTCTCGATAGAAAGTTCTCCCAAAAGTTGCTCCAAATTCTCAGTTTTTCGAGTTTTTATCGTACACTACATTGGATGTAATTGTAATTTTTGTTTTAAAGTGTCGGTAATAATAATATCCAAAAACGCTAAGAAACAGATTTTTGATAACCAGCTTAGTTTTTTTAATAATTAGGTAAAAGGTCGTTTTTCTGTTATATTCTTCTGCGACGCTGCATGTCGCACCCACCAAATCTCCGTGAGAGTGAGAAAGACAAAAATAAATTCAATAAATCCCCTTAAAACAGAACCCCACTTTACGTGTATAGGTTTAGAGTGTCAAATTGAATGTATTTCAACATTGGAAATACAATCTATCAACCTTATCGCCGGAAGTAAAATTAATTTCACGATTGTCGACTATGTTGCGTTTTGAACTACATTCAATTTTACGGTATAATTATGTCTATAGCCTTAAATATAATTTATCGGTGTTCGCAAAGAATACTTTGATTTTCACTTCACGAATACAGCATTTCACTTCACGAAATGTAGTCGACGCGTTATGTGAATCGCCTACCTGCTGATAAATAATTAAATACTCCTTAAAAAACCACAATACCTACTTAGGATACATTGTTGAACATCACTTAAGCTAATTAGGGAATCAGTAGGTACCTCCTGTTAAAATATATATTTACCCACGACGGAACGGAGTACGGGTATATGCGTTTAGGGTGAGAGACCGTTTGTACATTACTTTATTAATGAGATGTTATGTTTTTTTGTATGTTAAATTGTTAGTTTAAAGCATTTAATTGTTACATAATCATTATTGTGTCAATTTTAAATATATTCATAAAATAGAAGTAAAATTCTGTATGATCACGTTAATCTCGCAGTGAGCCCACTAAGTTGTATATTTTCCGATTATAAATATACAAACATACTCATAGGTACATAAAGCTTTTAGCGTCAAGCTCCTCGGCCTGTCGGAATAAATACACTGCTATATGTTAAGCCTTTCAAATTGTTACGCGACTTAAACCCTTAACAGCTTCTTTTTAGTTTACTGCACTAGCTTTTTGTGTCCGCAGCCGCAATTACCCCTTTCATTTTCTTCGTGTGGCAACGCTTTTATTTTATCCGCACCTACGCTACGTCTACGATACTTTTTATATTCGCGCGTATCGCCGTGACTTTTAATAGCGCCGACTCCCTTTCAGCGCGCGCGACAGAAGGTACATTGTCACCGCGAGCTTAAAAATTACACGCTCACCTAGTGGTGTGAATTGTCTCTTAATTTGTGGTTTCACTATATCCCGGCATCTCGCGTTGCCGCATCATTGAGGGCGGCAAAGCTTTGCGCTCTCCGGGTTTTGCGCTTCGGATAATGGCTCTGAAAAACGTTAGCGAGGCGCGCGCCGACTGCCGAGCCGCATCGTTTGTTGTTGGGATAATTTGTATGATGTCGTTACACTTTACAGAGGCGGCAATAATGTGTTACGGTGTCTCTATCAAAAGAATCGCGGGGAGCGCTTAATTTTATTTCAGCTCGCAAGGTTTAATTTATTTTGATGTAACGCGCGAGACATTGGGTAAGTTACTCGGTGCGCAATGTGCGTGTGGATATACCTACACTATTCAAGAGTTTCTGTCATGATGCTCTTACGAACAAGATCACTTTAAGGCGAAATGAATGGGACTACCAGCGAAATTAAAAAAATCATGTGTTTTTTTTCGCAATTTGTTGGCTTATCATAGGGTTATGGTAGTCAAATTGCGGTAGTGGTAGTATCATCTTTGTATGAAAATTTTTGCTTAAAAATGTCCATTCTAAAAAAGTCCGAGTATCGAGGACTCATGTACCTATGTGTGCCTCAGCTCACATCTACATGTTCGTCCATCAATGTCTCTTTTGCTGGCTGCTGAAGTAAAATGTACTATTCTTCTCGTTGCCTAAACCAGCTTTCCGTATGCCGTGGTTAAGTCACTTCAAACAGACGTGCTTGTCAAGTGAGAACTTAAAATGAAAGCTATTTAATTTTATTTGTTTGTAACTCGTTTTAACGATTTAAAATGCTGAAAATTGTACGACGCAGATAAAAAGAGCATTCTTAAAGCCACTCCAGAAAATAGGCACACTCTGCGATGGTCTTTTGAAGCGTTCGGTAAATTATTGTCATCGTGAAAATATAGTCGTTTTTCTTTAATATCATCATAATCACTATGAGTGATTTACTGTAATTTGAATGCGCTACCTACAGTACTAGTAATATGTTGAACATAATTAATTGACTAAAAATAAATTCAATGCGGCTCATTTTTTCTAGCTTCTCACAGGACTCATTGGTTTTCATTTAATTGAATCACAGAGACACATAAATACGCATGCATACACACACACACGCACACACCCACACACACACACACTATTGAGTTTTATTAAGTAATTCTTGCGGCTCTACAATGGAAGTCTTTTAGGCTAATAACCTTAATAATTTGGTAGACTGTGTGTCACAGAGTTCAATATAGAGGTATAATCAATTAATGTTTCTCGGGATAGTAACTTTAATAAAATGGATCAAGATCCAGAAGACATCTGTGTGTCCAATAAATAATTCATGAGGTAGGTAGATGCTAATTAAACTAATTAATGAATACTTTTAAATAATATTTAATGTCTTCACTCGGGACTCTGCCTGCTAGACAGCTTCATTCATTGAAATGAAGCAAATTAACAATTATTTTAAATCTTTATTTACTTCACTCTACTTAATAAATTCCATTCTATACTTACTTGATAAATTATTATTTTGTTTGCTCTTGTTATCTGACGTTTGTACTTGTTGGTGACGGTTTTTTTGGGTTTCATGAAATTTGTAATGAAATAGGAAATTAATTAAAATTGCCATATAGGTAAAAGGTATTACCTACCTACATGGCACATAATATATACAAGATGTAATAAAGCTAATTGTAGACCATTTAAACAAAATTGAATCTCAAATTAAACAGGGTAAATTTACAGACGTAAAAATTTAATGAATTTTTATCATTATTTAAGTATTTTGTGAAAAATATTGATAATCGGAAAATATATTTTGTTTTGGAAGTCGCGTCGATTCGAAACGATATTCGATATTCACGTTTTTACCGTAATGGGAAATATTTGTTACTTATTTAAAATTGTTTCTGAAATCATGGTGTTGGCTAATAGACCTACCTGATATTACATGACTGTTTCGAAAGCGTGTATTTTAAAAGAAAACTACATTTTCTTCGTCATTAAAGAGAAAAAGCATCGGCCTTAGTTTACAAAAACTGGCTCCCAGCACTCACACTATTAAAAATTCGCGCTCCCCGGGTCACAAATCAGCATTTCTTATAGGCAAAGAGTCACAATAATTAAGTAGCTGGCTCACAAACGGAATCGGCGCGCGGAGCGGAGATGGCGGTGCGGTGTAGTGCGTTAATTATCACATTTCAGTGTTAAATCTCATTTTAATTCGACGTATGAAGCTCTCGGGGCGCGGCCTGTGAAAAGGCCCTCTCATTAAATTAGTCCGGCGGTTGGAGAACTATGTATATACTTAGCTCACGCACTGATACACGTAAGTGCGAAACTCGCGCTCTCAGCCCTTCTGTGAATTAGTGGAACACAACCTGAATGCCTTCTATGGGGCAATAAAAGTAGATTTTTTTATTCAGCTAATTTTACTTGTACGAGCGGCGCCGTGGTTTTGAGGTTACAAAACGGTATGCGGTTTTGATTATACAAAACTTCTCTTAATGGCCATATTACCTACGTTTCGTGTACCTGTATAAGATTTTCGATTTGTCAACATTAGAGTTACTTAGATTATTATTGCTCTCTTGCTTTTATCTTCGCTTCTATAATAATGGTGATATTTCAGTTATCCTAACCTTGTGATTGTGACGGTAAAACTACCCCCGATCGTTGGAGAGCGCATAGATTGCTTGTTTTATCCCGCTTGGAATAATTATAATGGGTGCGAATGAACAATGGGGGAAGATTTGATGTGAAATATAACCGGTGGGGTCGTGATCGTAAAGTGCGTGCGCAGAACGTGCGTTTCGCTGCTCTGCGCAGTCCGCGAGCTATACCGGCTGCAGCAGAGGCCTCGCCGCTGAGGGTCGAGGAAAATCGATTACGTGACCGAAAAATATTGCATTTATAATTAGGCTTTGTGACGCTCGTGTGCGTTATGATTAGGTAGATGCTATCGCAGCTGGAATTTTGGTAAAATAAAATGAAAATGTTTATAGAAAGTTGTAGTGCCTATCTAAATGTAGTATTATATCTTTATAACAACTGTAAGTTCTAAATAAATTAAATTATATGACTTCAACGCTTACTCTATAGTCTACATTCAAGATAAAGAGCCATTGTTAATTAAATTATTATTTGACCAATTTTGTTAAAAATGGCCTACAGATCAGCTATGCTGATTCAATGTGCCAAATAGGAGGCAAACCTTCTGTTGCCACTTGCCATATGATGCACTTATCGCTGGAAAAAATAATTGTAGGTAAGTTTTTATTGTCACTATCCATAACCCCAAAAGCAACCCAACCCAACAAACAGGCATGCACGTCAATTAATATGTAATGGATGGATAGAAATAGAAAGACATACCTTTAGACGCTCAGCAGTTTCAACCGAGCTTGATTCTGGCTCTCTGATATAAGTCAAGGCCAATATGTACGAATGTTGGATGACCATTGATCACTCTCCTGTTTATAGTTCCGAAATCAGCATCAATCCATCAAGTCTCATTCCTAAATGTTTCCAAGAGCTTATACATTACACTGAGTGTCGGTTTAAAGGCCCCTATTTTCTCACATGAACAACAGTTCACCCAGAGAGTCCCAAAGCCTATATCAGGACTGCTGTACCAATTGAGTCCTTGAATTCCAAACTAGTCAGTAGTAGTTTTATTTATGATTCTTATGCTATAGTTGTGGTTATAGTCTAGTTGTAATTTGCATATTTTGTCATAGGGGACATGGAGTCTGGATCGTGGATGTATATGTATGTGTAACAGAATAGATATAGGAACTTTAAATAGCGTTGTAAAATCCAAATTACTCTTACTAGGTTATGCAAAAAATTTGGAGAACATAATACGCTCGCTTTTTAGTTAAAGGGAGCGTGTTTTGTACTCAACATTCAAACCGTTATTGATGTGATATTTTAATTGAAAATTTCGTATATTTTTGATTTGTTAAACCACAACGCCTTCTGAATTCGAGTCATAATTTGCAATACGCCCTCTTATCCGTTTAAGCTAGGTAATGGAGCTGAGTAAGAATAAGAAATGAGCTCTTGAGATAGTAGAGCATTAAAATTTTGATGATGATACTCTTAATAGGTTACAAATTATAGAGGTTACCCTCTCAAACTGATCTCTTCGTGATTTTCCTACTTTTGCAGTTTCAAGGGTTTGGCTGGGTTGGGTTGTAAGGAGTCAATGAGTGAACTTTTCTTTCCATGCGCGTCTTTTCTTTCTTCCTTGTCTTTTCCCACTTTATGTGGGGTCGGCACAACATGTCTTCTCCTTCCATTCGCTCCTATCAGCCGTCAACTCGCAATCCACTCCTTTCACACGCATATCTTCTTTCACGCAATCCATCCATCTCTTCTTCGGTCTTCCGCGACTTTTTCGTCCCTGCACATGCATACTCATCGTTCTTTTAGTGACATGACTTTCATCCCTCCGCATAACATGTCCATACCACGCTAACCTTTTACTCTTCATCTTTTCTGTTATTGGCGCAACTTTCAAACTTCCCCTTATGTACTCGTTCCTTCCATTCTCGTCACACCACACATCCATCTCAACATTCATATTTCGGTCGCATGCACTCTTCTTTCATCTGTCCTTTTTACCGCCCAACACTCTGATCCATACAATACGACAGGTCTGACGACCGTCTTATAAATTTTCCCCTTAACTTTAAGAGGCATTCCTGGATCGCATATGACACCTGAGACCTGTCGCCATTTCATCCATCCCGCATTCATTCTATTGTTATTTCTTTCCATGCGCGTAATTTAAGGAATTTTTGTATCATCAGTCATCACTAATTTATTGTTTTACAGACATAGTCTTAGCTGATAAGTAGTACTAAATCCATATGATACACAGTTGAGATTTTACAGAATTTAATTAAATGAATAATATGTTATTCTTCATAAGTAAATTTAAAACTCGCTACTAAGAAAATACTAATACTCGAAGGTATCTACTAAATGAACTAAATACTAATGCATAACTTAAAAAAATGCATTAAATAATGGTCTTTGATGGAATGAGCCCGATGACACGTATCAATCAAGGAGTTATAAATTATGAAATCCAACAATTTACTTGCAACACAGACGTATGCAATTAATGGATGTCAACAATATTGGGCGGACAATTAAATAAGTACCTTCCCAGCGGGGTTAGTACAGGTTTTTTTACGAATTTCGAGTCGACTCACATCGCACAAACGAATCGAATTCCTCCCTACATTTACAGCCACCCACCATCCGTCCATCTATTGAAAGCCGCATGACAGTGGCTGTCCATAGATGGCGCTGGCTGTTAATGTACGGATGAATTCGATTCGTTCGTACGATGCGAGTCGACTCGAAATTCGTAAAAGAACCTGTACTAACACTATAGTTACATGTAGGCAGTTTACAGACTAACGACAAAGGTGGTTAGATGCATTTTGTCGGCATTCGCTCGATGCCGTAGTTCGTATTCGTTCTTTTAGTGATCTTATAATAAGTCCTTAGGTCTTTTTGAAGCCGTCCCTTAGTAGAATTTAATACAACGACTGATCTAAGATGAGGTTAAGATTAGCAACAAAACTTGCAGAAGTTGACTTCTGCAAGCTATTCCTCCATTGTTTAGTAGCTTGCGTGACTGTTTACATTGCTTTCAGAAGTCAACTTCTAAATCTCGCTTTAGACAAAATTAGGGCAAGGTCGCAGGAAAAGCTAGTTTGCAATGTAGTAAATATAATACCTATGTGCATCTACTTAATAAAAATTAGATATAACAAGCTTTTTGTATCAATTGGCATTTGTAATATGAACAGGTATTAGTTTGCTATCATTATTATAAAATTACCCCTCGGGCTTTAACTTCGCCCTAGTGACGTGCGTAAAGGTCTATCGATATCGAAAAATCAGTTATACGTAAAATTATATTATTATGATGTTTACTATTTCAAACATTTTTATGATTGATTGAACGCATTAAATAATATAAAAATTAATAAAAAAAATTGTAAATATAAAAATATCTACAACTACTTTTTATAAAATACTCATAAATCAGATGTTTTAGAATTCATATTTTCCGTAATATGACTTTAATTTCTTCATTTAACTTTGTACATAATATACTGAGGGTATATAAAACCTTTGGTTGACGAAAGTTTCATCATTTCTTTTCTGTAGCTTAACCGTTTTCTATGTCAAATAAAGCTAAAATAAATAAAAACGGCATCACAATTTGCTTATCGATACTTTGGTCGATTCCCTCGAGGGATTAAAGCAACCGAGCAAGGGTTGGCATAGTCACCATTTATCAAGCATTAAAGAAATGAATCTCGATCGACATGTCCCTGAATACTTTATGAAGGAGTGGGCCTTTCATATAAAGTTACCCAACAGTCTTGCGCTAAAACGGTGCGCTTACGGTATTGTGATTTTTTTCCTGGTACTTTATGTGCGAGCAAATAATAGATCATAATAGATTGATTGATTGGTAGGTAATTTTGTACTGGCATTTGGTTTTATCGATGTTTTCGTAGGTAGGTCTAACATCACTTATTATTTAACTTAAAATTCTTTGTCATCGTTTGTTCTAGACAAATGCCATAGATACGAATAAAAATAGAAACTGAAATTACTAATTTTAAGTAATTTTATAAAGGTAATAGAACTCTCTAAGAAATGAAAAAAAAAATCTTCTTTTTGTGTGAATATCCAATTATCCGGAATTATTAATGTGCGTGTGTTTTTTTTATTTGATGAGGATACTCTTTGATCCTAGATGTAAAGAAACGATTCTTGTATTGTACGCAATCG
Organism: Coenonympha arcania; assembly: GCA_036785405.1. Classification (NCBI taxonomy): domain Eukaryota; kingdom Metazoa; phylum Arthropoda; class Insecta; order Lepidoptera; family Nymphalidae; genus Coenonympha; species Coenonympha arcania. Next base: position 22,076,971 of record CM072082.1, read on the forward strand.
ATATTAAAAGGTAATAAAGTTATGTAAGTAACAAAAGGAATGAAATTAACGAAACAAAAATGTTCCGTGAATTGTCAACCGTGAAAACAACAATATTTAAAATATATTCAGAATTTTTATAAAATTTACTTAAGAGTCGATCATGGGTGCCAATTTATTCACTTCAATTGGCACATACAGTTGGGCTTCCCAAATTGAGTGTCATTATATGCAACGACATGGCACAGATTATTATTATTTAACTTTGGAAGCACTGGAAGAAAAGCATTAATTTCATTTTGTTCTTATATTGACGAAAAATTGAGCTGTATGGGTAAACCGGGCACTTTTAAATTTCACCAGAGGTTTATTAGTCTTCTTAATATATATAAATCACGTGTCACGTTGTTTGTCCGCGATGGACTCCTAAACTACTGAACCGATTTAGTTCAAACTTCGTGAATATCTGTCATTTGATCCAACTTAAAAGATAGAATAGTTTTTATCCCACGTGGACGAAGTCGCGGGCATCAGCTAGTTTTTTAATATAAAATGTAACGACTAGGTCAAGTAGCTTTAGTGTAGCCTTCATGAAAAGGGTAAAAAAATAAAATAAACATGCTAACTGGACCAGCGTTCCCTCAAAGTAATAATATCACACATACCTATAATGAAGCTCAACTTGGAAAAATTGAGTTTGAAAATTTTAAAGGGTTTAATTGGAAATTCATTGAAAATTCACTGGAAATTCAGTGAAATCATTACGATTTTGAAAGACAGTTAAAACAATAGGGTGGCAATGCGGGATTCAGTATGCCGATTAGCATAATACTAAGTACAACAACGTCAGCAAAAACCTAAGACTTGTTGTTTTTTTATAAGCCAATGCATATTAATTACAACACCAGGTTAATATAAGCTGACCAAAATGTCGTGTTATTGTCGTGACATTGCAGTTTCATGTTGTCGTGTGCTGTAAATTGGGGGAATTGACGGAATGTCGCGAACACTTGCGGCGCGATTCAAGGGTCAATTTTATGTGTTCGTGACGGGAAAGCGGATGTCTCCATTGACGGAGCTTGTTTAATACTTGAAAAATTATTCTACGGAACCAATTATCGAATAAAAACACTACCTATTCCATCCAATTTGTCAAATCTAGCTTGCTAAGAGCGAACGAGTTAATCTGCTTTGCACGTTCGTGCGGTAAATACCTTTTGTATTAACATGTGACTCAACAAAAAAAATGCAACACTTTTTTTATTTAATATATTTTCTAACAGATTTTCTTTGATCGCTAAAAACTACGAATAGAAACCGCTCGAGTGAGTCATCTGAAATTCGAAACTTCAATTCGGGCGATTTTATTTTTTCGAAGACGAGGAATTCTTTTGACGTTCGGCGCACTAAAATGAATAATGGAACTGCAGCCGCCCCGAACTAACATAACATGCAAGCAGTTTCGACCAAAAATTCGCCTCCAACACATAGGTAACTGCTACCGAGGTAATAGCTACGAGTAGGCCCCGGTCGGCTCAAATTCAGGGGCTATTAAAAATAGATGCGAAATATATGACGCTATTTCGTATGTGGAGTGGGTTTCATAACGTGGACCTTCCATTAGACTCACGCCAGGCTCTGGAGGTGAGCTCAAACGCGCTCCCTGTTCTCGCAAAAAGAGTAAGCCGCCTGCCCGGTATTGATTTAATACCGGCACATGCAGTCACCGAGCGAGGCGAGGGGGTGAAAAAAATAAAATTAAAAAATATGCATAATAAAAATTTGGCCGATGACTCCCCCGTCGCATTCTCCGCTAAAAAGGGGTGAAGGATCGATTATTTTTCGAATTACCGTATACGTATAGATGCGTATAGGCCCTTTTATTGCCTGCAATTAATAATGGTCCGATATTATGAATTTGCTTTGGTCTTCTGTTTACATATACACTGGATCTAGATTCATAGTCTATAATACATTTATTCTTCTGACTTCCGTTAAGGTTTTCTACTTGTTTTTAACTGTCACAGTTACGGCCAATAGGATAGTATGGATTCATCTATGAAATTGTCAACGTAAATTTTTCCATTACGTTGGGTCAATTGCTGACTTTTTGGAACTTTGTGCATTTGTTGAAACTTAATATTATTCACTCTTTTCTTTCTTTACGAAGAATTAAAACTCGTGAGGAAACCTACATGTCAGAGAGTTCTCTATGAGATTACTTACCATTACTTAGTTGACTAACATGGCTATGGTCAAACCCATCTCATTGCGAGAGGAGAACCGTATACGAGAACCAGGTTCATAAAAAAAAATAACTAGTTTCCTAAATCCATCCAACGAAGAATCGAACTTTTTTTTAATGAAAAAGAATATTGCACTGCTGTGTTAAAAAGGGCGTCAAAACTTGAATTGATTGGACGCGGAGTGGCCGCGATAGCCATTTACTGCGTAGGTACCCGTCCTAAACCAACATATTGACTGCACAACCATCACACGACTAACTGCGAATGAATCTGTAAAAGAAATATGTTTTAAATGAGTTTTTTATTAAGTTTTTCTTCTTGTGATGCGGTTTAGACACATCTGGGAAAAAGTTTCAAGCCTGTTTAGCATTGGGTATACCTACAGTGACGTAGCTATGCAGATGCAATGTGGACCCATGTATTGAAGGGGCTTCGGCCACGACACCCAAAAATTTAGGTACAGGCAAAGCTTCTGCGAACACCCGTTCGCCAGAAGCTTTACCTGTACCTACAGTTCTTTTTTTTCGTTACCTGTACCTACAGTTCTTTCAGGAAATCTAGTAAAGCTGTCTTGTTTATTTTAGGGCTGATCTTTCAATCGTCAGATAAACTATCTGAGGAATAAATTTGAAACCTATGCCATAAAAAATCTGTCAAAACTCAAAACCGATACAATGGCGTCTTATTTATTCGTGAGTTAACGATTATCTGGCGATTGAAAAATCCGCCCTTAGCCGAAAATATACAATCTGATCGAAGCCGAATGTCGTTCTGAAGGGATCGAAAATTATTTCGAATGTAAAAAATTGCAGTTCCCGCGGGGTTTAAAAAAAACAACGCATCCACATTCCACATCCATAAAATGGCAAACCTGGTAGTAGGTAATTGAAAAAAAGTTAAACAGTGATAATATTGAACGTTAACGTTAATTTTTGCTTCCGTCAATAACACGCCGAGTGCGGTGAATCGCGAACTTTGATATTATAATTGGCTCAGTCCATTTGACGCCAGTATCGAATTTTACACGGAATTTAATTCATCATTTCACTGATTTAACTGACACGCTGATAGACCTGTGACGTTAACATTTAAATTGGCGTGTTTGCAGCTTTATATAGTGGTCTCCATACTCTGATTGGCTTTAAATTGTTTACGAATATTCAATTAAAAAATCACCGCGTTCCCGACGCACTGCTATTTGATTTTCGCGCGTGATGGTGGAGGCATACGGTTGTTGTTCGTCGGTTCGAAGCCTGTCCTTCAAGGTGGACTGACGTTTTTTGTATTGAATGTTACGTCAGTTCAGTACGGTACGTCCGATTGTTACGTAATTATCTCATTGCCAATGGCGTTTTTTCTATAGGCATATCTTTTATCTTATTTGGGTATCTAAACCAGTAACATCAAGGTAGGTAGAAATTGGATACTCGGACAGGAAGTTGCTTTTATAATTTTTTTGCAACTATGCAGTAGATACGACGTCTTATATTGCAACGAAAGGCCGTGAGACGCATTGCATCGACGGGGGTTGCTGACTTCATCATTCATTCATTCACTGCTAACTTATACTAACTGTACTGTATTGAGATGTGATGCTGGAGGAGGATGCTTCGCATACCATGGACAGCCAAACGAACATCTCGATCCTAAAGCAACTGCATGTTAGCACTAGACTAGGCTCTCGACAATCTGTTACCAGAGAATTCTTAGTTATTTTGGTCATATTTCCCGCTGCCTTCCAGATAACTTGGAGAAACTTATAGTTGTGGGCAAAGTGAAGGGGAAGAGACCACGCGGCCAATCACCTAGCCGATGGTTTGACCAAGGGAAATCACTCACGGGCCTTCCTTTCGCAACAGCCATCAAGAAAGCCGAAGATAGAACTGTTCGGAGAGACATGGTTAAGAACATAGCGAAGGAACTGCATTGCGGACACGACCTTCAGTAATGAAGATTGACGACCGAGGAGGAGAAGGACTAACTGTACTGTATAAGTCTTTTCTGCGTGCAATCCTGCCTTGTCTGACCAGCTAGGCTAATTTGTTTCGCAAAAAAAAAGGAACCCTAATGTCATAAGATGAGGCCACGTTCATGGCCCTATCTCAGTCCGATACCGATTTTTTTCCTTATTATAAAGTACCATTAATTACTAAATGGTTACTTAACCTACCAAATACACACAAAAAATAAATCGGCCAAGCATCGAAGAAGTTTTGTTATAATCACTGTGACACGAGAATTGTATATGTATATTAGATGTATATTATGTAAGTACATCGGTAGTCCGCAGTAATTTTGCTAATGCTTTCTTCGAGTGTGAAGAAGTTGCACATTCACACCTCGCGAAGCCCCGAACAAAGATATCATGCACTTTTGATATTACTTTATTCATATAAGGGGGAACGAATGTTAAAAAATAAAAAAAAAATTTTTTTCGCACAACTTAAAATAGTGACTCGTCACTTACTTAAAACTTAAGTAATGATTGTTATATATAAACAAACATAAATTCGTGCAATATGAGCAATTTGACTATAGCTTTAACTTCTGGCTTCGTGAAATTCGGTTTTTCACCAATAGGTATAGCGAGAACAAAGTAGGTATTTTCCGGGATAAAAGGACTTTGCGTGAATTCAAGTTATAATATATTTCCATTTAATTTGTCATATCGATTCAGTACCTAGTTGCAGAGTAATCAAGCAACATGCACACACAAACTCGCTCACACGCACTTATACCTGCATACAGGAAAAGTTTTTAAAATCCAAGTTTTCATAAAATCGGTTAAGCATTCCGAAATGACAGTAACTGCTAAAAGAAGTACAGCAATCAATCTTACGAATTATATCACGACCTTATCTACTCAGAATTTTGCTATTCACACTATAAAATCGAAAACACAGGCAATCAATGGAAATATCAATTAAGCAATTTAAACAGCACACAGAACGATAAATAAATATCAAAGAAATAAAAATAAAACACATATAGCCATCAATACGTTTCGTGTTCAAACATAGCCAAACAAATTACCTGCAAAAATTGAAAGCAAATAACAATATTATTATATGTATGTATTTTTTATATAAAAAATGGCGCTTGTTTTGTCAAAATTGTTTTAGCAATTATTTTGATTTTGAATTGAGCTACTGTGATAGCTAAAGTCTTATTTATTCTGCTTTTTTGATTTTATTTTAGTGTGCAGCTTTGACTGTGTTTGATACGAGATTGTTTACCGAAGCGAAATATCATCCAGATATTATGCATTTTTGAAGATTTGTGTAAGGAATGTATTTATGCAATGTATCTCAGAAACAAGCATAAGCTCGTGTTAAACAGCACTAGATTATCTAAATTAGCAAATCCTTTGCATGCTACTGTATTAGGTTTTATAACAAGTTACCACATCATGTACCTATCTGAAATGTCACCTTATAAATTCATAGGGTTTGTTAAGCCTTAACTTATTAATAAGGCATACTACAATATTAAGGACTATTTAGTATTTATATTTATTGTTGTTAAATGGTGATAACAAAAAAGAATACCCGGCTGAGTTTGTTGTGGACTTCTTCTCAGCGGCTGGGCGCGTTTGTGAACCATCGTAAACTTAGTTTTAAGTCGTGAAATAGTAATCACCATTATATAGGCAGTGTTAAATGAAATGACTTCGCATAAGAACCTCTGTATGCTAGGCCTAAATGAAATAAAGAATTTTCTATTCTATTATATTCTTTAGGTTTATGTAATTTTGGTTCATTGATTATATTACTATCATGAACTTCTGTTTCAAAGCACTTTTTACCACTCTGGCGCAGTGGCGGCGCGCTCGGATTCGAGTGGAAGGTCGTGGGTTCGATTCCCGCCAAGGGCTACTTTGGAATTTTATAATTTTTAATTTGGCTCAGGTCTGATCTGGTGGGAGGCTTCAGCCGTAGCTAGTTACCACCCTACCAGCAAAGATGCACCGCCAAGCGATTTAGCGTTCCGGTGCGATGCTTGTAAAAACCGTTGCGGTAAATTCACTTACCCTTCCAAGTTAGTACGATAACGATAACATCTTAGGCTGCATCATCACTTACCATCAGGTGAGATCGCAGTCAAGTACTAACTTGTATCGAGTAAAAAAAAACCTTGTCTGTAAAACAAAAGGTCTTTCAATTCAAGAGATCTAAATTTAAAATCAAACCGAAACCACCACACAAGCATTAGCCGTATCATCCTCATCTAACCCTTCCACTATCCTGCACATGTAACATCATAATAACACTTAGCCAGCAGTTAAAGTGATTCTTACAACCGCAATGTAACCGCTACCGAGCACTTTGCGTTACCATTTAGAAGAAAATAGTCCTTTCATCATTACGAATTAGACATTACGCACTGGGGATTTAAAAACCTTTGGTGTTTTAAGTACCTTTATGTCCCTATTAGACTCGCGAAACAAACTTTGACGCGCTGCCCATTATGTGCTCCCAACAATTTTTTGGTGCTTATTTGAATTCTTTCATCTCTGAAAGTGGAAGAGCGCGCGTTCTTCACATGGATGATGTTTGAGCGTTATTAATATCTTTGCTTTATGTCGTTATCGCGTTATTATCATCCTTGTTAACTGGTTTGTTTGGAGGAGTAGAAAATTTTATAATTGGCTAAACGGATTTTTTTTAATTTCTTTATTATTATCTTCGTATATTTCGTCGTCAGTGTGTATGATTTCTGAATTCTTCTTCGCCTAAATCGTTAGACTACTTTTCATTTGGCTTGTTTGATTGATGGCTACGATTTATAATTTTTATGTGATTTGACAAGACAATATCCTTCAGGACAGCTGTATGTTTAAATTATTATAAGGCCCTTTTCAGGTTACTTATTTATGCGATTCATTTATTTGTTATTTAGTATCGAAGAGTCTTCCTTGTAATAAAATTTTATCGAGATGTAATGTCTCTTTCACTCACAAGTACTAACTAACAAACAATATACATACCTCTTGATTATCTGACACTTTAATAAATTACGTCGTGATTTGTTCGGTTTCATTTTGATATTAATTAAAACGAGCGACGAGAGTAACTTTTTAACCAAACACAGGTTTCTAAATAAAATGGGCGCTAGTATGGTGCTCTTATGTGCCATTTAGGTAATCACTAGCTCTTTGATTATTCAAGATGGCAACTTAAAAAGCTTGTACTACATTTTATCCACGGTGTTTAAGCAGCCTCCTGTTTCATCTCTTTGATGTTCGCTTTGTGTGAGTGAAGTTGTAGTGAAAAGGTGGGTGGTTATAAAAAAGTATATATACTATTATTTTGTTCTTGAGAGATCTTCTTGTTACTTTTGTTATTTTTTAGTAACGAAAAGAAAATTGATTAACTTTATAAGGTAGTTGAAATTTCGGAGGAAAGTACCTATAGCTTAGCTAAAGTTTAAGCTTTATAGAACTTTTATTTATATTTTTCATCATGTAGGAATCACTTACAGGTACATAACCCAATACTAGAGTTTACAGTTCTAGACTTGCTAGAGAATTCTATGCAAAATTACAGGGTGTTAGGTTCAGATCCAGGTCAGTCAAATTTGACTGAATGGTTTATTGTGCCATTAGCTACATGACACATTATAATCCTGTCATCCTGCTTTTTTGAAAGGCTTGTTTGAAAAGTATCTTATCTTTTCTATTTCTTCGATTGCTGTTGGATCGTTAAAAATTTGTTTGAAGTATTATAGATATATTTTTTTTTAATTTCGATTTGGTAGCGTAGAAACGAATCGTATAGGAATGGAATAGATAAGTCATATGGCTACGGCTGTTGGAATTGTTCTTAGCATTTATGCTTGGCAATACAACCTGTCTGTCAATGACTTAAGAACGTTTATTATTTTAAGTAATTTGTAAGGCTTGCTGATTTAGTAGACAACAAGTCCTAATGATTAGGAACCGTTTACATGAACAATATTAAAACTATTCATCATTGTTGTCTATAATGTACACACATGGTTCGCAAAGCACGCACGTAACCGTACGTGTCGTTGAGTGACATCTGTCAAAGCTCAGCGCGGAAGGGAACATTGTAAAGCATCGTACTACAGGCTACAGTGTAAAATCCGCTTTACACTAAACCCACGAGCGTTGGTGCGCAAAGTTGAGCGGCCGAGAGATTGTATATAGTATACATAGATAACTATGAATCGCAGATTTCAGATAGATGAACTGATATGGCGACCGAATGGCGTAGTGGTAGCGAACCTGCCGTCTGCGCCGGAGGTCGTGGGTTCGATTCCCACTACTGGTAAATGTTTGTGTGATGAGCATGAATGTTTTCCAGTGTCTGGGTGTTCTTCAATATATTATATTTATGTATATTAGTATGTATGTATATTTATCAGTCATCTAGCACCCATAACACAAGCTATCGCTTTGGGGCTAGATTGCGATGTGTAAAATGTCCCGTATTTATTTATTGATTATGTTTTGTTTGACGTGAGTGTTAAGCTATTATTTTTTACATAGTTACAATCAGTTAGTAAAGTAACTGCAATCTCACCTGAAATTAACGGACGGACTGGCTGAGAAATTAGCATCACAAGGGTATCATTTCACCATTCCAGTACGGAACCCTAAAAAGAAGTCTATAAATGTGCGCGTAATGCGTGTTACCCTTTTAAACGGTCCCAAAAACAACAGTAGTGCGTGAACTGCGGTATCGGCATGATCCGCTAACCAATTAAACCGTTTTTACGTAGCGGTATTTGCACCGATAATGCGTGTCCGGCCGCCGTGAATGGAGGGATTTTTAGACCACTAGTTGCGCGTATTATGTTCAAATGAGGAATAAAACCGCGGACGGCAAAATTGAAATGATTGACCGTGTGATTTTAAGTGGCCGCTATTATTTTGTTGTGTGGCGGTTTTCAAACGCGCTCGCGGCTTACAATATTCACATTGAAAACTAAACTACTGTAGATTTTTTTGATGCGTAACATTTTTCCTCTCGGTTGCTGGATATTTTTTCGACTATTGTTTTTATGATTACAAAAACGCAAGATGTTCATCTTATGTTATGATAGATGTTAGATGCAGTGTTGCCCACAGCTTTGCGTTGCTATATCATACGACGCACTGCATTACTCTCATCATCCTGAGTAATTTCTTTTAAAAGTTATTTTTTTCACACAAATTAACATTGAGATGTATGGTATCGAGGATGTTAGTTGTTAAAAATAGCTTTTTACATGGATCCCATTATAAGCATTTTATGACTATTAAGACTTATGTGCTTACTGACTTATCTCTTCTAATTTCTACGATTGCCTTTAAATATTGATTGTTTTTAAATATTGATACGATCAATATTTAAAAATCAAAATAAGAATTAGCATCGATACGACACTTTCAGTAGTTTCAAAGTGGAAGAACAATAAACATACACATTTAAACAGAAACTATCTTCGAAAGTATATAAATATATGTATAAAATAGGTTTCCGCTATTACTACTTTCTCAAAAAAAAAACAATAGTTAGGTAGGTTGGTAGGTAACCTATAATAATTCCAAACAATCTCCATCAGTTTTAAAACGCAAAACAAAATAAACGCGTAAACAGATCCGATCCGCACTATTGAATGGCCCTGTATCGGAGATTGAATAACACCGAATCTGTAAAATAGGTTTTATCCGCCGGTGGCGCGGGCGTTTTTGTTTAATTCGGCAAACAACAGGTGAGTCGCGTCACCGTGGACGGGACGTTTAAAAATAGTGCAAATTTGGCGACCTGTTAGCCCCGGCCCGTCATGACGAGACCAAGTTTTGCCGAACATTACTGCCTCTATTCGGCCGCTGAATTGTTAACACATGTCGCTGTAGTGCTTCGTTTGGCGGCGCTTATATTTCACTCCGCGTACAACATTTTTGCGGGACCCCGTGTCCCGCTGCGGTGTTGCTTGATGTTTTGACGCTCGCTAGTTTATGTACTGGTAGTTTTAACGTCATTATTTATACTGTCACGCTTTAAGATTATTCTTTTGATCCCGAAGGATTCATAGAAGGCACTAGGCAGGTCTGCCCAAAAGTTAGTCGCTGTAGTGCTTCGTTTGGCGGCGCTTATATTTCACTCCGCGTGCAACATTTTTGCGGGACCCCGTGTCCCGCCGCGGTGTTGCTTGAAGTTTTGGCGCTCGCTGGTTTATGTACTGGTAGTTATTACGTCATTTTGATTACACTGTCACGTTCTTAGATTATTTTTTGATCCCTAAAGGATTCATAGAAGGCACTAGGCAGGTCTGGCCAAAATTTCTCAATTTTACATCGGTCTAACTGAAAATGGAAATGAAAATAAAAATATTTATTTTTCACATAGGCCAAATAATAGGCTCTTATGAAAAGTCAAAACTCTACCGCCAGGTTTGGAAAGCAGGTTTACACCGAGAAGAACTAGCTAGAAACTCGGCACTTGCTCTTTTCAAAAATCTCATTATATACAATTTCTTAAATATTATTTAAAAATTATTACATAATTTTTAAGATATCTCGTGAGGAGATGGAAATACATCCCCATCATTCCAAGAATTCCTGTCATTGAAAAATTCACTGTGCCTGTACCAATAAGTGTCTGTGCCTGTCAGTTAATAAGATGACAATAATAACTTCCAACATATCCCAAAAAGAAACCAAAGAGTTTTTCAAAAACTTTCATTTCTACGAGATTACTCCACCACCAGGTATACCAACTGCCAGAAGTCCGGTGGGTCTCAAAAGTAGTTTCCTTTATTATCTTTGTTTATGAAGTTAACTTTGTTTAAGCAATTTCGTGGCAGGTTCTACAAATCACTGTTGGTGTCAGATTCAGACACAGTTTCATTTGTATCCTGCTGGCGGTTATTTGATGACTATTACGGTCTTCATGACCGACAGTTTTTGTCTGTCCCTGTTTGATTACTTAATAACATATCTTCTTAAAGTGAAAACTTCTTTAGGCGCGTTGGGAAATTTTTTGAGAAGGGAAAAAATCAATGAACTCGTGACACCACTACCATAACCAAAACTTCCTACTGTTACCGTAACCGAAACCTCACTTAATCGTCCATGTTTTCTCTTTTGTCAACTCCCGAAATAACACGTTACTTTTTTCCCTTTAGCTTTGTACTGATAAGCTAATGTCAGATTATATATAGAGTTTCTTATTATATTTAAATTCTTATGTTTTAGATACTTTTTTTAAAGAGTACCAAAACCCAAAACGGTCTATACCGATGCGATGCGATGAAGGCCATTTAAAAATTCGTATTTAATAAGGAACTGGAATGACGGAATCAAACTGCATTAAGACGAGATTAAATACCGCACCTTATTATCAAAACTTGTTGTTAATAAGATCGCCTTGCAGAACATAAATCATGACGAGAAAAAGGACATCTTAATCAGTTTCAAAATAAATGGCGACAGTACAGTATTGTGACAAGTTTTTGTGTGACATGGCAAGGTTTAATTATAAAATTCCTATTACCTTCGATTACTGGTAAGGTATTTTCACACTGCATGGCTCGTTTTACTACAATCAAGTTTGAATCTTGTAGTAAAGACACTGTGCAGTTATTAACTTTGTTCGTCGTAATTTAATAATTACGTATTTTGAATAAAAACTGTAAAATATAACTATAATTGAAAAAGTCTTAGTACCCTACTAAAACATTTTTGAAAAATAAATTTATTTTAGTGTTCTTTCTCTACCTCTAAAGAAAACTGAACCCTCACTTGTCTGCCACTTATGGCTCTTTTTTCAGGAACGGGAAGAGCTTTTATTTGAAATTCATATCAAATACTCTGAACCAAGTCCTTTGAGCAAAAGTAACGGATATTAGTATTTTTTTTATATACCAAAAGTTATGGACCCCGTAGTCCAAAAATCACGAAATTTGGCAAGAAGCAAGGTCAAGAAGGTATTACAGCACTAAAAAAACCCGTTCGTGGTTTTATTTTTATAGAAATAAAAAAAAATCAATATGTTTACAAAATCAACAAAAGAAGAAAAAAGTTTTCATGCTCTTGCTGGTACCAGACTCACTAAATCCTATACCTTTAAACGAGCAATTCTTGTATATATATATTTCTATATAATCTGAATCTCGGAAAATTTTCATGAAATTTAGTATACAAGGGGTTTTGGGGGATGATAAATTGATCTAGCTAGGATTCATTTTTAGAAATCTATACCTGACATCTATTGGCGATAAAGTAAAACTATTACAGTAAACTCCTGCTGCCATCTATTGGCTACCGAGCAAACACCCAGGTCCTAATATTTAAAAATTACATCGTTTTGCTACAGCAATTTGTTGATCATTTCGTTTCATTTCGTAGGTAGGTACTTGCGGACTCGGGACACGTAATTTTGAAGACATAAAATTTCATGATTTTTTTAAAATATGAATACGCCTTATTTTTAACTATGTGAGTAATGATTGCTAGTAAACATTGAAAGATTATGTTTTAAAGTAAACATGCATACCAAAGGCCTACATGGTGCATTGATTGAGAGACGGTCGATCTTTTTCCCTCTCCACAGGGCGTGTGGTTGTGGAGCCAGACGTCGCGCCGGAGAGCACGCTATGGGATATTCGATTAAGTCGGTTGACCATGTCAATGACTTGAATTTCAATTAGAACAAATTATCAAGGGATGCGCATAGCAAACTTGATTTGGCCATGCAGCCTCTGCGCCGAGCCGGCCCGAGCTACGAATTAGTACAGCCCATTTTGGATTTGCAGTGGTTTTGCTCTGATATACGGTGGATACGAACAATCTATTTTCTCGTATGGCCGAAATCTCGGTGAATTAGCCGGGCAAGGTACGCTCTGATCACCGGAGCCAGTTTTGTTGGAAATTGTGAACGGTGCAAATTTAATTAATTACTTGCCAACAATTATTTCATTTAAGCTTGGAGGTACAATAAAATATTCACGTGTTTAATCCTTGTGCAGGTGATTAAGGTAAATATTCTATAACTTGAGTGCATTGAGGGATCCCTTAAACCCTATTAAACCTACTCGATTCCCTAACAATAATTAAATCGATAACTCCATTTGGTAAAAAATTTAGAACCCTTTACCTTTTTATACAATAGCATAATCTCTATTTTCTTCATGTTGTTATGCATTTTCGAATATTCAAAAAATAACAGGTAATTAGCAAGTTTGCCTCGGGTGCACTTTGTGCATAAGATTATATTTCATTGGAAGCTGAAACTCTATGGAGTTGGAAATCATTTTATTTTTTATTTTCAGTACATAACTTTTAATAAGCTTGCAACTTTTATATTTAGATGAGTTTCTGCTTTTTCTAGGCAAATAATCAATAACTGGTAGTCAAATTGAATTGCAACCACCTTGACTCTTAAGACCAACTTCCCTTACTAAACGTAAATAGACTAATCAGAAAAGTTAACGACAGTTTTGCAATCCTTACTGATATACCTACTCTTATCAATTTTCCCCTTAGGTGTACGTGCCGGTCCATTTATTTACCTAGCAGTACTGTTTTACTGTTACTTAAACACGTAAAAAGTACAAAACAATCGCGCTGCGTCAAATGCCTCATCCAAAACATACGTCTCCCACACACGCATTTCCTCCATAGCCAAAACCATTATACGAATTACCTGTTCCATCGGCGATTGGTGCTCGCGATTTAAATTAGCCACGCCGTTCCCACCCCTATGCCATAAGTAATACGGAGCAGGAAATAGGCTCGCTATACCCGACCTGCCTCAACCCGAACGAAACAATCGATACCGTCAATGCGAATCAACCTTCATTAGACGGGTATCTACGTTAAATGTTTATGTCATGTTTCCCTCCCAATCGGTCCTTTGATGAGCCCTTCACTCGTATAGAACGCGTTAATTTGATAGGCGGGTGCGACCACGGAAAACACTTTATCTCATTGCACTGTAATGTACTTTGGTGAATATTGTCCAGCACAAGATCGAAAGTTGCAGTGGACTGGACATGTACAGCGCATGGGTGATCAGAGGTCACCAAAAAACTACTGATCTCACTACTCCTAGACGACAGGATGCAAAGTTTGTAGAAACAAAACATTGGAAGCAAAAAGAGACCGATTGAGGAATCTTTTAGACCAAAGGATCCTGAGCAATTTATAAGGCTCATAGTTGTAGGTAAGGCGAAGGGAAAAAGATTATGTGGCCATCAGGTTAAGTCGATCACGGGCGTACTTCTCACAACGGCCATCAGGACAGCAGACGACTTGACTGACTGTATTGAAGGAAATCAAGAAAGCACCGAAGGCACATCAGAGTGTACAGACTTCCACAAATAGTTAAAAGCAGGCCAACCATAATACAAGAACACATAGAATTCTGTAATTCCTGATGATTAATTTAGGCTGCATAATGAACTTCAAGCCTTGTGTAAAAGATTAAACGTATCATCAGTTGAAAGTTTGTAAGCTAGATAGGGGCACCGCTTAGCGTCCCATACATCCGCCTATATTTACAGCGATATTTGATTTGTGCGTATCAACTCGTCAGGCTAAATGTGATCGCGGCTGTTGACATTTCCAAGTAGGTACGTGATTAAGCAGTGAGAGCTCACATAGGTTCTGACCTCTTCCTTTCGTTAGGGAGTTGGGATCCGAATGTAGGGCACGCCATCCTGACTTTTCCAAGTGCTGATATATATTTGTGGAAATGCAACTACTTGCTTCCTTCACCGTTTACTGAAGGAAAACTACCGTTTAGGTTGTTACCACAATGTTCTCAAAGAAGTGTGAAGCCTGAGTAGGTAGTAGATGGTATATACTTCTCCCAGACACTGTCTTTCCCACCATCTACAACTTGAGCGCTTTCAAATCAAGGGTGAATAGGCATCTCCTAGGCCACCTTAGACTCTATCAGTAATCTCCAGGTGTGATCACAGTCAAGCGCTAGCCAGAAAAAAAAATATATGCTAGTGGTAGTCAAATCCCCAATCATACTCAGAGGAGACCCATAGTAAACTATACTTTTTAGTAAGAGATATAATAATACGTCGTCCCGCTGTGTTTTTTATTTAAATCATACGAGTATATTACTATGAATCTAGATGTAACTAACAACCGGGTTAGAGACTGTTTACAAATGAGAAAAAATACAATTGTTTTCTACTTTAACCATGAAACTACGTTGGTTGGTACTATTACGTTGTCATGAGTAAAACCTGGTGTAAAATGAATGGCAATCATTGTTTTCGAATAAATTACAGTAAAAGTTATCGCCAGCTTACAATAATTATTACTTTACAAATCCTATCTTCATGTCACGGAGCCATCAATTCTGCCTGTATTTTCGTGCTCCACATCTAGGCTGATTCGTAAAATGTGTCTAGCTTTTAGTCACCAAACGGGGCGATTAGCGGTGGTGAGGTGCTACGAAGAATTTTTAGGAGCAATGACTACATAACCCATTTAAAAATATAGTAACATTTCAGCTAAACGCTCTGAAAACGTTTTTCCAAAGAAGAAAATGTATGCGTCTGTCGGATCCATTGAAATTGATTTCAATATGATTATATTTAGCGTTGCGCGGCGAGCGTTTGAATCCATACGAAGATGCGTCCCGAGGCGCCATTCAGTGAGATTAAATGTGCATCGATGATTCAACGTTGAAGAAATAAATAAACGCGCTAACTGTCAATGTTAAAAAGCGATAGCTGTTAGATAGTCTACAACAGTAACAAAATTTTATGAACAGCTCTGAAATGAGATAAGTATAACCTGTAAATGAAACCTGCTAATTTTTTAATATCTAACTGTGTGTATGTGTGTCACCTTACTAATGCCATGGTAGCTTCATGCGGCTTCATACAAATTTTCGCGAGAAGCGATAGAAGATCCCCACGCCAAAAATTAAAATGCCTGTGACTTTGTTAATCTTCATTGGTTTTATTTAATATTTTTTTATGAATATCATTATTCTCATCTCAGTTTATAATAAAGTAATAATTATTATCAAATTTGAAAGTCGTGTAATACCCAATTTCACGTCAAACTCGACGCTGCGCCAGCATTGCAAGGTTCTTGTAGATTGTGCGCTTACAGAATAGCGCCGCTGATCGTGTATGTAGTAGGCATAATGAATCAGAATTGCAGAGCGCACCCCGTTGTTTACGTATCTCCACGATACTTCCTATGTGCGATTGTTTCGAACGGTCCAGGGGGGTAGCTATCGCGGCCGCCTACAGCCGTATCTGCATTTCGGATAATTCTGAATGTCAAAATAGCGTACCTATCGCACGCCGTTATATAATTATTGCAATTTAGAATATCTAAACAGCAGTGGAACCCCATCGGTTTAGACCTTTGCCTGCTATCAGGTGGTTGATAACCCAGGCACACACCTCTGATTTTTGGAAGTAATATGCATTTATGGAAAATTACAAAAATGCGCGCTTTTCTTCCAGGAGGTGTAAAGGAATACGTCCTAAGAAAGTTTTCCTCACGATGTTTCCCCATCGGTTTAGACCTTTGCCTGCTATCAGGCGGTTGATAACTCAGTCACAACACCTCTGATTTTTGGAAGTAATTTGCATTTATGGAAAATTACAAAGATGCGCGCTTTTCCTTCACCTTAGGTGTAAAGGAATACGTCCTAAGAAAGTTTTCCTCACGATGTTTCCCCATCGGTTTAGACCTTTGTCTGCTATCAGGCGGTTGATAACTCAGGCACAACACCTCTGATTTTTGGAAGTAATATGCATTTATGGAAAATTACAAAGATGCGCGCTTTTCCTTCACCTTAGGTGTAAAGGAATACGTCCTAAGAAAGTTTTACTCACGATGTTTCCCGTGCATGCCCAAGAGTTCATCTTAAATTCTCATAAGTGTGGGAAGCGCCCTACCCACTTTTAGCCAACGTGCTAGGCTATATCAGTCAAACCTCTCATTCTTAAAAAAGTCTCGTGCCAGTGTACAAGTAACAGTGGGACCTAAGTTTAGTACACAGAAAGTAACTTGGATTGGTTTACCTGAAAAGTGACATTTTATCTTGTAAAATACTATGAATTCTCGTCTTGGATATTTCACGGTTTTTATTGGCATAAAATCGTACTTTCTTGGCGGTGACACTTGACAGTAGGCCACGAGCAGATTTAGCGCATTTCCGTACTGGTAATAAAAATATGAGAATAAACGTAGATTAGTAAATAAACTCGTTGCAAGTTGAATTTTTGCTCTATATGTAGCTTTGTAAGTTAAATTCAATTCAAATATAACAGTTATATGCAATAATTATCTATTAAACCAAGCCATTTTCATACTATTTCATATGTTTGCTGCGAAATATTTATAACATTTGTGATAGTTCGTGAATCTTCAATGTATATCCATTAAAAATTTTTAATAACAGCCTGTTCGTTTTCTGCGCTTTATTTTTCGTTGTATCCAATTTCTAACCGAAACAGAGGGAGGGTTGTTATACGGACTACCTTATTTGTGTCTGTGGCATCATAGATCCCAAACTTATGTTTTAATTTCCTATGATAAAACGCCTGACACTTCTCCGTAATATTTTTAAAGGAATGATAATACTTCAAACCTGCCCTCGGCCAGCATGGTGGGCGTTTTAGATGAGACCCGTTTCCAGGGAAGTCCATAAAAGGGGTTGAGGCAGTACATGCTGGAGCGTGGTACAGGTAAATTATGCACTGAATTTTCCCAACAAGAGCGTCAATACAACAACGGCACGTGTAAGTTCGTTAGCGATCAGAATGCCGAATATTTAAGTAAAGATCGATCTACATCTAGCTCGGCTGATAGATGAAGAGCCGTGGCGTGTTTATCTAAGGCCCGGGTGCCTGTACTAATTTTAACGAAAACTTTATGGTTAACCGGTTAAAATGTTTAATTAAACAATTTTTTGTGACCTGCAAGTGAAAATTATACAGAAAATTATACAGAAGTTAAAGTTTTCCGAAAAGGTGATTAAAAATCTTAAATCTTTATATTTTTTTTTTGGAAATTGTAATGGATTTATATTTGATTTTTTTATTTGTGTCGGTAGTACCTACTAATTTCTACAAACGCTTAGAAGTCAATTTTTAATAACTGGCTTAGTTTAAAGTAATTAGGTAAAACCCACCCACCAACGAATAAGAGAGCAGAGGAGTACAAAAAAAAACCGTCTACGGCCTCAAAGACATAAGGATCAAACTGTCATATAAAGCGATACCTAATTTTTCTGTTGAAGTTACTTTAAGCAACCGCACTCAGAAATATTGTAATATTTATAAATAATTAAATCTAAGTCAAGTTTGCCCTACGGCCTACGGTAAGAGAAGTGATTCTTATGGCTTATGACTTTTTCTATAATAGTACGGAACTCACACTTGGCCGGTTTTTTACGCACACCCGGATACAACTTTGCTGCAATGTTACCTAATGTTAAGTGATAGTTTGGTTGCATCGAAGATGTTATTGTACCGACTTGGAAGGCGTATGCAACCTCTAACGTTTTCTACACAGCATCGCGACGGAACGCTAAATCGCTTGGCGGCGCGTCTTTGCTGATAGAGTGGTAAATAAGTAGCTATATCGTGAGACCAACATGTTGAGTGCCTGCCGAAGTTTCTACGTTTGCAGTAATATCTTATTGATAATAAAAACAAAAGTAAACAAATGTAACTTATTATATTGTGGTGGTAAAATTTAAGCCACGAGCTCTCTTGCTACTACTGCATACGTATACCTAACTCTTCGGTCTGTGAAATACATAAAGCTACGCACACATTGTTCCGAGCGAGTAAACGCTTGCAGATTAGATATCGGGGATGTGAACGGGAGCCCCGAGGAAAGTACACAATAATTTTAGACCCGGATTTCGAACGGTATACCTAAGTGTAAACGCAGCTTAATCTACAATCGCATGTGCATACGTGCTTAGGGCGATTGAAGCTTTAATTTGGAATTAGTAGGTAGCAACACCATTGAATGGCACTGGCGGAGGAATCGATTAATTCCCAGAACGTTTGTTTCTGTCCGCAAAGGCGATTACGTTGATAGTCCCCGTTTATGTGTGCACTTATTTATCTGTGATACCGCTTTTCGGTACTTGAGTAGGTACATGATATACTTAAATGCACTTCATATCTTAAGTAGATAATAGCTTATTTCATATTTATACTAGCTGACCTGGCAAACATTGGCAAAATAACTTACGACCTATTCTCAGCAAAAATTGGCACGAGAATTTAATATATTAGAGAAAGATGTTTCGTGTAGGCATTTAATATTTTGAAATGGTGTCTTTAAATGTCAAAAGATAGTAAAAATATTTACCCAAAGAACAGCCTTGTTTTCATAGAAACTTTACCTGTACAGTTCTGCTGTAAGTTATCGTGCAATCTACAACAGATGTCATGAGTCATGAGTCATGACACCTCACACTTGTATCAAGGGACATTAGAGAGAAATAATGCCGGCATTTAATATTTTCAAATGGTGTCTTATGTCAAAAGATAGTAAAAATATTAACCCAAACACCAGCCTTGTTTTAATAGAAACTTTACCTGTACAGTTCTGCTGTAAGTTATCGTGCAATCTACAACAACAGATGTCATGAGTCATGCCACCTCACACTTGTATCAAGGGACATTAGAGAGAAATAATGCCGATCGGAATATCTCTGTCCGAACATCAAACATGGAATGTTCGCAGGACGAAATGACAATGCTATGTGCGGGCTTTTTACAATAGTGACCGCGGCGGGCACGCGGTACGCCGCACAACTCATTGTAGCCATAAGCGAAGTTCGCCATTGTTGATTGCGAAGTTGGAGGCATCGGCGCGAGATAACGTGACGCGCGCTGTTCAAAGGCCCTCTGATGGCGAGTGAATTAATCGCCTGTCCAGTGTCCACTCGTCAAAACGATCGCACCCGAGATACCTCCCCGGCCTTCGTTACGCTGTCTAATAAATGAGTACATTTGTAACAATCAGAAAATTATGTATGCCTCTAAACAAAGCGCCTCTGTATTTGCATAGTTATGTACATTTTTGAATTTCAGTATCACTTTATGCTTAGGAAAATATTGTGAGGAAAACCGCGTGCAGCATGAGAAATCCCCATCATGTCCTTAAAGATGTGCATAGTCCACCGGTCCAAGTTGAGCGTGCAGAGAATGTCCATAGAACTCTAATTTAGAGACAAGACTCGTACCCAGCCATAGGACATAAAAATAGTTGAGTTTGGGACTATAAAATATGAAAGTTGCTGTAATGTTAATGTAGTCAGTAGTGACGAATGCTTCTACGAAGTGGCCATGTCACCGCCATCTGAGCTCGTTGTTTGCCTCACTATCTTTGCGACGTGAGCCTTCAGGCAATCTCGACTTAGGACTCGACTCTAAATCTTAACGGGTGACGTTGGATGCTTAAACGAATTGTTCATCAGTAAGAAAGTTGCTGTGAAAACCAGCGTTTATGATACCAAAGCAAGTCTGCGCTAGAACGCTTCCTGTCTTCTTTTTCTTGTTGATACACCTCAACAGTCAACGCGCACTTGTCCAGTTTTTGACGTGACAACGTCTTATAAATCGAAAGAGCCGGTTGCACGCACGAAAAAACATGACTCATCCGGCGTTACCGGCGTTACCTCGCTCATGCGGCGTTACCTCGCGAGCGCGGAACGAGCGACAAAGAAGACGTTGTCACGTTCAACTATCGTCAGTAAACAGACTTTACAGGCAACCAATTTTTGACGTGATAACGTCTTATAAATCGATAGAGCCGGTTGCACGCACGAAAAAACATGACTCATCCGGCGTTACCTCGCTCATGCGGCGTTACCGGCGTTACCTCGCGAGCGCGGAACGAGCGACAAAGAAGACGTTGTCACGTTCAACTATCGTCAGTAAACCGACTTTACAGGCAACCAATTACTATATATTATACTAGCTGACCCGGCAAACGTTGTTTTGCCTTAGTAATTATGTCTCACTTATTAAGCTTTCTGCGAAGAACCAATTCTTTGTGACAATTATATATAATAATATTTCGAGTTTTTTGATATGATATACCTATGATTTTAGCTATCTCAACGGTATCAATGAAACAAATTAATAAAGTAGAATCTTTCCATCGTCTACAATCGTTAAAAAATGGTCAGAAGAATTGACGCACTGAAGATCAGAGAAGCTAAACATATGGCATTGAAGCAATGACATAAGTTTAGCTTCTCTGATCTTCAGTGCGTCAATTCTTCTGACCATTTTTTAACGATTGTAGACGATGGAGAGATTCTACTTTATTAATCTGTTTCAGCGTTAACCCTTTCTTGAACAAATACATCGACGTAATGTTCGATTTTCTCCAAAACCTACAATCGGACTGATCGCATCTTATGTTATTTGCATATCAAATAAACTTTGGGCTAATAAATTAAATAGACCAAAGAGGTTGGACCTTACACTACAGTAAATCTATGGAAAAATCTGACGTATAATAATTATTAAAAAAAAACGTGAAAAAATTTGACAGCAATGAAATGTTTACTTAGCAACGCCATTAAATCAATTTATTAATTTTATTTTTATTTTGAAAATACTCGATAATCATAATTCTCCACATATAAGTCGTCGACTCGGATCGAGTATTTTTTTACGCTCTTTCATTTTATGTGCGATTCGTTTGATTCTGTTTATTTTGTTTATATCAAAGTTTTCTGCATATTCCGTGTTTCAAGCTATTTGGACAAATACTGAGGGTTATTATGCCTATTTTTTGTGAACTACAAAACCGATGACTTTGAAATATTTACAGAACAATCTATAATGTATCCCCTTTCTAACAAAAAAAGAATGAATGAAATCGAACCACGCGTTAATGATTTACAACTCAGTATACATTTTAACTTTTATCCCCTCTCCTAAGGGAACTATGCTGAATTTCGGGATAAAAAGTATCCTATGTCCTTCCTCGTAGTATGAACTCAAGTCATACCAAGTTTCATTGGAATTCATTCAGTAGTTTCGGCGTGATGCGCGGCCGTGATACAGAAAGACAGACAGACAGACAGACAGACAAAAATAAAAAAAAATACAGTTTTGGGTTCAAAACCGATTTTAGAGTGCCCTCGAAAAAAAATTTTCAAAATATCTTTAATGTACAGAATTTGACCTGTTACAGATTTATTATAAGTATAGATAGCTACTCGTGCTGATTGGCCACTGACTGACTCACTGAATGATCACCTCTCCTGAACAATTTTTCCACTAATTAAGTATACTAATTGTTTCTGATTTATAATTATTAGTGTTTTCTAATTTCTTCTTTTCAAGGTTCGTCATAAAAAAGAAACGAGTGCCATATTTTCGGACACTTCAAACTTATTCGTGAATAATATTTTTTTATTATTATTGTTGTACAAAAAACTACAGGCAAATACAAGAAGCAAAAAATCTTTCTCGGCTACTGCAATATTTTACAGTCAAAAATCCACCAATATATGTAGTTATGCAAGAACAATAGTAGATAACGAAGAGCGAGTGTTTGGTATTCGAATCAACGTAAAAACAGTCTGACATTGCTGCCAAAACCCGTATATTCTCGGTCTAGTTACAGCAGTAGCTATATAGATGCCAAATCACTACATATTATACAAAGTCCTCCACCGCATCTGTCTATAACCTCAAAACCTACCTAACTCAAGACCTTTCGTTATAGCTCTATCTGAAATAAACATATTTCGAGTTTGAGTTTTAAACAAGATTCGTGTCTTTATGGAAAGCGTAAACGCTAAAGAAAATCAAAAGCTTTATTTACTTAGGGAAAACGTACCAGACGTAACATAAAATTCGAATAAATAATTCAGAAGCACCATTACCTCGCTCCTGAGACGGCGAATCGACCCGAGGAAACTACGGGCCTAAATATTTTATCACAGGCGTTATATGTATTGCAATTTTCATTAATGATTGATGAGCATTTCAGCCGGGGAAGGAAAGCCTACCGACCGACACCCATACATAACTAATATCTACCGTAGGCCCCGGCCGTCTAATCTGGACGAGCTAATATTGTGCCCAAACTATGCCTACTGCGGGTATTTACTCCTCAATTATACATTGCTAGGTTACGCCCGCGGCTCTGCCTACGTCCATTTCGGTTTTTGAAAAAAAACCATTTTATTTCCTACTAGCTGACCCAGGAAACGGTTATTTACCATTAGGGATATAAGAAATAGCTTATGAACTACTCTTAGCCCTACCGATTTTACACAGGAAATATCATAACAATCGGTTGACCCGTTTCGGAGGAGTTTGGCAACAAAAATTGTTACGAGGATTTTATAACTAGTCTAGCCATAAGTTCTGTTACAAATGAAAATGCTTTTGATAATGAACACGAAAAAGTATGTGAAATGGCGTGAAATCGAAAGAAGTTTTTAAAATAATATACGTGTTCCAAATTCAAAATAATTAAAAAGCTGAAAAAAAGAAAAGTTTTTATGTAACAGTATTTATGGCCAGACTAGGTATATTATATAAGAAAGAAATTACGTCTCACATTACAAAAAATGTAATGTAGGTACTACAACGATGCCCGAATCTTCCGCCAACCGGACAATAAATACAATTATTGATCAAGTGGCGGAAGCTCCAGAAACTGCTTGTCATTTGTGGCACAACCCATAAATGGGCCTCGACTCAACACGGTGCTGTGTGCCCCATATTATGAGCATGTAAGCACATAGGAGACGCAAGAAACTAAAAAAATGTAAGGTATGAAAAAAAGAATAACAAAAAGGAAATTTATTTATTTGAATTACAAATTGTGTAGGTAATATATTATGTACTTATACAACAAAACTAATTATTTCCGCTAATCCCACTGAAATTCTGGTTTTTTGACATAAAAAGTAATTCATTCATCCAATTTTCTATTTCGCTCTAATTTCCAACCTTTTTTTAAGAAAAATTAAGCAATTTACTAATACTATACGTTAATAATATTATATATTCAGTGCTAATACTATGACTCTGGTTTTAAATACATGTTGGTTTCCTCAAAATACCACAGAAACGTAAACTTTTCGGAATGAAATGTAAACTCTGTGTAAATCCAAGTATTATATTCCTAATTGCAACCAAAGTGCTACAGTACTTATGGAGTAATTAAATAACACAGTACCTACTCGCATTGTTTTTCAATCCATGCGGAAACAGAATTGGCCACCGATCACGATTAATTATATTTTCTTAGCAATCGGACCACCGAAAACAATAATTTCAGTTGAAGTGATATTCTCGTATTACATAGTTTTGAATCATTTTCAGACTTACTTGTTTAAATAACACTGTTATTACTCACACTGTTTTTCAGTCAATCTGGAAGTAGAATTAGCTAGCGATTACGAGGAATTCGCTTTTCTTAGCAATCTGACCCTCGAAAACAATTATTTCAATAGAAGTGATATACTCGTGTTACAGTTCTGAACTATTCCTCCTCCACCTCCTCCTCCACCTTTCTACCATAGGACTTGCAAGACGCCGAGAGCGGTGGCATCCTTATGTGGTTGACGTCCAACAAACTCGCACGAAACGTTTTTCCTCCACGTTTCTGATACGAACCGCTAAGGTGTGGAACGCCCTTCCAGCCTCCGTGTTTCCAGCCAAGTACAATCTAGGTGCCTTCAAGAGAAGAGTGAATAGGCATTTTCTAGGCAAGCGCGCTCCATCCTAGACCTCATCATTTCCTTTCCATCAGGCGTGATTCTCGTCAAGCGCAAGCCTATATTCAATAAAAAAAAAATTTCATAACTACTTACCCGATGTTGATGTAATTTTAAGCGTATCCGCCCAAAACTACCGAATGTGATTAATAAACAAGCTTTCGATAATATGGCTAGCGTCTAATCAAGATATTGGATGACGTGCATTGTTAATAGATCAGCCTTGTGCGGGTGCGCCTAGTTGCAGGGCTACCTCTTATTTCCTGTGTATTTGTTGTTTATTGTTATCTTCGTCTAGCTGTAAGCTTCCATACAAAAAGCGATAACGTTTCGCTATACCCGTCAATATAGACCGATTTTCATAATTTTTAGAAATGTTGCAGATACAATGCTCGTAGTTTTATTTTTGAAATTTTGCTTATGTTAAAAGTTATTAGAGTCTACTTATCCATACGAAAGTACTTACCAATTTCGTTATGAAAATAGCTTTATACCTACCCTAAATTAATACTTAACCTCCTCATTTTTAGGGCAAAGATGTCTTTGTGCATGTCCTCTCTATGTTTGTGTTTTTATCTCTCTATGTATGTATCTTTATACATATGTACAGAAAAAATAAATAAACCTCATCCAAGAACATACCAGTTTTTGCGGGATTTGTTCAAAATTGAATAACAGAGCTCGTAGCTACAACAAAAACTAGTAATTATACCTATTTACGCCTACACAGTGACGTACAATATGACGTAAAATATTGTCATTTGTTATACCATTTTACTGTACTTCTTCTTTACATCAATAATTGCTTTAAAAATACTAATTCCTTTACATGCTTTGATGACGCTACTCGCATGTTAATTTTGCCCAGAAAAGACCATTCGAAAATTCGGGAAGAGAATACTTCATTCCGCTTTCCGATAACCCTATTTCCTCCTAATTCACTTTTAGCAGGAGCATTATACTGCACCAATCGGTATCTAGATACATGCGGGGCAAATGCCGTCACGATCAGACCTCTACAAATTAATTGTTCGAGCCTACATCTCCAGCAAATTTTGAGCTCAACATGTTGTACGTATATAATTGGATAGATTCGATATTTCCGAGATAAGTAATAGAGTAGTTAATCCAGGGTACAATCCATCTCCAATACAACTTTCCGAGTTTATTTTTTGCCACCTATTTCCACGATCGAGTCTGCCTTATTTACAAATGCAGATTAAAAATGTATCACTAAAACCATGGGAGAGGACATCAAATGATTTATACAGAGAAAATACTGGAAAACCCACAAACAGTTTTCTTCTACATACATATAAATATTGCCAAGTATATTAATAATCTCAGACCTATAGAATCGGTAGCACTCAGATTTTACCTTACATGTAACCTAGATCGCTTATCGTTTGGTAGATAGGTGTGCACCTAAGTACTTAAGCTTTGCAGTAAGTACGTTTTTTTTGTACTATTTTATATCAAGAGATACAACATTATTGGTCGAGCGAAAACGTCGAAAATCAAACTTTAATGTATTCTAATTTATAAAATTCTCTTATAACAGAACGCAAACAGCTTGACCGATTTTATTGAAAATTTTTGTGTAAGTATATTCGGTAGGTCTGAGATACTTAGTCCTTATGACTGAGGAATAGGTACCCATGGCACAACAACTTTAGTATTTGTTACAATGGGAAATAGAAATGGAATAGATTGTTTCATGTTATACAGCTCTCTGACAGACAGACGGATGGACAGTGGAGGCTTAGTAATAGTCTTGTAGGCACTCTTTCGGTACGGAACCTTAATAAAAACACCATCCAGCATCACCAGAGAGGTACTGAGGTCACTAGCGCAGTTTTTCCGATAGCACGTGTAACCGTCTCTATTTCGGTATAGGTAAGTAATTGATTAGAAATGCTGCCGACTGACGCAGTGGAAGGTAATGGGGCAGCTTGGAATTGCAATAGATGGATAATATCCCGTTCAATTGGGCCGCATCCGGTCCGTCCCGGCAATTGTATTTATCAACGAATTGCTTTTCAATTGCTTATGAATTTTGAATTTGCGCATGAACATTATAGATACCTGAGACATAAAGGAGACGAATATCTGCCCTATTTAAGTATTTATCTGGACATCGAGTTGTTGTCGAAATTCGAGTATGAACTTATTAATTTATCAAGCTGTCCCAGATGTACCCTGGGGCAGTTTAGTAAATTAACAATTACGTACCACCAGATAATTATTGATGAGCCTGTAGGTGGGTTTCACACTGGCAAACCAAATGTGTGTTCTGATATAGTCACCCTTTCGTCACACACATTAGCATTCTTGACACTATAAAAACCTTTACTATGCTAAATCTCATCTCATATCATCTAAATGTCATCTCTTCCACGGACGCCAAATGCATAAAATTTTCAGAAGAGTAAGTAATAATGTTTACTTTTTGTTGAAAAGCAGATAATACAAAACGAAGATAGATAAAGATCTTATCTTGTCATTGTTACACGTAGAATAGGTACGACGATGTTGATTATGATTTGATTTGTATAATGATTTGTCAGAATTACAATCATAATTTAATTAATACAATAGGAAAAACACAACAATGAGCTCTGGTGAACACTGCATAACGCAGTTTATAAAATAAAAAAATATTGTTACGGACAGTTTATAATATACACCTACCTACCATATTATATTTATCCTATAAATCTGCAAAAATAATTTGCTCATTTTATTACCAGGTGGCACGCACTTCATTCAGATACTTATAAAATAATCATTGTTATGATTTTGAGTGTTGTAAGTAATATTTCCATTTGACCATTTTCTTGATATGCTCAACCGGAGGTTTTTTTACCACCAAGATTTCGTACTGATCGATCCAAGTAGATCCAAGCGCCAGTTGCTTCAACGAAAAATTTAACAGTACCTTAGAAAATTTAACTCGTAATTATAAATAAAGTTATTTACTATAAAAAAAGTTTTTCAAACTCACTGGCCCGAAAAGGCTATATTTATTTTTCGAAATGCGAGCAGAAAATACCATTTCATCCCCTAAGCCGCAAAAGCATCTCTTGCCTAAAACTAAAAAATCCTTATTATAAAATACATAATGACACGTCCAGAAACGAGCTACTTAAGCTAGTAATAGCACAGGTAATAGGTAATAGTTACGAGCTACTTTGGTTTACTGATATTTCCGAACGCACCCATATAACATGAGAATGTTTTTTTTCTTATCATTTTTTCTTGTTTAATTCATTATTGTTTTGCGTTCGAAATAAGATGCTTGCTTCCAGCAAAGATCAGCTACTTTTGAAAATCTAGAACAATTATTATCATTTGTTGCATCAAATGGCTGTGGTTGTTTGTAGCACGACGCTTGTTACAGAGCTGTAATAATGACATTTTCTGATAAAACCTATAAACATTTCTTTGTTCTCCCTTGTTGATTTACTGTATTGTAACACAATTGTTTATAGACGCCCGTTTCGAAGTAAGACTAACATTACTTAATGCAAACGTTGAGAATTTCATTCCAGAACGTAAATATTTTGTTTCCGAGTAAGTACTCAGATGTTTTTGGAGTTTACTCAAATTTCATGTACCTAGGGTACAAATTAAGGGGAACTTGCTTTGATTTGTTCACCTGGAAATCAATCGTGCGATTCAAGGTTAACGTGCAAAAATAGTGAAACTGTTGCATTGTAACCAAGTGTCTTGGTACCGAAGAATTAAGAAAATTATGACGATGATATTATTCTCATCACAGAAAACAAATAAAAGTCATTCCATGCTCTGAGTCATTCCTTGCTCTGTGATTCTCATCATAACCGTAACTTCAGGATTTTTTCCGTCTAAGTTTCAAACCTGAGTTTCAAACATTAATCATCTGATGAAGTATGACGTAGAACTGTCAATGTAATTGAAGTTTTTTTAATGAGAATATTATACCCTATCTGGAGATATGATAAATCTCTTGTAATTTTCAAGTAGGTATAGCGCGATCTTGCGTCGGAGCTTATTTAACTACTTATTCGTTTTCCCAATTTTAAAATTTTTAACTCACAGAATGTCGTGTGTTTATATGTAGGTAAAAATGAACCATGTGTTGTTCAAACTAAGTAGATGTGTTTGTGCATTACCAGAATATCATGGTCACTACAGTCAGATGAGGTCGATGTTCTATAAATTTCAAAACTTCAAACCTCAAAATATCTTTATTTCACATACAGGCTCTTGTAAGTGTAAAAGATCAATACAATGTTTTGTGGAAGGTTTATGGTGATAACTACTAGTCCACTTAAAACTAAATTTACGAGGGTTCTAGGGTACGCTGTGAAGAAGCCCACAACAAACTCAGCCCGGTTTCCTAGGTTAAAAAGGTTGTTGCATTGCAAAATAGCATTATTGTTTTACATAGCATATCCATAGCACTGACAGACCCGCATACTTATTACAGTTCAAATTAATATTTATGGTGTTGAATTTTATATTCAAGGATCATACGTGTAGAGGGATACCTATAAACACTTAATTTCATTTTAATAAGCACGTGTATTATGCCATATAAATATTCACGACATATTAGTTCGTTTTTGTTTGGTTATGGTGGCTCCTCACGCCGCGTTTTGCCACGCGACTTTGTTTGAGCTCTGTATTTCTCAATACGATGCAGAAAAACTTAATATTAACTAGGTGTACGTTACTAGCCGACCTGGCAAACGTTGTGTGCTTTTATGAATATAAAAATTAGCTTACAACCTGCTCTCAGACCTACTGAACATATACAGGAAATTTCATAACAATCGGTCGAGCCGTTACGGAGGAGTCTTCTTTATCTAATGTATAAAATTATGTTGTTACCAGATAATTTTATACATTAGATAAAGAAGATAGAGCCAAAGAGATATAATATACTTACTTAAACATGCAATAATAAAGACAGTTTTTTTTCAGAGTACTCCTCATACCGCCTGTTAGATTTCAAATTCCATACACTACCACGATGTTGAAATCAATTTTACCAAAAAAAAAAATTGGTTGTCTGTAAAGTCGGTTTACGGACGATAGATTTACGTGATAACGTCATAATTGGCCTCTCTATCGTTTGTTTCATCTTGCCTCTCTATCACTTGTTGCGCGCTCTCGCTTGCACGGACAGGCTCAGGTGGAACGTTACTATTTTTCATGTGTGTTGCTGGTGTTCATCAATTTATTAAACGTTATCACGTCAAAAATTGGTTGTCTGTAAAGTCGGTTTACGGACGATAGATTTACGTGATAACGTCATAATTGGCCTCTCTATCGTTTGTTTTAACGTGCCTCTCTATCGCTTGTTGCGCGCTCTCGCTTGCACGCACAGGCTCAGGTGGAACGTTACGCGGAACGTTTTTTCATGTGTGTTGCTGGTGTTCATCAATTTATCATTTGCTGGAGTTCATCAAAATTCGTGTAGTTGTGGAAACGATGGTTTAATTAGAGCTCAGGTAAACAGGATAGGGTTCAGTTTTCTGTATACCCTTGCTTAAACGCTGTTCATTTCTGTCCTTGGTCCTCGTATAGCCGTGGGCGTTGAAAACACCGCATGTTTCGTAAAAATAGCGAAATAATCACGCGCCGTGAGAAGCCACCCTAACACTGAAGCGTGCCAAGAACTTCAAAGCGTCACTTTAATTTCTCTTATAAATATTAAATGTAGCTTTTCTTCCACTTTTAATTACTTCACTATTAAAGGTCTATTAATAATCGAACGGAATGGTATTACATTAGCCATTCGACTTGGACAAAGGTCTATTTCGATGCAGATAATATTCTTAAGGCGGAAAAATAGTGGGCGGATCACTTGATGCCGTTATACCACTAATCAATGTGCCATTATATTGGTTAGGGGGTTGAATTAATATTCCCAATTTATAAATTATACCGAAAACATTAATGAATAATGATCAATACATTTTGCAGACATCTTACAAATAAAAGGCAAGTATAAAGCTAGGCTATATTATAATACCGGTAATGATTATGAATACTTTTTACCTTGAAAAAAAACTTACTGTCCCCCGAAATTTTCAAAAATATTATCTAACCATTACATTATTCGGAACGCCTAAACCGATTTTTAAAAAAAACTTTCACAGGCTGCTAGAGAACTTTAGTAGGTAGTTCTTTTCCCTATATAAAATAAAAGTTAAGAGATGACTGACAATTTTGGAAATCCTGGATACATTATATTATCTGCTTCCATAAGCTATTGTAAGAAATACAGGCCCAGAGTTCCTTGCTCTATCCAGTAATTTCAGCAGTGCGTGAATAAATCAGTCTTCAGTCAGTAAGCCAACTTTACTTTTTATGCATATAAGAAGGTCATAACTTGCCAACCATCAGCACACATAACTCTAAAATTACAATAAGCGTTAAATGCAACAAAAAATAAAGTAAGAAAAGTACATGCTGGCGGGTGTTAACAAAAAGCGACGGCATTGTGAGTGTCAAAGCGGTAGTTAGACTGATAACGCCTACGGTTAGCACAAATAGCATTAATAAGCCAACTTTGCCTTCAATGTATCCAGGCTAGGTCATAACTTGCCAATCATCAGCACACATAACTCTAAAATTACAATAAGCGTTAAATGCAACAAAAAATAAAGTCAGAAAAGTACATGCTGGCGGGTGTTAACAAAAAGCGACGGCATTGTGAGTGTCAAAGCGGTAGTTAGACTGATAACGCCTACGGTTAGCACAAATAGCATTAATATAAACTAGAATCGAACGTTGCGCGCTATCGATTAGGAGCCGGCGTTTACAACAATTAATGACCTGCATGTCCCTCCGACAAAGCTATGGCAAAACAAATAGACGCGCGGCGCGCCTCCCCGATCTACGGGATGCTCTGGAACTGGCGAGGCGCACTCCCCGAACTTTAACGTGCCGGCACCTCGCGTCATGTGTGCTCAGCGTGCGAAAAGTTATACGTTTACGCACCTGGGTTTTTCTTTGATCCTCCTGCGTCTAACATCCAAATGCATGAAAGTGTTTAATCAAATAGTTTTCAGTACAAAATTTTTATAAGAAATGAGAAATGAATAAACACACATCTTCAAATTACATAACTTATTATCACCTGAATGAAATTTAACATAAATTATTTTCAATGATTTTATTATTATCGCGAATCTACTGGTTTACAAACATGCGAAATTGACATTTTGCTCTTTTCTCTACTGTTGACCCACTCAAAAAACTAGGAACTAGTCTCTTTACCTACAGTAGTTCCTGGTTGTGTCCTCTGATTGTATAGAAAATATATTTTTTCATCGTAATCAGAAATCTTTCTTCTTCCTGATTGGCTGAACTGATTCTCATTTTTCAGCCTATCAATAAGCACCATTTATTTTTCTTAAAAATATGTTATAAATTTGTAGTAAAAAAGCAATAAGCAATAATCAAATAAAATAAGTATTTAAATAACACCTACATGTCTCAATCCCTATATAATATATCCAAATTATTACGTATTGCATTACTTACACTTAACTACAATGAAGTATGCAAATGAATGTTCAGTAATCGTAACCGTAAATTTATTGTACCTAATAATAACTTATGCAAGTAAATGAGGTATTACAATTATGAATTTCATTTGCAGAAAATAATCAGCTAATTTTCTATGCTGTTGACTAGTTTAGTTAAGTAATTTATTTAAAAATGCCGTTTAAACAAAAGTAATGAGTTATTTTCTATTAGTACATAATTTATATTCGTATTAATAATAGCTATGCAAAACTCGTTGACACTTAGTTAACGGGAAATAACTAATTAGTTTCCTATGAAAGCAAAAACTAATTATTAACCGACTAAACACGTAACATCCTGTATTCTAGTAGCGGCGTGGGGTGCAAGAGGTACGCAAGTGTGCGTGGGGGCGCTTGTGTGCGTTAGTTTAGGCAGGGGCACCGTGCTTAGACAATTTTAGTATCACATATTGCAAAATAATGCATGCTCATATCGCGTGGTAACCGAACCTTGTTTATGGTGTTTTAGATTCTGAGCCTTTGCCTTGTTTTTGGAGCGTTTTGGGTTGTTTGGCGTAAAAGCGAACGATGTAATAATAGTTTCTTCTTTCAGGGTATAAAAGCAAACTGGCATAGAATTAAGAAGATTAATAACATTGGAAATAGGTATAAAATAGGAGTCAAATTTATCTGCTTTTTGTAGCATGTAATATCGACGAACAAGATCAGCCCCTTGATTCTGCAAAAATACTTATAGCAGCGACGAGCTTACATCTATGAGCTGATTGGTTAATGCTTGCATCAATTATGCAGCCAAGGTGACAATTGGCTGGTGATTTCCGTCCATGGTTGGCCGATGTACAATCTTATAATTTCGAGAATCACATCACTGATTTAGAACTATACGCCTGCCCATAGGCGATGCAGTGCGTTCCAAGACTGTATTGCAATATTATACGACGCACTGCAATGATGTCATCCTAAACCATGGGTTAAACACTCATGGTTCTGGATTAAGTCTCATTAGTCAGTTACGGTGTCCCCAAACAGAAGCACAGTAATACAGTTTCTATAAAACTTCTTCACAGCGGAATATCTAGCGATGCAGCAGGCAGGCCTTTACCTGATCAAGAATTATAGAACCTTGGACCTCATACTGAGCTATTAGAGTAGTTTTATGTCAATCGCAACAAATAAAGTCGTTAGACTTCAAAAAAGCGGTACTGCATTGTGCCGTTTATGGAACAAAGTCAATGTTTGCGTTAAATTTTGCGACAGTCACTTGTGAAATACAAACTATTTTCGGGGTCTCTATATGAATTTTGGTGGTCGACATTTTTAGGTCGTAGATCTTTTTGGGTACCGTTTTCTTTTTGCTGTATTATTTTGTCCTCTCGTAATTTATAAAATTACGGCGGTGTATAACTTTAATTTCTGTTTACGGAATTGGAATTCTCACTGAGTTTTTGTTCATTTTTAAACGTGTTAATTTATTCCTACAGCTTTTAAAATGGCTAGTGTAGTTTGAAAAATGTGTTCACTTAAGTTGAAACTTAATATAACAGCAATAGCACTTGATTGTTTGCTTTTCAAGATCGCATCGGCTTACGTAAATATCTCTGTCTACCTGTTTCTGTTATCAATGCCTAGCAGAAACAAGTAAAAAAAACCGGCCAAGTGCGAGTCGGACTCTCGCACCGAGGGTTCCGTACTCAAGAAGTACTGAAGCAAAATAAGCTTAGGTAGTTATAGCTAGGTACTTTTAAGATTCGTTCGTACTAATGTAGATGTAACACGACCAAAACTGTAACGACCAAAGATGTAAAACGGTAATAATTACCTTTGTTAATGAACCGCAAAACTAACTTTGTTTTTAGAGGTTTATTGTTAATATCAAAAAAACTATGCTAGTTAGAGCATTGGCTATAGTTTTCCTGTAAAATATACGTAAATTCCTATTGACCATAATTATTTGAGATTTTTCGATTGGTAAACTCCGGAGATAAGGGGGGGGGGGAACGGTATTTTTTTAGACATTTTCCCCGATAAATCAAAAACTATCATGACTAAAAATAATTAAAAATCGGTTTTAGAATGTACAAAGTAAACCCTTTTATATGATATCCCACACAGTACAGTTATCTCACTTTTAAATTTCAACCCTTTTTAAATAAGAACAAAAATAATTTCCATTTTTTTTTATTCCAGTGTCATTGGGCCACTAATATACACAACTATTGCAAATTTCATATCGATAGCTCTGGTAGTCACTGAAATAATCGAGTGTGACGGACAGATAGACAGACAGACGGACAGACAGACGGAGAAAGTCGCACCATAAGGGTTCCATTTTACCATTTTGGTACGGAACCCTAAAAATATCACGTTGTTGTGTCGGAGCACCTTAAATATTGATTTTATTCTATTTTTTAGTATTTCTTGTTATAACGGAAACAGAAATACATCATCAGTAAAAACTTCAAGTAGAGACAGTCTTAGAAGTCTTAGACAGAAGTCTTATTTAGTAATGGGGTATAAGTCGTTTTTACTCTTTGGGTACGGAACCCTAAAAATCCACTAAGTACGCGGTGATTGGACAGGTCGTCACGCGACGTCATACATCCCTTACTGTTCACAGTTACTACTCAGTCGTGTCATACAGAATTTATTGGGCTTGATTAGTTCGGAACCGCCACTCCAGGTCATGATCGAGTTACGACGCGACGCGAATTCGACCTGGGCTAATGTGTAATTCCTATATTATCGACGGGAAATTTTAGTACCCTTAGTACCCGACCTAAGTACTGGAGTCGCATTCGACCTCGAGTAGTTTTCGATTATCGAAACCTTATCTTCTCTTAAAATATAAAATTCTATCGATTTTCTTTGTTACCAAACTACTCCGAAACGGCTGGACCGATCGTTATGAAATTTTCAGGGTATATTTTGTGGGTCCGGGAGCGGGTTGTTATCTATATTTTATATCCCTTACGGCAAAACAACGTTTTCCGGGTCAGCTAGTACCTATATAAAAATGTCAGATTAAAAAACCTCACGTAGAAAGAGTTTTAGTTATTCACCTACACAATGTTGACTTCACCATGCGAGATCGTAGAGACTCTACGAAACAACATCTTCTAGTCTTTTTAATATACTCTTCTTTTATTTGATATTTTAAGTAAATTGTATCTTACGTAAGATACCTTTAGATATTTCGATACTCAAAACCAAAAGCGACTACTGAGTTACGTAGACATCTACTCGTACTAAGGATGCTGATTTATAACGGTAAATGGAGCAAAAGCTCGCGATTTCGAATATCCGCAACCGAAGAGCCGTTTTAGTCAGCTTTATCATTAGTTTTGGAGTGTATCAGATGCTTGCTTTAGTTTCGGATTGATGAATACGCATGCGAAATAGTTCAAGTGAAGTGGGCATGTGTAATTTTTATAAGCCTCTTTTTTTCAATAAAGAGATAAATATACTTTCAACACACATCAACCTACTGTTGAATACATCTTTTCCAATTAAAAATTTAAGACTTATATTGTTTTCTCATGGATGCCATTATCAGAACTGGACTAAATTGAAATGAGACCACACGAGAAGCGTAAGCTTTCTAAAAAAAAATCGATTCACCCAGTCAAAAATTATGAGGTAACTAACATAAAAAAAAAACATTCAGTCGAATTGAGAACCTCCTCCTTTTTGAAGTTAGTTGAAACGCAACCAAATGCTAGTCATCGTTCATAAGAAAACTTCCATACGGTGGGTTATTAGGCACTTACTATAGTATTGTATACTGCTTAAACTGACTAGAGCGGACATCGAAAGCTTAGCGCGAAAATTCAAATTTTATTTAGTTTTTCGCAAATACTGGATTAATTCCACATCGTAGGCTTATGACAATGAGTTTTTCGAGCATAACGTTTATGCATCTACATATTGT
This sequence comes from Coenonympha arcania, assembly GCA_036785405.1. Lineage (NCBI taxonomy): Eukaryota > Metazoa > Arthropoda > Insecta > Lepidoptera > Nymphalidae > Coenonympha > Coenonympha arcania. The sequence continues at coordinate 22,113,386 of CM072082.1, forward strand.
TCACATAAACTGTGGTCAACAATATTCATTTACTTCATATTTCTTCCCAAATCTGTGAAACTATAGAAAATAATCTTTCGGGAACCAGTATGGAGTGAATGGGAATTATTGAGAAATGTTTTTATTTTTACATTAAGATGCATAAACGTTATGCTCGCAAAACTCATTTCCATAAGCATATTCAAAAATTAATAGAAACCCCTTAATAGAGTCCTTTTGACATCTTTTGATAATAGAATCCTAAACACGTTGGACGAAAATTTCATAAAAATACATTCGTTTAACGTCTGCAATGGGTTTGCAGTGTTCAGACGCGTAATACGCATTGTGCTAGAGCGTGAACTGACATACATACTGTCCAGTGCGTCCAGTACACGCATTGCACAGGTACATACACAGGGAATCGGGCATTTTAACTTTCACACAATAGGTTCTACACCCATAGTGATGATGTTAGAAAACGACTGTGCGGAAATGACGTGTCAGTTGGGTTCTTTAAGCGATGATAGTCTAAACGCAGGTACTCGATAGAACGTAAATTGGCAAGCATTGATGCATTCATGTATTGAGGTTTTTCAATCTAAACCCAATAGGTATCAGCAGCTCTAGCATATCCCATCTATGCGTGTTTTAAGATTGCTTTTGCATCGCTTTCAAAAACTCAAAAAAATTATATAAGAAAGCGCGGAAGTCACGTGACCAATTTAACAATCATTTTTTTACCTTTTTAATTTCTATGTTTTTAGTATAGGTATCGTAAAATACCATATGACTGAAGTGCTGGTAAAGTTTTGTAACTGAAAGCACTCTCTCACTCTACTAGAAATACTAACGTAACTATTACGAAAGAAGTTCATAGTTTGAGAGAACACAATAAGCTTTCAGGGGGGTTGTTTACACATATTTTTTCCTAACTTGAGATAGTCAATAATAATAAGTAAAAACAGATTGGTTCGCAAGTAAAGAATTTTGAACGTGCAATTCGGTTCGTTAATTTCATTCAAAGATTATAGAACCTCGTGCCAGACATGTGTAACAAACAATGATATACATCATTCAGAATACGATTAGGGTAATAAAGTGTTCTGAAATCATCAGCCACGCCGCATACCTTGTACGAGCGTTGTTTCGAAATTCAAATTTGAACATTCAACAATGGTATTCTTACCGATGCCTGGCGGGCGGGTAGTGGAAAATCTCGCAAATCCCACCGCAAAACGCACGAGGATCGAAATATGCCATAAGGTATTTAGTAAAATGGCCGATCTCCGACGTCAGTCGCATTCCGCGCTATGAAACGAGACCGCGCGTGTCTTTTTGCGCAATTAGCGTAAGACCATATTGAGTTGTCACTTGTGATATTATCCACCTTGCGTTGAAGAATGTTACTAGTGGAAACAATCAAGTTTTTCCCTCTGAATGTTTCAAATTCGTCATTATTGCTTCACTTGTCAATATTCAATGGTATTTTTTATAGATCATGATAATAATATAATATTACTAGGTGACCCGGCAAACGTTGTTTTGCCATTAAGGATATAAATAAATAACTTACGATCTACTCTTAGACCTACCGAACCTACACAGAAAATGTTATAACAATCGGTCAAGCCGTTTTGGATGAGTTTGGTAACAAAAATAGGGACGAAAATTTTATATGTATACTAGCAAACGCCCGCGGCTTCGCTCACGTTAACTTCTGAGTTATGCTTTACTATGGTGGTTTAATTTCCAAAATTCCTGCATTACACACCATTTTGCCCACAAAATTTTCTCTTGCTTCCTGGTAATAGTCACATATTGATTTTGAAAAATTCGATCGTCACAAAAAATTTAAATATGGTGGCCATTTTTAGGGTTCCGTACCCAAAGGGTAAAAGCTCTTACTAAGACTCCACCGTCCGTTCGTCCATCCGGCCGTGGTTGCTTGCTACCATGGTAAGACATATAAGTACAAAATTGTGGCCAATTCTTTTAAATTTTTACCAAAAATTCCTTTTCTATGCTCGCTGCGATAATCAGATATCAATTTTGAAAACAATAGGCCCAGTAACAAAAAAGTTCAAAATGGCGGCCACTTTTTAAAATGTTGACTACAAATTCTTTCTCTATGCTTGCTGCCATTGTCAAATATCGATTTTCAAAGCAATCGGCCCAGTAACAAAAAAGTTCAAAATGGCGGCCAATTTTTTAAATTTTGACTACAAATTCCTTCTCGATGCTTGGTGAAATAATCAGATGTCGATTTTCAAAGCAATCGACCCAATAACAAAAAATTTCAAAATGGCGGACACTTTTTTTAAATTTTGACCACAAATTCCTTCTCTATGCTTGCTGCCATAGTCAAATATCGATTTTCAAAGCAATCGGCCCAGTAACAAAAAAGTTCAAAATGGCGGCCACTTTTTTTAAATTTTGACCACAAATTCCTTCTCTATGCTTGCTGCCATAGTCAAATATCGATTTTCAAAGCAATCGGCCCGGTAACAAAAAAGTTAAAAATGGCGGCCACTTTTTTAAATTTTGACCACAAATTCCTTCTCTATGCTTGCTGCCATAGTCAAATGTCGATTTTCAAAGCAATCGGCCCAGTAACAAAAAAAGTCAAAATGGCGGCCACTTTTTTAAATTTTGACCACAAATTCCTTCTCTATGCTTGCTGCCATAGTGAAATATCGATTTTCAAAGCAATCTGCCCAGTAACAAAAAAGTTCAAAATGGCGGCCACTTTTTTAAATTTTGACCACAAATTCCTTCTCTATGCTTGCTGCCATAGTCAAATATCGATTTTCAAATCAATCGGCCCAGTAACAAAAAAGTTCAAAATGGCGGCCACTTTTTTAAATTTTGACCACAAATTCCTTCTCTATGCTTGCTGCCATAGTCAAATATCGATTTTCAAAGCAATCGGCCCGGTAACAAAAAAGTTCAAAATGGCGGCCACTTTTTTAAATTTTGACCACAAATTCCTTCTCTATGCTTGCTGCCATAGTCAAATATCGATTTTCAAAGCAATCGGCCCAGTAACAAAAAAATTCAAAATGGCGGCCACTTTTTTAAATTTTGACCACAAATTCCTTCTCTATGCTTGCTGCCATAGTCAAATATCGATTTTCAAAGCAATCGGCCCAGTAACAAAAAAATTCAAAATGGCGGCCACTTTTTTAAATTTTGACCACAAATTCCTTCTCTATGCTTGCTGCCATAGTCAAATATCGATTTTCAAAGCAATCGGCCCAGTAACAAAAAAATTCAAAATGGCGGCCACTTTTTTAAATTTTGACCACAAATTCCTTCTCTATGCTTGTGCCATAGTCAAATGTCGATTTTCAAAGCAATCGGCCCAGTAACAAAAAAGTTCAAAATGGCGGCCACTTTTTTAAATTTTGACCACAAATTCCTTCTCTATGCTTGCTGCCATAGTCAAATATTGATTTTCAAAGCAATCGGCCCGGTAACAAAAAAGTTCAAAATGGCGGCCACTTTTTTAAATTTTGACCACAAATTCCTTCTCTATGCTTGCTGCCATAGTCAAATGTCGATTTTCAAAGCAATCGGCCCAGTAACAAAAAAGTTCAAAATGGCGGCCAAAAAATTCAAAATTTTTCCTCCTCAAAATTTGAATCTCGAAAATCCCTTTCTGAATACGAATTCTTGATATACCTAATACCAACCTAGGTACCAAATTTCAGATCTCTACGACTTTTAGTTTCGCTGGAATCCCTGAAACAACGCAAAAACTACACTTTTGTATGGGAAAATCCCTTAAAAGTAGGATTTTTATCCCTTCCAATTTGAATTTCTGGAATCCCCGTCTTAGTACGAATTCATGACCTAATGTCAATGTAGGTACCAAATTTCAGATCTCTACGACTTGTAGTTTTTCGGGAATTCCTGGAACAACAAAAAAAATTACAATTTTGTATGGAGAAATCCCTTTAATGTACTATTTCTACCCCTCAAACATGGAATTTCTGGAATCCCCGTCTTAGTACGAATTCATGACCTAATATCTACCTAGATACCAAATTTCAGATCTCTACCACTTTTAGTTTTTCTGGAATGCCTGGAACAACGAAAAAAATTACAATTTTGTATGGAGAAATCCCTTTAATGTACTATTTCTACCCCTTAAACATGGAATTTCTGGAATCCCCGTCTTAGTACGAATTCATGACCTAATATCTTTCTAGGTACCAAATTTGAGATCTCTACGACTTTTAGTTTTTCGGGAATTCCTGGAACAACGAAAAAATTTTACTTTTGTATGGGAAATACCCTTAAATGTATGATTTTTACCCCTTAAACATGGAATTTCTGGAATCCCCGTCTTAGTACGAATTCATGACCTAATATCTACCTAGATACCAAATTTCAGATCTCTACGACTTTTAGTTTTTCGGGAATTCCTGGAACAACGAAAAAATTTTACTTTTGTATGGGAAATACCCTTAAATGTATGATTTTTACCCCTTAAACATGGAATTTCTGGAATCCCCGTCTTAGTACGAATTCATGACCTAATATCTTCCTATGTACCAAATTGAAGATCTCTACGACTTTTAGTTTTTCGGGAATTCCTGGAACAACGAAAAAATTTTACTTTTGTATGGGAAATACCCTTAAATGTATGATTTTTACCCCTTAAACATGGAATTTCTGGAATCCCCGTCTTAGTACGAATTCATGACCTAATATCTACCTAAGTACCAAATTTCAGATCTCTACGACCTATAGTTTTGGCGGAATCCGTGGAACAACCAAAATACCTCATTCTTTTATATATATAGATTACAGTTTTTTACCGAGCTCAAAAAGGAGGTTCCCTATTTGACCTGTGTATACCCTATACCCATCCGTATTATTTGTTGCAATATTATTCATATTTTTAAACTTTAAATATCTTATTTTAAGCACTTTTCAATATTCACCGAAGCTGTTTTAGCTAGACTCCAGCAAAACAATGTACAAAATAGAATCAATTTCATTCATCTAATTCTTTGCATCCATCCTTCATGCAAATTGTATACGTCATCAGGTATATTTTATAATTTAACTAAACTGAGACGAAATCCTTGTTGAACTCCGGTCTTACTGTAATTAAATTATAAGTTCGACAATGGGCTTAGAAACAACGTATTAATATCAAGAAACTAAGAGCCCCGCTAGTGCCTGTGTCAATAGAATTCAATTTATTCATTGTTTCATTATTTTTTTCATTTCATTACGAAACCCTAAAATCATTAAAAATCTACAAAGAGTGTTTAGTCGAGAACAATAGCGAGGCGTCATGATATAGGTTTGTTTATAAATAGGCGCGGATTCGCACAATAACCGGGGATTGTTATAGTTTTCTTATTAATGATTTTATTTTTCTCTGTTTTCAGGTAAGTTGCACAATAAAATTGGACCTGTTTGGAATTCCGCACCATATGTAACAATCGATCGGCTAAGCGTAAGTATACTAAACAATGCCATATTTACTGTACACGATGAATTGTTGGCCTTACTTGGAAAACCTTTGATATAACAAGCACATTATTATACATCTAGGTATTTAGCTACCCAAAGTTTGTTGTGCCTATATCAAACAAGCAATAGTTGGAAATAAACCTACTACCTACTATTGCTCGTAAACCTACGAACCGATATGTTTTTTGGTTGTCAAAATGAATTTACTTGAACTCATTTAAAATTAGGAATTTACGACTTTAAGCAACCTTCAACTAAGCCAGCTCGTAGGTACTTATTATTGCAATTTTGTTGAAAATACCAGCCACGTGCGAGTCAGACATTACACCGAGTGGTCCGAAAAAGTAAAATTATTTATAAGTCACTGATGTTAAACGAATAGCAAAAACTAATATTGTTTCTAGAGGTATATTTATTAATATCAAACTAAATAAATATCCTATTGTAAAATAAACATCAACTCCTCGTGACCCTAATTAGACTTTTATATCTATATATTTTATAGCATTATTTCAGACTTTTCGATTCATAAACTTCGGAGATTGCCACGATAGGTACTTATATCAAAAATGAAACATAAAAATTAATAAAAAAAAGATATATCCCTTTCATATTCTACTTACAACACACGGTATAGTTGTCTCACTTTGAATTCAACCCCTAGATTTCCGCTACCTTTTAAATAAAATAAGAATATTTTCAATTCTGGTTAATCCAATCATGTTCGGCCATGTTTATTTATTTGTTGACAAGGAATGGTTACTAAAATAATTAATTGACTGTGACGAACAGATGGATGGAGAAAGTCACATTATAGAGGTGTCATGGTAGCATTTTTAAACAAAAACCTGAAAGTATAAAAAACTTTATACACAAATAGCAACGCGGTAGCTTAGTGGCATAGAGATACTTATAAGCCGTGTTATTTTGGATTTGGTGTCATTTTTCCACCGCCCTAATGGACATTGAGAACAAAAGAGCCCGTTCGTTGAGGGAAGGTGTAGACACGCTTTGAACCTTTGTGATTGCTGTTCGCGCCGAGTTTCACCGTGCCGTGCCGCGTAAACTCAAGTCAATTATTTATTAATCTCTACAAGCTTTATGTTTCTAAGTATGTTCGGTTCTAAGCATGATTGAGATGAAAACTTGCATACACGTTAAGTTTGGATGACAATGTAAGATGCAAAGTGAAGCTATTATAAATTCAATGCGGCGGACAGCCCAAGATGGTGAACTAGTTATTTGTTGTGTTCCCATGAAAATTGAAGTAGATCTTAAAATATTTAGTTGGGTTTACTAAAGAGAATAGGAACAAACTGACGTACCTATAGGAGGTTCTTTCTAGATTATTTTTTTTAAGAATGAAAGTACCTACGCACAACGTTTTGCTTAATAGTAAATATTATTAAATTTTATGTTATAATCATCGATCGGAGATGTAACTGAGACGTAACGGAGATATAACTGCAATACATAATTATAGATTTATTTTATAACACCATTTTCATCAAAATATTTTATAGGTATCTGTAGGTGTTCGGCTAATTTGGCTTTTTCTTTTTCTTTAGTTGATTTTAATGCTCAGTCTTCCTCCTCCTTGTTTTCATTTTGGGTTAATACAGGTATTTATATATTAATCTAAATATATAAAAGAAGATACTGACTGACTCACTGACATATCAACGCACAGCCCAAACCGCTGGGTCTAGAGACTTCAAATTTGGCACACAGGTTCCTTATGAGGTCTAGGGGTGCACTAAGAAAGGATTTTTCAAAACTCCCCCTCTAAAGGGGTGAAACGGGGCTCCAAAGTTCGTACTTTACCAAGCTTCAATACTCCTTCACGTCACAACTACTGAACCGATTTGGCTCAAATTTGGAATGGAGATAAATTGCAATTGTTAACATATAAGCTACTTTTCATCCCGGGAAAATCCATGGTTCCCGTGGGTTTAGTTAAAAACCGAAATTCACGCGAAAAAAATCTTCACGCCGCAAGTACAAGACCGATTTGGCTGAAATTTGGAATGGAGATAGATGATATCCTGGATTAGTAAAAAGGCTACTTTTTATCCCGGAAAAATCTATGGTTTTCGCAGGAAAACTGAAAAATTGATATTCACGCGCGAAAAATACTACTTAACGCTGCACTTACTGAACTGAAAATTCCCCCCCTAAAGGGGTGAAACGGGGCTCCAAAGTTCGTATTTTTCAATATTCCTTCACGCCGCAACTACTAAACCGATTTGGCTCAAATTTGGAATGGAGATAAATTGCATCTTGGGTTAACACATAAGCTACTTTTCATTCCGGGAAAATCCATGGTTCCCGTGGGATTAGTTAAAAACCGATATTCACGCGGAAAAAAATCTTCACGCCGCAAGTACAACACGGATTTGGCTGAAATTTGGAATGGAGATAGATGATATCCTGGGTTAATAAAAAGGCTACTTTTTATCCCGAAAAATTCATGGTTTTCGCGAGAAACCTGAAAAATTGATATTCACGCGCGAAAAATACTACTTTACGCTGCACTTACTGAACTGATATGACTGAAATTCGGAAAGGAGATAGATTTTATCCTGGATTAATACATAGGCTACTTTTAATCCCGGAAAATTTCATGGTTTCCATGATAATAGTGATAGATAATATCCTGGATTAATACTAAGGCTACTTTTTATTCCGGAAAAATCCATGGTACCTTCGGGAACAGTGAAAAACAGATATCCACGTGGGAAAAATATTCCTTCACACCGTTGCTGAACTGATTTGGCTGAAAATTAGAAAAGAGAAGGCTATTTTTTATCCCGGGAAAATCAATGGTTATTTCTCCCGCGTGAATATTTGTTTTACACTGTTCCAGCGGGAGAAATACTCATTCACGCTGTAACTATTGAAAATTTTTGGCTGAAAGTTAAAATGGAGATAGATTTCGCTCTAAATTAACACAAAGGTTACTTTTTATTCCGGAAAAATCGTTGGTTCCCCTGAGAATAGGGAAAACTAAAATTTACGCGGGCGAAGCCGCGGGTATCTGCTAGTTTATAATATATGCAGTTTACCTAAAATTACCTATTTGGCAAAAAAACGAATACAATATAGACTTATTCAAAACGAAGTAGGTACGTATAAGATAAATTTTCTCGAGGGTGGGGGCTGGTTTGGAGTATAACACAAATTATAAATAATAGGTGAACGTTATTTTTCGAATACATTTTTCATTTTATATTGTACGGGAAGGCGGGTGTCGCGGAGGAGGCGAGGGAGTTAAAATAAAGAGAAGCGCAATTGAATTTTTAATATTTTATGAGGAGGGCCGGCGGAGCGGGGCCCGTAGCAGTTTTAATGGGGTTGCAAGGCGCCCGCGCTCGCTTCAGCTCCCGCGACCGCTTAAGCGTTATGGAGACTTTTAAATTCCATGCCACAAGAATACAGATTTTTTTATTCACTACCAGGTTTAATATCCACTTCATGGTCAGCGAAAATTCAGCTATCATCGTACCTAGAAGAATAGACGTATACACAGGACCCGGTGGTCCGCGCGAAAAAATGTCGCCAGTTTAAAAGGTTTCGAAAAAAATCGGTTGTCTGTAAAGTCGGTTTACTGACGATAGTTGAACGTGACACGTCTTCTTTGTCGCTCGTTCCGCGCTCGCGAGGTAACGCCGGTAACGCCGCATGAGCGAGGTAACGCCGGTAACGCCGTATGAGTCATGTTTTTTCGTGCGTGCAACCGACTCTATCGAATTATAAGACGTTGTCACGTCAAAAGTTTGTTTTCACACCAACAGCGTCAGTTATAAGCTGACCTATGAACCGCGGTCCACGTCACAGATCACTGTAGGTACTTGTTATTAGTCCGCTCGCGAGTTTCCACAGCGACGATTTCTGCCATGTTTCGGCGAATTAGCGGAAATTTTGACAAATGGCGCTACTTCCTTCTTGTATGTAGAAGGTTGACGTTAATTGTTCCGATGGTCTCATCCTCAGGTTCATATTGGTGCTTAGAAGGTAAATCCTTAACTGTTAAAGCGCATCACAGTGAAACGCTTACACGCTTGGCGGTACGTTGTTGCCAATAGCCTGGTTACCAGTCGTGGCTAAAGCCTCCCACCAGACATTCGAACCTGATTCTAACCTGAAACATTCCGCTCGAATCCGGACGCGCTGCCAGCTTCGCTAGTCACTGACTGACTATATCTTAATAACGTTATTATGAATTCAATCTAAATCAGCAGTAGACAATAGACTTGGATTCTTCTACAGTTTTGCAGTTGTTTGGAGCTGCTCTATTATTCAGGTCGAGTGAACCGAGGTTTGAGAGTAAATTTAGCGATTTGCTCTTGTCCTTCAGTCTGTTTAACAAAGCCTTTAATTATTTATGGACAGAGCGTACGTATAAATGGACAGAGCGACTTCAAACTTATCACTAATATAGAAAGTGGCAGTCCAAAAATTACCTACAAAAGTAATTGAAGAGGGCGCCCACACGATAAAAGAAATAACTTTCAGCTACAGATAACAATAAGTCTGCCTTTGAGCTAAAAATTAATTGAACGGCAATTTAATTACTTTTAATCCTTTTTAGGATGCTTCAAAGGGTAAAACGGGTCCCTATTCATATAATAAAAAAATATTATGTTATTTATCTTACAATACTGCACACACTGATTTGACTGATTGATCACTTTTTTCATGTACATTAATAAAATTAATCCAGTCGAGCGCACCACCCTTATAAAGCTGGAGACCTCCTATATGTACGGAATTTTCGTTGGCGAGTCCGCCTCGCACTTGTCCAGTTGTACGAGTTTCAGGTCAAGTCTGAACTGTACACTAATCAAGTAAAGCCTTCTCCCCTCCTGCACAGTGACAGGTTTTTCGCATTTTAATTTCTAAACACTTGCAACTCAAAATTGAACTGGAAAGTCAGCCATCAAAAGTCAGCGGAACTTTTTTAATCAAAGGTTTTTATTTCTCTGTGTGTGGCTTCACGACTGCAATTTCGCGTCGCAAACCGAAAAGTATCGCGGGCAATAAATAAAAGTCATATTTATGCACAAGACAGGAAATAATTCGTTTGTTTGCTCCTGCCTCCCGCCATTTCAGTTTATGCGCACACCGTTATGTTTGATTTTAATAAAATACCTACTGAGATATTATATTTTCGAAGTAACAGGAAAATGAGGATAAATTGTTAATCAATCAATGTTAAGAGGTTTTGGCACTAGTAGCTCGAAAAATTCGAATTTTATTTTGTTTTTCGCAATGAGTAGGCTGATTATGCATCTACCATTTTTTAATAAAAGAATTTTTGATAACTGGCTTAGTAATTAGGTGAAACTAGCTTTTCTGTTATATTCGTCCGTAACGCTGCATGTTGCACCCACCCAGGTATTCGTAATAGTGAGAAGGACAACACAAACTCAGTGAATCCTATCCGATCACACAAACCGACTGAGACATATTGAATTTTATGGACTGAATGATTTGTATTTTATTATTTCTTATTTTATTTTTAATGTGATGACTGAATATTTTTAATTTTAATGACTGTGTGACCCAGGGACACGAATTGGACTTCTCTGTAATGTGTCCCTGGTTATGTAATTATAAATAAATGAATGAATGAAAATGAAATGAATTAAGACTCTACAATTTTTAACCAACTTCAAAAAAAAAAGGAGGTTCTGTATTCGACCCGTATGTTTGTATGTATGTATGTATGTATGTATGTTTGTCCGCGATTATTTCGCGTTTGGCTGAACCGATTTTGATGCGGTTTTCGGGAAAGTGTTTGTTACATTCTGGAGAAGGTTTTAGTATATTAACCGACTTAAAAAAACAAGAGGTTCTTAGTTTGATAGATATATTTGTATTTAAGTTTGTTCGCGATTATCTCGAGTTCGGCGAAACCGATTTTGATGATTCTTTTTTCAATAGGTAGGCCATACATCACAGGTAGACTCATTTCAATTTGGTTGAGATCTAATGAATATCTTCGGAGATGGAGAGCGGAACTCCTCAACGGAAAATCGCTTGCGATCGGTATAATTAGTTTACAGTGTAGATTTTAACAGACTTCAAAAGAGATAGTGATTCTCAAGTTGACTAAAAAATATGTTTTTAATTGACCGACTTCAAAAAAAGAGGTTCTCTCTTTAACCCCTATATTGGTATTTAGGTTTGTCCGTGATTATCTCACGTTTGGCTGGACCGATCTATTTGATCTATCGCGAAACAACATTCCTCGTCATTAGGCATACAGCATATTAAAATATATAATAGTAGATACGTCAAAGTCAGTATTACATATGATAGGATATTATGTTTTTAGTGGTAAGAATAATTATCACTAAAAAACCTATCACTAGAATAAATTGATAAGGTAGTATTAATTAGCCCAAAACCTACTTATCACTAAAAAGTATGAAATAAAAAATAATAATAAAAAAAATCCCATTTAAAACACATGAATTATCATGAAATATCATTATCATTTTTATAAAAGAAAGAATTATCTTTCTTTTTTAAAAAAAGGGAACCGCCTTCAAAAAACCAACCCACTGAAAAGCAAAAAAATAATTTTCTAATAAATCTGGGTTTACTTACCTACCTACTTAGTTTATGAAGTCTGTGCCAAATCAAAATTCGCAATTCATTTTGAGTATGGCTAATGGCACCGACTTCAAAAACTAAGTAGGTAGGTAAGTAAACCCAGATTTATTAGAAAATTATTTTTTTGCTTTTCAGTGGGTTGGTTTTTTGAAGGCGGTTCCCTTTTTTTAAAAAAGAAAGAATTATCATGTGTTTTAAATGGGATTTTTTTTATTATTATTTTTTATTATGGCACTTGAATCAATTGTCTGTGCCTATTTATGTGATACCAATTATTTTTTATTGTTACAATGTATCAACTGTTGCCTCAAATTTTATTGGGGTGGCACTGTTAAGGTATGAATATTCGCTTTACGTCCATAATAGTAGCCGAGCAAAGCTTGGTCCACAGATTATGTATCTATGATGTGTCTTAGTCGTTCGTTTGTTCGTTCGGTTCAGCCGGCATACGTCCACTGCTAGACAAAGGCCTCCTGCAATGATTTCTAGCCCACACAGTCCTGCGCTAGTTGTACCCAGCGCCTTCCCGCGACTCTTTTAATTTCGTCAGTCACGCTGGTCGGAGGACTGCCAACATTGCACTTTCCCATGCGGGGTCGCCATTCCAGCACTTTAGGTCCCCAATGTCCGTCGCTTCTTCGAGTTAAGTGCCCCACCCATTGCCACTTCAGCTTCCTTACATGGTGTTTTACTCACGATATAGGGACCACCCTCCACCACCCATGGCCCAATCAACCTCTCGGTTATGGGGGCCGAAACGCGGGAGGGCGCCCGTTCGGTACCTACTTGCTCTTGGCGTGTTCCCGGGGCGCCTTCTTGACTCCCTACAAGTTGTTTGCTCTCGCTCCTTGTCCCTATGTGCTCACTCTCTCCATTATGGGGCAGGACGAAACAAATGACGGACTCGCCGCGCCGTCGCTGTCCGCAGCATATAAATTCTCAGTGTCACTCCAAGCCGCTTCGCCTCTTATGCCACGCGTGCGCGAACTCCCGCAGCTTTCCGAAGTTGGCCGCCGAACCCACGAGATCCTGATAATAAACTGGGCCAGAAACTTCGCGAACGATCCCATCCAGCAGCAAGCACCGGAGGTCCTCGTATAAGGAGCACTCCCACAAGCATGGTGGAGGTTCTCCTCCGCCAATCCGCAGAAGCACTCGCCACTCTCTCACTTTTTACTCTCGTTTTACTCACGATAGTCTAAATTCTGAATATTGACACTGTAGGTGGAATATATGTTGGATCAAAGATCTAGCTTAGATAAATTATCTCTTAAACGGCAGCCAGCCCACGTGCATGGCGTACTTTTACCGAATTATGCACATTACGACGGCGGCACTGGCTCGGGTGGTAACTCAATTTCGCGTTACTACAATGTATGCGTTCGCTACCACCGTGCAGCTATACGAAGTACGAACACATTACTAGCACAATCTAATTTCTATAGCATGTAAATGAAACTGCAACTTTATACTCGATTAACCAATCAAATTTAAGGACGTCACTTACTTAACAATAGAGAAGCATTCGTACTAAAATATGTTGAAAGACGCTTTTTCCTCTATGTGTTTGTTTTTTCTTTAATCAGTCCTCAATATACCTATGGACCTTTTCATCTTTTTGATAGAAATGGTTGGGGATCCGAAGAATGACTACAATATATTATATTCATGTATATTAGTATGTATATTTATCAGTCATCTAGCACCCATAACACAAGCTATCGCTTACTTTGGGGCTAAGTAGATAGCGACGTGTAAAATGTCATTATTAAAAAAAAATGACTCAGAGTGCTTTTCGTCCTGAGTAATATATAAATATAGGCTATTTATGAATAATAGTTAAACAAATAGTTCCCACGGGTTAGCATGAAATTGAAGCTTGATCATCAACCAAGGATTGGTATATTAACATATAGCTGCGGGCTGGCAACCTAGTAAAACAACCATTACTCAATAAACTAAAAATTAATTACCATACTAATTGCTACACCCAATATGATGGTACTTTAAAAAATTCCTGCCTACGAAGTTGCGGACATCTGCTATTTTATAAGTATTTCTATTTAAAAATGCAAGCTATTGACACGGGCTATAGCTGCGAGCATGCAGTCATCGTATAATTGAGTCCCTCTCACATCCACAATAGCCTTCCCCCAACGCTAACATATATTTTAAGCAGGCATTGTAATAAAAAGTCACCCTTTGCATTCTTACAACGTTCACGTTACTATTCTATCTTTAGTTGTAGTGACTGCAGAACCAGCGTGCTTAGAGCGGTAACTTGCCTCATAATAATAGAAAAAATATATAAGGCTCCTTCGTCTAAGACGCGGGGTACGGCAGGGAGGACCTTGCCCCCCGCTTTTTTTACGTTCCTACGAAGTTGCGTGGCGCTGCTCTAATAAGGTGATATTAGAGCGTTGACTTGAAAAGAAAGTGATCAAAGATACAGTTATGGGATCGGCAGTATGAATAAGTATAAGTAATTAAGTATAAATATTAAATAGCTTGGACACAGCACTATGAGGTCAAAATTTAACGTAGGTACTAAATCAATCAATTAGGATATAAAGAGAGGCAGAAACTTCTTATTTCATCACTCTTAGTTAATAACTATTTTCAACACTCTGATTTAGTCAGTGCTACATACGTCGATGCATAGGTGTATTAATTCGAAAACAGTTAGTTCTGACCTATTTTGTCACAAAGGACTTTTAGTCCGCCAACACTAAAAGTTCGCTCGAACACCTACGCCAAAGTGCAAAATTAATTCCGTGTAAGCGCAGGATTTTATTGGGAAAATCCGCCTACAAGCACAAGTGCAGAACGTTTTTCAGGTGCAGCCTTTCTAAATTTATGCTTAAAAGGGAATAAAGCGGCGCGACTGTTTTTGGGTATATTTTTGGGTAGAATTGGGAAGGTTTCGGCAGTGGACTTGAAATGCACGCCCAAAAGGCTTGAGCGTTTTTCTCGTTTTGCATGCCAGCGACCCACGGCCCGAAGCGATTGTAATACCGGCAATTTTACTAACAATACGAGTATCTACAAGGAATGTTGCTGAGCCATAAAAGACACGACCTTCCAATATCGTCCTCTTTGTGCGCTATTTTTCTCTATTCGTTTATAGATTTTCAATTATTCCGTAGCTTTTTATAGGCATTTTAGCGACGCCTACGAGATATTTAATACGGGCATACGAACTTTTTTTAATATTATTAATAAACTACAAACATACCTTGGAAAGCAAAGATGTGGTCTGGAGGGTGGAGATTGCTTGAATAGAAAATACATATTCAGCCGTCTCTTGAAGGCACCCAGATTTTACTTGGCTCGGAACCTGAAGCTGTAAGGGAGTTCCACACCTTAACGGTTCGTATTAGAAATGTGGATAAAAAGGTTACGTTCGAGTTTCGTGGATAACAAACACATAAGGATACTATTTCTCTCGGCATCTTGAATTTCTGTAGAATTGGTAATTCTTATAGTTTGAAGTGACAAAAATCCTGCTTTATCGAATGGAACAGCAATCTGCAACTTTTAAAGATTTCTTTTTTTTTTTTTTTTTTTAGGATTTTGTCTTTATTTATTTTATTTATGTGCGATGATAGATCAGATAGTCCGTTTCATTCAATCAGTCAGTAGGTTACATAGAGTAGGTAAAATATGAATTATGTTTTCACACTACACAAGACGTGAAAAACTCCGGTCTGCGGTCTTCTTAGGTCCACTTGATATTAAATGTTTTAAATAGATCTTATATGTAGATGCATCATGCAACACCAATTGTATCTCTCTATTGAGTCTTTTTTTATAAAAAACGACTGTTAAAAAGTCAAAAATTCTCAATTAACCGCAACGCATTGGCAATTAGTTAGCAAATGTTTGTTATTCGCAACAGGACATCAGAACCGCCTGCTCGTTTACTGTTAGTATAAAAAGTGAAGTCATTTTCTGTTTTACTTTTCTTGCCATACTATCACTTTCTAAACTTGCCATTTTTCTAATTGTCTTTCCAAATACGTTTCTCCACTTGTCAAGCATGTTTTAATTGTTCAATTCGAGTGTCATGCCATTTCGTATAAAACGTTTAACATTTCTAAGAATTTCCCCTTCCTTATTAGCAACGCGACCGCCATAGAAGAGCATTTCAGTATATTGATATGGTAGCGGTGTCGGTTGCGTATCGTTTACCACTAATAGTTTTGACACTCGAGCGCGATATCCTGCTTTAATATTATGTTTACTTTTTACTTGACTCGCAATATAATGAGCGAGTGCAACTATTCTTCCGCTCCTCAAGTACATAATAATCGTTTGGTGTTACGTTGAGGCTTGCGGATACGCCGTGTCCGTCGACACTTTATAGGTTCATCATAAACTAATTAGTCATTAATCGTTACCAACTAAATATAGTACGTGCATGTCTGACTTTTTACCTCTATGTATTATACTCGTACGAGTATATCTATGTAACAATAAGTGTTGATTTTGCTAACATAATCATAGGTGTTCTTGCGGGACGTGTGTTGGGCCCGTTGTGAGTCCAACAAGGGGCAGAACAACGTCTGGTAGCTCAGCTAGTATTGTAAACAGCTTACTAGTAGAATATCATTAATATTTTTTGCTTCATATCTATTGTCCGATTGACATTCACAACTGAATTAGTCCGTCTACTTTGTCGTACCTAAATAATTAAGCGTAGCTTATAATATATGCAATTAAAAGACTTTAAGGAGATAATTGCCTAAGAATTCTTTCACGTAAAATATTTAAACATATGTTTTAATAAGGCCGTGTCGGGTTCAATAAAACTGCACTCCATCGGAATAACTATGTAGGCACATGCAGGCGTGTAATTAACGTCGTATTAATTGCAAAAAATAAATCAATTAAGTAGCTGCAAGAGTAGTACCACACTTAATTGCTATAAATTGTGAATGATATTTAAAAATGAAAAATTTCAACGTCTTCGCTTCGGTTAATATAAAATTATTTCCGTGGACTAATAAAGAAATGTGCGGTGCGGCGGCGCGGGAGGCGCGGGCCCGAGCGCGCCATATAGTTATCACAATTAATTTTTCATTGTTCTAACTCCATTTAAAAAGTAGGCCGTTATTTCCACATTCATTAATTGTAGCCGCCTGTCCATGAGAAGGTTGCAAGGTAAGCGGGTCAGGTCCGCGGTCTGGAGCCTGGCTGCCTGACCCACATCGCACAATGGGCTTCCGTAAACCACCAAGCAATTAAGCGATACACCAGACATAAAAAATTACCGAAACAAAAGGGCCCCTACCCGACGCAGTACAATTTATCATAGCAAATAAAAATACGGCGAATTAAAAAGAAAGGGACGAAGAAAGCGAGGCGAGCGGGAGCGACAATCGTTCGGAGCCGAACGCGGACGTCCAAAATATAATGCCGTTTATTTTTTTATGGCCGGCCAGGGCGACAACTCCGGAGGGGTGTTCCACAAAATCGATACTGGGACGTGACCAATTAAAAAACGTACTGCTTCTATTACGATTAATGTTTGATATTATTCAATTACTTATTTATCTAATTATCACGTAGAACACTCCACGGCCTCGGTGATGAGTTTTTTTAAGTTGATACCAATTCAGATACTGAAGTTGTTTAAGCCGTTAAGTTTTTTATTTTAAGGGACTAAATTATAGACAAACCCCATTGCTGATTTGTATCAAAATCACATTATTATTATTATTATTAGCCGTCTTGCTGACAAAGTATGCAGTCTTTTTTTTTTTTTTTTTTTTTTTTTTTTTTTTTTTTATTTTACTAATAAGTTTATTTATTCACTATTGTTATTATTATAGTTCTTTAAAGTCCAACAACACTGAGTTTAAGATTTGTCAGCGTGTCCTTCTGACACATAGGCCTCTTCCAGCATCTTCCATTTTAGTCTATCCCTTGCTGTCCTCTTCCATGTGTTTCCTCCTACTTTTTTGATGTCGTCCTCCCATCTTCTGTGTTGTTTTCCCCTTTTTCTTTGCCCATCTCTCGGTACCCACTCTGTAATCTTTTGTGTCCATTTTTCTTTACTTTCTCTTGTCATGTGACCGGTCCATCGCCACTTAAGCTTTTTGATTGTTCGGAGAATATCCTCAACTTTTGTGCTTTCTCTAATATCCTTTGCTCTTTTGCGGTCTTTCAGAGTGAATCCTAACATACTTCTCTCCATTCCTCTTTGGCATGTTCTGAGCTTCAAAAGGTTTTTCTGCGACAGTGCCCACGTTTGACATCCATATGTTAGGCATGGGAGAATGCAGGTGTTGAACACTTTCTTTTTGACAACTATTGGGAAGTCTTTGCTTTTCATGACCTCTTTCAAGGACCAGTATCTCCTCCATGCACAAGTCACTCTTCTTTCTATTTCAAAATCAGCTTGATCTCTGAAGGAGATAGTTTGCCCTAAGTAGATGTATTGTTCTACATACTCGATGCTTTCATTGTCCACGTTTATATCTAACTTCTCCATATTTGTCATTATTTTTGTTTTTGTTTTGTTCATTGTCAGTCCTATTTCTCTGCTTTTCTCAGACAGTTGTTGTCAATCATCAAAATCACATAGTTTGCTCTAAAGACAAATTTTGAACACCATCTCTAGGCCTATTCGCGATGTTTTCTTTTAATTGCCACGGGCGTACGTGACTCCGACAAGTCATATGTTCAACCAAACTCCAGTTTGAACTTGTTTTTGGTTGAACTTTGATCCCTTGAGCCCCAACACAAGGGATCAAAGTTATTAAGTATATGATGACGAAAGCAACCACTATGCTGTTTTGTTAAAATTTTGAACGTGAATCGACCTTATCCTGTACAGTCCAGATGATGATTGGTATAAGCGCAGCCTAAGCTTATTACCAAACAAAAATAGCTATAAGTACACACCTTGATAATGTTTCCTTTGGTTTCCGTTTCCACGAAAAATAGTGAATGGCAGACTGTCTAATGAATCTAGGCCCAAGCGTATGCTCTTCACTTTGAATTGGTGATCAATTGATGTCAAAGAACCATCACGCGGCAGCCAATTAATTATTTCTTTAAAACCGTCTGCTGTCAACAACCCACAGAGATGAAAGATGACGGAAGTTTTCCTCGTTTCGTTATTACCTTCACTTAAGAATACAAATTAAAGCGTATACGATACAGTTGAATAATGCGTACGCAGCTATTGAAATAAATATAATATGTCACAAAATAAAATGAAGGCATCATTTCCTCCAAAGTGTGGTATACGCTTCAGTCAAAGAAAAATAGAAGAAAGCGAAATAATAATTCAATGTTATTAATTACTAAGCAATTTCTCTAAACCAAGGTTCTCTTTTTAGCTCATTGGAATATTATCGATTTAAAAAAAACCGGCCAAGTGCGAGTCGGACTCGCGCACCGAGGGTTCCGTACTCAAGAAGTACTGAAGCAAAATAACCTTAGATAGTTATAGCTAGGTACTTTTAAGATTCGTTCGTACTAATGTAGATGTAACACGACCAAAACTGTAACGACCAAAGATGTAAAACGGTAGTAATTACCTTTGTTAATGAACCGCAAAACTAACTTTGTTTGTAGAGGTTTATTGTTAATTAAATATCAAAAAAACTATGCTAGTTAGAGCATTGGCTATAGTTTTCCTGTAAAATATACGTAAATTCCTATTGACCATAATTATTTCAGATTTTTCGATTGGTAAACTCCGGAGATAAGGGGGGGGGGGAACGGTATTTTTTTAGACATTTTCCCCGATAAATCAAAAACTATCATGACTAAAAATAATTAAAAATCGGTTTTAGAATGTACAAAGTAAACCCTTTCATATGATACCCCACACAGTACAGTTGTCTCACTTTTAAATTTCAACCCTCCGATTTTCCCCCCTTTTTAAAAATGAACTAAAATAATTTCCATTTTTTTTTATTCCAATGTCATTGGGCCACTAATATACAAAACTAATCCAAATTTCATATCGATAGCTCTGGTAGTTACTGAAATAATCGAGTGTGACGGACAGACAGACAGACGGAGAAAGTCGCACCATAAGGGTTCCATTTTACCATTTTGGTACGGAACCCTAAAAATGGACTATGCTGGCTAACGAATAAACAACAAGAATAACAATGAACTTTATTTTAAAATAAATTTATGTCAACTTAGAGAACACATCACGTTAACTTGGAGGCAATCCAGTTCCTCGACACTATGGACCTTATAAGAAGACTCAAAAGGGCTGATCCTTTTGAGTTAGTGCGTCTTCAGGCCACAAGAAAAAAGTGCCTACAATATATTATTAATAATGCTTATATTATTACAATAGAGCTTAGTCTCTATTGTAATAATATAAGTCACTTGACGGATTCTTAGATATAAGTTTTTATACTTATTAGATACTAATTAGCTTTTAGGCTAGATCGAACGGATGGAACCGATACGTCAGTATTTATATACTTTATTTTTCACTACATTTGCTCAAAAGGTTGACATGTCGTACCTATTTTTGACTCACGCCTTCGCCTGCGGCAATAACCCGGGACTCGTAAAGAAATGACAAACTTTTCGCACTTATATCGAAGTTTTCACTTCCGTCGTGCCACATCATTTATAATAACAGCCTATTTCACGTTTGCAGTTCTCCATGTGCGAGAAATTTCCAGTGTGTACACGACTCTTAAGTTTAAACTCGTTCATAAGAATAGTAAATTGGAAACAGTCTAATGAATCAGGAATCACGGCCCAATCGGCTCTTCCCCGCTTTGAATTGGTAATCAATTGGTATCAAAGAACCATCACGTGGCTTAGCCAATTAATTATTTGAAAACGCGTCTGATGCCAATTACTTGATCGCGGTTCTATTGCAACGCAGCCTTTAGTGGGCTACGTTAAACCGCAGATAAAATCCTGACCGTGGAGTATAAATATCGTGATATTTGAGACCAATCCAGAGTTGTTCAAAACAAATAAAAAAATTAAAGTGACACTTAAACTAATTTAATCGCAACAATCCATATATTTTTTGACACTCCTTGTGATTAAAACATTTTTGTCGATTAACCTATATTATTTTTGTCAGGCGAAATGAAAGTAAAAGAAATTAGTCCGTAAATCGACTAATCTGTCCTTTAAATACTTTAAACTTGACATTTGGACCAACTTCTTAAAATGGATTATTTTAAGCAAAGATTTTGATATAAACACATGAAGATGATACTGACATTCCCGCAATCTTTCTTTCATAAGCCTACAATGTCTTATTAGCTAACAAACTGCAAAAAACTGAATACGATTGACGAATTTAAACCTAAACACCTTCCTCTTAGCATCCATCCTGATATAGTATGAACCCGTAATAATGACTTGTATTGGTATTCGCGTACCTAAGTGTATATTTGTATAAACGGTCTTGAGGAGTATACCGGCGTGTCGCTTCTAAGTGGTTTTGAATTTATAATGAATTGGTATCAAAGACTCAACACGCGGCCAAGCCAATTAATTATTTGCTTTAAAACCTGTCTGACGCCAATTACATGAGCGATATATATCGGAACGCTTCCTTTAGTATGGTAGGTTAGGCGGGACATTGAAAACTCAACATGAAAAAAAATCTTAGGTACTTATTCTTAATAACTTTAAGACACGCGCTTTTCTTGATAAGGGCTCAGCGTTCCAATCACAACAAATATTAGTTTGTTTGTTCCTCTTTCACGCCGCAACTACTGAACCGATTTGGCTGTGATATCTAATGGATATAGCCTGGATAGGCTACTTTTCATTTCGTAAACATCTTTGCTTTCGGCGAGATTGGTAATAAATTTTGAAAATAAAAATATATACCTACTTACATCCTACCTTAAAATTCTCAAAATTTCCGTTACGTCACCAAGTCCATCGTCAGTATTTCTTATAACACAGTTCTTCCTGCAGGGCTATTTAAGAGTCTTTACTGATTACTGAAGCCTTCGCTCTCCACGTTTTTTGCTCACACCTTTAGACTTATGTTTCTCGCTGTATTTCAGTCAACGGACGGTATTTTATCTTGTTCAGTGCTGCAATTAACTATCATTTTTTTACCCACTCCCCTCTTTCCAGAGCGTCGTCGAGTGGGCACAAATAAGCGCTTGAGATGTCGCGAGTCTCATTGCAAATTGATAATTACTTTCTGATAATTAATGATAGTGATGAGCTTGTTTACCGCTCTCCACTGAGCGCGTACTGTTTGTATTGAAAGCGTTAACGATATTATTTACGAGTACAACTTCAAATTCCTTTTTGAAATCTGCATCACATTTTAAATCATTTTGAGGCATGTTGATCAACAACGACTTATTTTGACCGCAATGATTTTGTTTTAATAAATAATTAATTCCCACACACTGCAAGTGAATTGTCTAGATTTAGGCTATTCATCAGACATGATTGTTATCAATTTTGATTGCTGTTTTAACTGACGGACGTCCACAGCTGGACAAAAGGCCTCCTGCTATGATTTCCAACCGACACGGTTCTACGCTTCTTGTATGCAGCGACTTCCCGTGACCCTCTTAATATCGTCTGTCCATCTGGTCGGAGGTATGCAAACACTGTACTTTCCCGTGCAGGGTCGCCATTCCAGCACTTTGGGTCTGCAACGCTAATCGGCGCTACGAACTAATAGGCCTCCCTATTAGTTCGTAGCGCCGACCAGCGTTGCAACCAAGACAACCAATGATATTTCAAAATATCGTTGGTAGGTAACTATATGTTTTCTGGACGTGATGTCTGGGGGCCTACTACCAACGCGTATGAAAATGTCAAAACAATATTACAATAATATTACTTTAAGCGTTGGTGGTAGGCCTCTGATCGGATGTGAATGCTATGTCGGTAAGGACCGTGAAATAGTTCTAACCCGCCAACTTGCAGCGTGGAGGGCCGAACCCATGCCCAGCAGTGGAATATAAAAACAGGTTGAGACTGGAATATTCCCTGAGGTAGTACGTTCTGTAAGCTTTTCTCACTCTAGATTCCCGCATATGATTCAATGATCAGACATGAAGGAAATCAGACTTCTACTAAATTTTAATAAGAACGAAGGTCAGTATTAAATTTTTATAGAGATTATAAGTTCCTTTCCTGTTGTCATTAGCGTATTATAAATTTATGGAGTCTATACCTGGCATGTGCTTAATAACGGAGTCTATTACCATCAATTAATTAGAGGACAGCCAAATACGTCTGAATTTGATCCAGACTGGCCGAAATTAGGCTTCGTGCATACTTTGTTTAGAACTGAATTTTTAAATGAGACATCGGTTATCGTTTGACAGTTAAGAAGATACCTATCGCCTTTACCTGTATTACGTAGGTAAACTTTTAATCTCAAGTGTGAAATGTGTGTGAAAGCATAACCTTTTTTAAGGAATGAATCCGCGTCTGTGAATACGTCTTTTTGGGATTTTACAATTTGTAGGATGGCTTAATTATGGGTTTGGTGAGAAGCTTGCGTCGTGACTAGAGACACACTACCGAAGCCGCGGCGCAATACCTATCTCCAAGCGATAGCTAAGCAACCGATAGAAGTTATTTATCCATTACAAAGGTACTATAATATTATCTTCAGTTGGAGCTTACCAACAGGTGATATTGCAGTCAACCATTAACTTGTAGAGCGCTACTAAATCAGAAATGAGGAGATCCTTAGATCCAGAGACGCCGATATAGCTCAATGTATTGGGAATCTGAAGTGGAGGTGGGCGGAGCACATAGCTCGTAGGACCGACGGACGTTGCGGATTCAAAGTGCTGGATTGGCGACCCTGCACGGGAAAGGCAGTATTGGCAGACCTCCGACCAGATGGATTGACGTCGTTAAGTCGCGGGAAGTCGCTGGATACAAGTGACGCAGGACCGTGTGTGCTGTAAATCATTGCAGAAGGCTTTTGTCCAGTTGTGGACGTCGTCGGCTGCAACGAACGAACGAACTAACTTGTAGTGTGTATAGAATAAAGTTGCAATGGGTTAGAATCATATAGTAAAGTTCAGGCTACTGTCGTAAGTGCATGATCAGCCTAAGTTTCATTTGAACCGCGGCGTGTCGCTCACAAGTGGCGGGGGAACACTTGCGGCATATAATGCGAGGGGGCAAAGTAATTCCCTCTACCTCCGACGCGAACAATGCGTTATCACAACGAGAAAGAACAAGTATTGAAAAACGTGCAACCTAACACTAAACCGCTTCCATATCTACTCGTACCGAGTGGGGACATTTTTACAAGTTTTATAATATTCTTGAGGGCTTTATTTTGCACCTATAAGGGTTGCATTTTCAAAAAATCTACGTGATACATCACAGTTTTATTTGTGCCTATAAATACTGTTTTAAGTAATAAATGGACGGACGTGACACTCTTTTTCCCCCATTCAAGGGTTAGTTAAAAAAAAAACTATCTTCGTAGACGTTACATAACTTTCTGTATCCTAAATTTTAACCTGACGTGTCCAGTGGTCTGAGCTGTAAATGGTTTGATAGATTAGTCAGTCGGTCAATCAGCTTTTTTTGTCAATCAATTTTCCTTTTTGCTAGCAGCTTCTTTGGAAATCTTTCAGATTCTTATACATTTTTTCTGAAACTAAAAGTATTTTCTTATATCTTAATGTAAGATAATGTAGGATATGTATTTAAACTGAATCTTTGTTCCAAACAATCAAATTCAATATTTTTGGCGTAAAGAAGTAACTAGCATGCACAAATACCTTCGCAAAACTTTCGCATTTACAAATGTGCTAATTTGATGACATTTTGCAAGCCATATAAGAAGGAACCACTTTTTAAAGCTAAGAATCTTCCATTCTTTAAAAAAAAGTTACTTTTATGTGACAAGTGATGAATTACTACCGCCAAGTCTACAAGCAAAGTAACACCTGGGACAAAAAACTTAGCTATGTGAGTTATTTAAAAAAATCGGCTTTGTTTTACGAAGTTGTTTTTTATTCCAAAGTATATGAGATTACGTAGGTGTCTTTCGTGCCTAATCAACCTCAATGTGCGGAGCAAAGACCTCCCTTAGTAGATAGGGGTGCCTTCGTATTTAGGCTCGGCACGTAGACTCAGGCGATCCATTACAAGTGTTGGACAAAATAACATGGTAGACGGAAATTCCGCTAAGTATGCCTTAGCATACTTTACGCTGGTGGCTAGTCTGGATCTAGATTTTGTCTTGTGCCATATCTTAATTTAAAAAAAAAACACACAAAATCCCGCACAACAAAATGTACATTCCGCATTAACGTATCAGTTTTACGGCCGAAATTAATAACCTATATCCTATCCAGATTTGCTCTATCCAAGACAGAAATTTTACATTAGCTTCATACATCGTATGTCAAATTTCTATCTCTGGTAGAATATAGCATGTCATTTAGCTTATGTCCCAATCTCTGGTTGAACAAATGTGGACATGCCCGGAATCTATATTTTACTTTAATTTTGGCAGCAAAGTGAGGCATATAATATTGTGGACAAATGACATAAACTCGTATATAACTACAATAATTTTCTAGGCAACAGTTCCATCTGTGGGTAGTTAACTGTGTATAGAAGTTACTGTTTGTAATAATTGTAGTGTTTGCAAATTAGAAAAAAAATCGCTTGCAGTCTTAGGCTGATTTCTTTGTTTTTCCAAATTTCGCACGTCAGTAACAAACCTTGTGGGTACATGGTATGTTATGCTACTACTGATGCTGCTTTGTGAGAACCTGTTCTCATAGCAAAATACAAATAAGCTTAAGTTACTTTTTGTTTCACCTGAAATGTGCCGATGTCGCAATTTTAATTAAATTTTTAGACGAATTCGACTTTCGAATCGGGGTTGCGAAATTTTATCGTGTGGTGACCGGCTAAGTTATCCAAACTTTTGGCATGATTAAATTACTTTTTTGAAATTGAAAAAATTAGTCTATTCCACGTATTTCGGTTACTGTATCAAACAAACGCGTGTAAGCATACGTAAGGAAAATCAATAGGACAGAATTTCTGAAGTTTTCCATTAATCCCTACAAAGCTTTTTTTATTCTTAGGCGTCCGGGCGCGAAGTTCATAATAGATATTTCAAACCCCAAGGGTCCAGTAGCAGTTGCTATGAAAGTCTGTATTCCTCTACATCACTTCTTCAGCATAATATATAATATACTGATACTACAAAGAACATTCACCTTCTTTGAATTTTCGACGTCGGCTAAAATAATTTAAATGTTATTAAAATATAACAAATCTATTTGAACAAGTTCACCTCCCAGAAGATTTCATACCAATCAACACTGAATTCCACATACGCACTAGTACCATTGTAGTTTGAAAGCTTGAATGTGAACAAAGCTCGTAAATCGCAGCACCGATACAAAGTTTTATTAAAGCCGAACGCGGCAGATGCGTCGCCGCCGCCGCCTAGGCTTCACCTTTGATCCCTGCACGCCGCAGCCTCTGAGAGGCTACTACTCCCATTACTCTATGCAGATTTTATACTTTGTGTCATTTTTGTGCGAACGCCGCGCCACCCACCCCACTCGTTCTTCACCCGACTCACCCTCGAGACCGCGCGGGGGCTTTACTTAGCTGATGACTTATTAAGAGCACATTCTTTAGAGGTGTCTGCCTGTCGCGGTGGGCTTAATGACGTGGGAGGTACGTTTGCCGATTCTCTGCGCGTCGCCGCCCGGCCTGGCGCGGGTTCCGTGGCCCACTTCCATCCGAATAATGCTTCAAATCGAACACTAAGTCTATAGTAATGTTTTATTTTTCATTTTCATTGAAAATGCCGCAATAAAACTTATGGCTAACGTACACTGATAACTATGTAAGACTATATCTGTAGGCTGATTCTGTATCGTTCAATTTGTTAGTTAGCAACCCTCACTGGGTTGTTAACTAAAAAACGGAGGCAAAAACCATATTTTTGCATACTTTTTGCACAAGTTACCAACCTAGGTTGGTATGGTATCATGTCAACATACCATGCTAGTTGCTTATTTGTGCAAAAAGTATGCAAAAATAGGATTTTTGCCTCCGTTTTCTTAGTTAATAACCCAGTAAGGGTTACTAACTAACAAACTGAACGATACAGAATCAGCCCCCTGACCCGGAAAACCTTCTTTTCACATAAGGGATATAAAAAATAGCTTACAACCTACTATAGCCACACACCTACCGAACATACACAGACATAACAATCGGTTCAAACGTTTCGGAGGAGTTTGGTTACAAAAAAAATACATTAGACACGAGAATTTATGTATAGGTGTTAAAGATAAGATATAAGACTTGGCGTGATTTTTACCAAAAAAAATGCAAATTTTATTAATAGGATAGTAAATATTAAATACCTCTCAACATGTTCGTTAATTTTAAAGTGTACTAAATTACCGATTCTCAACCGATTTAATTTAAAAGGATAACTTTTATAGGTATTGTAACAATCGCGTAAAAGTTTGGATGACGAAAAACTGTGACGCATTGTCACAAGTGCTAAGAATAGAACATAGGTTCTTTCAACCATGTATACATTCTCATAATCTTCATGTGCAAAGTCACGAGAGATATTGTACAAACAAATCACAAAAGTAAGTTTATATTGAAGAGTATAATTAAGAGCACATTCACGTCTTGGTTGAATCGGTGGTTAAGGTATATTATTGAAACCCCTAATCTGTGTAATTGATTGGTAATTTACTATTAGGTTCTCTGTCGGTACGCCAGAGCCCTGATATAATTAATGAGCCGGGCGGAATATTTGCACTAGAAGAATGTAATTCTACTTAAAAAACCAGTCTAGTGCGGTCAAACTCACCGAGGTTCCATAATATAACAGAAGTAAGCCCCCTTTATCAATAAAAAAAAAATCAATTTTCTTTTATTTCAATAATCTTGGGCCACGAATATAACCTTACCTAACCTATTCCAAATTTCGTGACGAAAGCTTTAATAGTAACTGAAATAATCGCTTTTGACGTACGAATGGACGGGAGGAGAAAGTCCTAAGGGTTCCATTTTTAAAATTTTGGTATGGAGCCCTAAAAAGACTGGTTATAGGCTGTACCCCGCACTGTTACTTACACAACTTTTGAACTCTATAGTGGCCACGTCACACGAATTTTGGTGTAATTACAGACAGAGGAGCACGACCGACGGATGACGTTTGATTAAAATTTTTCCGTTGTGTTGGCCACACTGCAAAGAAAGTAATTCCGCGATAGTATTGTTTACTGTTGAATTTATGAATATACGCCCGTGGGTTAATATAACTTTTCCTGTTGTAACACAGAGTAAATGACAAGTTCTGTTAATTAAGACCGCTATGAGGTTCATGTCAAAAGCCACACAGCTTAATTTAGGAATTAATAATAATAATTCAAAACAGAAGCATTCCATCACAATCATGCAATTGTGGGAATGAATGGCATTCGTACATATTATAAAATTCTACAGCAATTTATTTGTACAAACAAATTCCGTTTAGCTTAGGCCGAATACAATTCCGATCAAGCTATGATTATTATCTCGGTTTTTAGTCGAAACAAATTTGAACTATGTCGTATCAGCATTGCACTCTGATACGGTTTGGTGAAAACGAATTCCCGAACGCTGTGATCGCTTAAATTTTGCCGGTTACTAATGTACCTACGCTTTAACGTTACATTATTTTTATGCATGCAACTTCACACGGGTTGTAAAGGATTCAATCTTTCTCTCCGGTCATTTGGCATATAATCGTGGAATCTATGGTATATATAATACACCTTTCTACCATAGGACCGCAAGACGCCGAGAGCGGTGGCATCTTTATGCATTGTTGACATCCTACAACTTGCACGAAATGTTTTTCTTTCACGTTTCTGATACGAACTGCTAAGGGTTCCAGCCTCCGTGCTCCCAGCCAAGTAGAATCTGGATGCTTTCAAGAGAAAAGTGAAAAGGCATTTTCTAAGCAAGCGCGCTCCAACCTAGACTTGAACATTGCTTTCCATCAGGCATGATTGTCGTCAAGCGCAAGTTTATCAACAATAAAAAAATATATGTATCGCATAAAGATGGTTAGTAAAACGATGAACTTTTAACTGAGTTTTCAAAATTTATATTATTGAAAGAATAATTATGAGAGGGAAAACAGGTCTATGAATTCTCATGTATTAGATATTGGTAGATCAAACTGACTTTTTCATTTATTTGAACTATTTTATTGAAGTAAAAGAGGCAGTGAAGTAATAACAATAATCACGATAGAGTTGTTAGGTGTCTGTGCTCATAATTATCTGACAATTAGTAAAGATGATATACATAATTGAATTGACACAAATATCTTTGGAACAAAGACGCTATCAAAGTATATAAAATGGAAAGAAAAGACTGAACTGTGCTGTCAGTACTGATGATACAAACTATCAAGCTCTGACAAGCAATATTAAAAGGGCTCGCGGCTTTGTTCGCTCTTCGGACTTGAAGCACGCAACTTTAATGTTATAAATAAATAAAAAGCTTTTAGGGCTCCATAGTAAAACAGTAAAGAATCTTTGCAGCAAAGTCTATCTCTACATGGTCACTCTTGCACTTTTTGTACGTACTTTCGCCTGTTCGGTACCTACCAGCAAGACGTTCACATGATGGTAAGTGATATGTCTTGTCCATATCATATACTCCATATGAAATGGAGACAGAGGTAGGACTTTGCATTGCCATTTAAAATTACAAACTGTAGTACACAAACCTAGATGTTTAGAAAAGAAAATGCTATTATAGAACTGTGTTAGCTTACAGGGTTGTATACAATTGGCTCATATTAGGTACTGGCTGTACATTTAATCAACATGTATTTAATCGAAGCAAACTTAATTTAACCTGAAAAAGAAAACCATGTTGGGTCAAAATTAACCCGCCAATGCCTGGCGTTACGCCATGATATTTAATCACTTTAATATCACCATAAAGTTGACTCGTAAGCTGCTCGGTACCCTTAGTACACCTTACACTTACAACCAAAGAGTCGTTTGCGAATATCGAATAGTTTTCGTGCGTAAATATATAAATTGTTTTAATTTTTACTCCGCGTTTTAGTTTATCGTGCAATTGCACTGACGACTCTCTATTTTCTAAGCTCGAACAGGCTAAAGTTCATTTACAACTTCATCCTAGTTTTTGGAAGTACATAAAAAGTTAGTTTTTACAAGTAAAGGAAAACGGGAAGCGAAACAATATTTTAGACTAATATCACATTAGACCTGCCTGATTCTAATTTCAAAACTAGCTTTTCCCGCGATAACGCTCGCGTTAATAAGGGACTTTCCCGCACAAACCACAGATTATCCTAGGGTAAAAAGTGCTTATCTGTTAAATCAGAGTATGCCATTCCAAACAGACAAGTCAGTTAAATCAGGTAACTGTGGCATCTCATGTTTGTTAAGCATTACAGACTTACCTATACGCCGAATTTTAATTTGATGCAGTGAAATGACGTTTCGTATACGTTTACTAAACTCCTCAGATATTTCACTAAAATGAAATAAGAGAAGTGAATTTAAAAAAAAAAATATTTATGTGAAATATTTTAATTAATATGTATGTATGTTGTTATTTCATTTACCAACTGGCAGTTAAAACTTTTTTCAACGCAACGAATTAAAAGTCGGAGTACTTATAATTATGAAACATAAGCTTGGTAAACGTCCATAAATTTTTCTTTGTCGATTAAGTGTTTCGATACTGTGTGTCTTTGCGAATTCGAGGGTAAATAATTACGAACACGTTCTAAGGGTACTGTAGTGCGGAACAATAGCCACATATTATTATGATTTCAAATAATCCGAGCCGCGCATCTGATACGTTGCACCGCGGATTGATTCCTGCTCGCACAATGACTAATTAAAAGGGATTTTAATTCACTTTAATGATTTATAATGAAGTTCGTTTTCAACGGCGGTGTCGAGCGCTTTCATTTTGCACGGCCTTGAATTATCCCCTATATTGTAATAAGCTCAGTAGTGGTAAATATGCGTAATAATTAACTTGAAGTTTATATAGTAGTTGCTGCCCGTGTGAATTTTTACATAAAGAAATGTATATTTTGGAGCAACATTTGGCAAAACTTTATATAGGGAAATATTTTATATAATCGTGTTTCTGCCGCAAAGCAAATTTAGACTTAAGACCCAAAATACATTACGTTTAAATTTGAATAAGTTTTATTGTAACATTTCAATAAAAAAGTAGCAATATGAAGCTCCACATTTTTCTAATGATTAAAACTTTTTTTACTTTATATTTTAGCCCGTTAATTGCGGGCCTATGTGGCACACAAACACACACACACTCACACCTGCAATCCACGAACTACTTAAAATGGTGAATTCTATGTTCTTGTTGTTAGTATTGTTATTTTGCATACCATTTGATCTTTCATTTTGTAAACCCAAATAATATTAAAATTGTAAAATTTCTAGTTCTTAGCAATGAAATGTAATCAACGAATGGGAAGGCACTGGCCCCTCAGATACGGGCTTTCCTAGTTTAGGGGTCAAGAGTTGTAATGAATATTGTAAATTGAGTTTTTCAAATAAATGTTATTTGAATTTGCTGTTATGTAATGTTCTTTCAAGTTTGCACACTGCAGCATAGTAACTACAAAGAGGCAAAAAGTAAAATTCGTTAAAAATTCAACTCGTATATATTGCGTGTGATAAGAATTACGATGCGTGCATCTCGTTGCGAATATTAGAAATGCAATTCTCGTATGTCCTTTGATAAACCTAGATTTTAGCGGTATTGCGCCGTGTTCTGGCTTCTCTATAACTTTTAGGGTTCCGCCTCACATAACAGAACAAGAAAATTAATATGAATTGAAGTTATACCCGAGCGCATTTTAAATCATTTATTATATTCGTTTTAATAAAGATTTTTACGACAAGTTAATTCTAGAAATAATGTCAGCTACGAAAATGAAAACTTTGCAAATGCAATAGAAGTTACGGCACATGAAAATGCTAAACTAACTTACTGGTCACCAAACCAATTTCACTTCCTAATCAATAAAAAAAAATGGTACATGATACATGTCCAACTTTGGCATTTAGAACTGAAAATTTTCCGAATCATAATTGCATGAACTAAATACGAATGCAAAAAAATGAAATGGAATGAGTAACCTGAAAATGAAAAATAATAATTGCGTAATGATACTGAACCCGCTCAGCGCAAATCTTGCTTGCACTTGACCGTCTGCTTTTATTATGCTTGCATTGTGATTGAATTTGCGAAGAGTGCTCCCGATCCATTAATATATGAGATCCAGCCAGCAGCCTTATGTGTTAGTTGAACGGTGTTGAGCTAAAAACGTACAGCATGCATGAAGGTAGGTATTAAGATAATATTATTAAAAGTTCAGGCTTTCCCAACCATCTAACGCCAAGGCTAATGCATGAATTTTTTGACGTGATAACGTTTAATAAATTGATGAACACCAGCAGCACTCATGAAAAAGTGTACCGTTCCGCGTAACGTTACGTAACGTTACCTGAGCCTGTGCGTGCAAGCGAGAGCGCGCAACAAGCGATAGAGAGGCACGATAAAAATCACATAAAATAATGATTATGATTATGACTATGATTATGATTACGATAACGATTACGATTACGGTTATGATTATGATAACGATTATGATTACAATTATGATACCGATTACGATTATGATTACGATTACAATTACGATTATGACTATGATTATGACGTTATCACGTAAATCTATCGTCCGTAAACCGACTTTACAGACAACCAATTTTTTTTAGAAAATTGTTATTCGTTAATAGGATTACCAGATTTATTAATAACGAACTGATCCCGTAGATCACTCGGGCAAGTAGGGAAAACGGTAAAGGGAAAGGGACTACGAATAGTCCCTTTTTAACATTAGTACCTTCGTTCATAGAAACTGGCAACATCCGTTCAAAATAGCAGTTTTCTAATAGGCACAGCGATGATGACTGATAAGTCAGATAGTGATTAAGTAAGGACTTTTTTAATCAGACCAATTCAACCACGGAAGACAATTTCAGCACAAACATTTTTTTTAGAGTTCTGTACCCAAAGGGTAAAAACGGGACCCTATTACTAAAACGTTGCTGTCCGTCCGTCTATCACCAGGCTGTATCTCTTGAACCGTGATAGTTACTCGCACTTGAACAATTTTTATTAACTTTCGATTTTTTATTTCCTTAAAACATAAACTCTATTAAGTGAATTTCTCGGAGTTACTCGTGATAGAAAAAGGTCGTGAGGCAATCTGTATACACTAGAGTTTTTAATATGTATTCTTTTTCACAGATCTATGAAGCCTGCTAACCCGTTTGGGTATGTTATTGCCTAATATTGACAGGAGACAAGTGCCCAAAAAAAAATGATGACGCACGAGGTATATAGAAGTGGTAATTGAGCTATATATATTATAATGTAAGGTCTTACATTTATTATAACCTCCCTACCTTGAATTCACTATTAAATTCAAGGTATTGAGGTACTAATGAAAGACTGCTTAACTTTTTAAGTTACTGATACCTAACCTTTAAATATCGTAACCCTGAACAAGTTTCCAGGCAACGTAAACTTGAAATTCTATTAGCCCGCCGTGCGTCCAGCCTTCGGCAAATCACGTCATCAACGAACCGATAAATAATCAACCGATAATCGATAGAAAAACATCGCTTCCAAGGTAACACAATTATTACACGGCTGCTCAGTCACTTCATTGCAGTCTAAAAGTCAAGTACATTGCCTACCCCACACTTCAACCCACGACGCGCGTACGGCGTAGAGTGCACATTTATAATCCGATACGACGAAAATATCGTACGACTTTCTATTCTTGTTATACTCGGACCCTTGAACAACAATCTAGATCTATCATCAACAGAACAATACTGGCACCTATGCAATGCAATTTACATTTACGTAACTCTTGTATTGGCCGCTTTTGATTTATGCGATGGACTTTGAAAAACGACCATGCTCGCTTCTGGACATTAGCAATGCTAATTTATTGTTTTTACGTCTATCATAATAATATACTAGGCTGTTTAATTCTTTTGTTAAAATATATTTGAACTGTCTTGCCACAGATCTACTGAAGTTATACGTAAGTGATACTCTTACTTCACTCAGTAGCAAACAAATCAGTTTATTTTTCAGGTGTTTTATGCTCATCATTATGTAAATGGTGGTATAAAAATATTATGGAGCAAAAATAATATTAAGCACATCGCTGTTTTATGAATTAAATTCGGCTTACCTCTATGGAAGCAGCACACGAATCGAACCTGTGATCTTTCGTTTCTAGTCCGGTCCTTAACTGTTAAACCCATAAAGAATACAGTTCCGAGTATAGGAATGTAACTATATGAACAATAAGTTGTACTTTATTGAATAGAGAACCAATGGGAGGTAAACTTTCAACCTTCCATACTTCAGTGTACCTCTGCTCTACTTGTAGAACGTAGAAGCCTGCAACTGTATATTCTTCGGCATTTAATAGTCGCGCCGTATCGGCTCGCGCGGCCGCTGGTCGGTTCAGGGATTTGCCACGCCGCGCCGTGAGAAGCGACCCTCCTTTGGACCCCTAGTGCCGCTTCCCCACGCTTTTTTCTGTTTTTGTTGCCTTACTTTTTCTATATGAAGGTCCACTCACTTATTCATGCCAGCGGGATTGTAGTTTTTTCTACTTTTTGCATGCGCCGTATATAGATATTTTGGCTACCTCCTATTTTCCCCGGACTATAAAACTCGGCCGGGTCGTGTCGGGTACTTTTTTCGCGGTGCCCCTACTGGGGCGGTGGGGGGAGGGGTGTTCGCAGTTAGGGAATTATTCATTGCCTACCCCCGCCGAACGAACTTCCCGTTATTTCTGTTTGTTATGAATTATGTCCAATGACTTTTCCAACGCCCGGCTTTCTTTCGTTTTCGCTAATTACATTTTCTATAGAAACTATAAATCTTTTGTCGTTTCCCTAATCGAATTTCTTTATACCTATATCGTGCGCCATTGTGAACTGTAGCGGATGTAGTCACTCTATCGCAAATTACATTTCTCTTTTCAAGTTTGGTGTTCTTTGCTCGTAAGCTCTTCTAAGCTATTCATGAAAAGACATAGTAAAATAAGTATAACTATACCATTTTTATTTCCCACTTTTAATATTTTCGAAATCAAATATTTTACCGAAAATTGCTTGATTTTTAAACAAGGTTTTATGAAATAAAAAGTAAAGATTTAACTTCAAACTTATTGATAAAGTTATATTTTATTTTAGGATTATAATTCCAGAATGTCCTAAAAAACACTAATTAAGATCTACGAAGAGTCGCTAGTAAAAATAAGAGGTCACCCCGACCGCGAGCGTCGTAGCACTAGTGGCTACGACTTTCGTAGACAAGTGTTTTTAGTGCACATTATTTCTGAACACTTCTACGAGGAGTATAGAGTACTCGTAGCATAGGCTCGATCGCGTAGACTTCTCCTACGCGTTATTTCCTAGCTAACGTATTAAACGCTAACAAAAGATTCTAATTCACGTTGTGCTGCCTACTAAAATATGTAGAAGAGGTTGCTCCCGACCCGCGTTTCAAATTTGAATTTCATGTGTATGTTTCGTCTATTACAGATGCACTCATTAATATCTTAAGTGATGTGTGTAGTTTAACACGACGCGATTCCGGACCTTATTTTTACTGGGTTAAAGTCGACAAATGCCTACCCTTTAACCTTTCGCCGATTATACAAAGCGCGCGTTAAGATTACGTCGTATGAAAAATGCAGCAAATTGTATGGCCCCTCTATGGAAAAACATTATCATTACGGGCACATCCGGCGCGATATCGTTTAGCATGTAAATCTGAAGAGAGCTCTTGAGTGTAGTTTCAGCGGTATACTTGTCAAACGTATACGTGATACAAATTGAATTTGAAGTGACAATGCAGCTTACATAATTAGAAACAGACGTAGCTGCGTTCTGAGGATCGAATATTATAAAAACTAAGATAATATAATCTTAGTTTGTACAAAAAAATTTCACACTCGTGTTTCAAAATCACTTTTGTTTCATGTGTTTAATAAATTCTGCAAATTTTACAAGGTACCGTAACATAAGTATATGATAAGGTGTTAACAGTTAAAGAGTCACCAAATTAAGACATTTCATCAGTTTTTTCATAGTAGGTATGTCTCACAAAATGTATTGTGCATTACAATCGAGACTGAGCTAGTCAGGATGTTTTAACTTTCTATTTCAAGAGGCAATAGTTTAAAGTTCATCAAAGTCAAGCTAATATCAAGCTCGTTAAAAGGTAACCTTGACGCTATAGTAATTAATTAAACCAATGCCAAACTGTCGTCTAAACTCTAAAGGATCGCCCGCACCGCGCCTTTCTCTATTACCTACTGTGAATATCTTTTAAACTCGTCGGGGTTAAAGAGTCTCTATTCATTCGGTCGGCGGAATATTATGTGAGCGAATGTCGCGATGTGATGCCCTTTCACGAAAAAGGATCCCGTATGTTTGTCCCATTCATTCGCATGGAACGTATGACGCGAAGCACTGTAGTGTACAGGGCCGACATTAGCTGGCTATTTATTTTACACGTCGTTTTAAGTTTTTGAATCCATATAATTTAGGGTTTATTTAAGGGTTTTATTTAAGCATTGATTTTCATTTACAAGCGGCGCAATGTTAATTATCGGAGAAAAATAAGTGATAGTAGACATGATTTTTGAAAAAAATATATTTTTTTTAATTTTAATGTTGTTGGAGTTAACGCTGATAAATCTTCAGTGGTGCGTCGGAACAAACATGGTTTTAACCAACTTCGAAAACATAAACGGTCTTGAGCAAAACTCTCATGAATGACAAATTATTAGATGCGTTGTTTTTTATGTTTTCGAAACAAGTATGTGGGTATTATAATTGCTGCATTGTTAGAAAAAACTATTTATATGTAAGAATCATACAAGAATTCAATGGAGTAGGTACAGGAGGAAAAATAAAGGAATTAAAAATGATATTAAAAAATTAAAAACTTGTTTATTATTGACACAATCTTGCAGTCTATAATTTCTTATAGTCTTACGTACTTGGATACCAAAAACAACTGTCTTATATAAAAGTTTTCAGAAAGTCTACTGAACCCGGGAAATTGAAAGGAGGACTCATTGTTCCTTTGTAGGATCTGAGGAAAAATGACAGTGACATGTGAGTGAAAGAGACAAATCTTGGCACCATCTAACTCACTCTACGACAAATATAATCTGCTAAGTGTGATCGAGTCTTAAAAAACTTTAGCGAAAAGGCTTGTGCTGAGTTACACTTAATAAAATGTCGTAATTAAGCTTTGGAATACAGATTTCTGTTTACACAAACTACGGTACAGCTTCTGGCAAAGTTTCAATTTATTTACTCCTAACCCAATTCGACAAATATGAAAAAGTATGGGCAACTGTAATAAATTTCGATTTCGTAACTTTTTATTTAAGAGGTACCTACGTTACTTTTTACTTTCGTCGAATTTTCCATTTTAACGTGAGGATTTCCAGATATCTAGTTCTTATTAGGTTTTCACATATTCTTTAGTTAAGATGGCGTAAGAAAACTAGACTAATCTGTTTATTTTTACAATTTTGCTGGCAAACGATAATAATTATGTAGGTTTTTGTAGCGTTAAAATTAAGTGACCAAAGTATAAGAAGTTTCAAAAGAGCTCTGCCCCAAAAAGATCTTACAGTCAATTCAGATCTTACAGACACTCATTCAATACTTTTTTAAATAACAGAACTTAAAAATATTTACATCATTTAAAAATAACCGTCCGTTTATATAAAGTATTTTTCATACAACGCTTAATAAAAATAGAAATAATATTGAAGGCAAAAAATAAGCATGTTTATTTTTTAATGTATGGTAAATAAAATAAGCACATTATTATGTTGCCATACATTATGGAAAAATAAATATGCTAATTTCTAGTCAATAATCTTTCCTATCATAAGGGTGGGTAAGTAGCCCGAACAGGTTAATCAGAAGCGGGTGCTAATTTTGATCAACGAGTGCGGCCCTGTACGTCTTGGAGGCAACCCTCATATTAATAGAGGTATAGCTCAAGCTCCTCTGATGTTCTGACAAAGGGTTGTGCGAGACGACTATTTTTATTAAAACCTACGGCAAAGGCACACTTTTTTTAATAACTTATGTACGTAGGTGCGGGTCGAGTCATTTGAATTGCACTCCCAGTGCCGTTTGCGTGCGCGGTTTTTTTTTTGAGAAAATTGTGGAGTGCAACTCTTTGTGATGGCGTTGCCGACTTGAGTCGCGCGGTGTTTCAGCGTGTTTCCTTTTAACTCTCTGATATCTATTCGCGTCACGTTGGCGTTAATTTCGATATCAATTAATCTTCGAGTATGTCAAGTTGACAGTAGGTTTACGTTTTATTACATTTGCGTCTATAATATGTAGACACCATTACACGAATTATGTTAGTGGACATTTTTATCTGACTATACAAAGAATCCTGACTATCCTGCTAAATGAATTAAGAGGGGGTATAAACTGAAGGTTTATACCCCCTCATGATTTGATTTTTACAGCAATAAATCAAGTCTAAACTACCTGAAATAAAACACACGTATATTACATCATATTTTCGAGAAACTATTAGTGAAAACATAAAAGGGATAATTTTTTGTCGATAAAAAAAATCCCGAAGTTGCGTCCAATTTTTTACAATTCTCAATTTATTATTAATGTTATACGTACTAGAGAGCCAAGGTTTAGGATAATAATTGCAATACTATATACGAAGTACGTGTATTATCGTTTTCTTTCTAAGTTATCTATTTTAAAAGTTATTACAGTAAACTATAAATTACATTCTTATTTCGCGTAATGCGCCATGCTCTTTTGTACCAGAACGATGTTTTGCGCATGACAAGTTTTGCTAGCTTTCAGCCCCCTCTTAAGTGGGACATGTTATTTAAAGAAATAACAGACAAACAAGTAGACACGTCACTTAATCCAATTAGATTGAATGGGCGGGTCTATCAGAAATTTAGGAACAGCAGTTACGTCTCATTAAAATGTTTGTTTTAAAGTGCCCATTTTAGGAAAATAGTCCGAGTATCGAGTTCATTTTTTTCTTTGCATGTTTTAGTTTTGGGGGAATACTGAAGCTGCTGTCAAAGCTTACAAGGCATAAACGACCTGGCAAGTGGCATTGCCTACAGTGAAAGAGACCCAGTATACTCGTATAGTGTAGGCCCAGTATGTAGTGTTTGTATAGGCATCCAGTGCTATGCATGCAAGTTGTTTATACCGCATGAATATTCTGTTAGAAAATAAATGTTACATTGTCATGCCCGAAAATATTAAATGAAAAATCTGACTATATTTCAGGTTTTTCAAAAATCTGGCGGGAGCCGTTAATTTTTCCGAGGCAAAAAGTTGTAAATCAGACTAAAGTATTTAATTATTTATGTTATCATATTCTCAGTTTTCAGTAGCTATGGCGTCATCGAGAAACAAAAATACAAATATACAAACTTTCACCTTTATAATACAGGCAACACTCAACACTAGGTACATTCATAAATGACAAATTCAAAGTTTGAAGGCTGTCGCTAGAAATGTACTCGTGTTAGTTACTGTTTTAATATTAAAGCAAACACAGCAAACCTGCATGTTTGTTTTAGTCACAACTTTCTAACATAATTTTTAATCTGTGTAATTACTAATTAGTATGAGTCCGTTGTTAAAATAACCGCCTTAGTTTTTATATGTAGAGCCTGTAACAAATAGACCGAAAACTATATAACTTTAATGAGCACCATGTCATGATATTTTTCGATTCAATATGTTATAGACCATATTCAAATTCTGGTAACTTATTTTCAGATTTCTTCCACTCTACTCCACTCACTCATGAAAACAAAACCCGGCTGAGTTTGTTGTGGGCTTCTCAGTGCAAGGCGTGATCGAACCCTCGTAAACTTAGTTTTGAGTCGATTTGTAGTTATCACCATACATATGCGACAAATATCATATTGACGTTTTACAAGAGCCTGTACGTTAGGCCTATGTGGAATATAGATATTTTGACTTTTTTTTTTTAATTTGAAAATTCGGTGTCCCCTTTCATATAAAGACATCTTTCCTATCACAATAATTTATCAATAAATATTCAATAATATAACAATAATATACTAACAATATATACATACAATTAAATACTAAATAATTAAACTATCGCACATGACGCAATGCCTGGAGTACACAGGACAGCCAAATGCTTTTGTGAGGACCAGAAAAATTCGATCTCTATGCGAGTCAGTTCTATATTCTTATAATATAAAACACACACTACGCATCTATATCGATTGTTCTGTTCCTCTCAATAGCAATTTTGGCTATCCTGATCTATTTTGACTTTTGACTCTACAATATATCGGACGTACGGTAAATAAAATAATGCGATGGCACTACAATCGTTCCGCACGGAACTCTGAAAACAGCGAAAAACATAAGTCAAAACACCGTACGTCCGTAAGCTATCAGACATGCGTTTACACATTAACGTATTCATAGTCCCCGCATACAGCGCACCAGACACGTGCACGGCTAAATGAAACGTCACCGAACCTCGTGGCTTAGACGAAAGACGCTGGAATTAAAAGGTATCAAATATGGATGGTGTATGCATGAGGCATGAATAACCCTCTCTCGCCATCCGGCGCGCCGGTACTCCTAACAACTAAAACAGATCCATTAATAATGCGTTTGCTTACAACTTACAATGCGCTTTAAATGTAGATCCGAAACTGCGTCTCTTTCGCACTGTCGTCGGGTCTCTCTCCCGCGCCGGCGCCGGCTCATGCAAAATGCACGCCAACGCGACTAACGCTTCTCTGCCCTCTCAAGATAATACCTCCCCTCCCTTCCCTGTGCTCCCTAATCGGGGCATATTGATGGTCACTCATATCTACGACGAATTTGCTATCCGATGCGTGATTCGATTTGTGGTTTTGCCCCGGCCAGCTAATCTCTTTGCTGCTGAAGCTTTGATCGTTGCTCAACATTTAATGTTGCGTTTATTTTGTGCATTTACGCGGGACCTTTAAACGCACCAAATGTACATAGAGGGTGTTTGTCCACCAGAAACGTGCTTCGATTTGCGTTGAACGCACCAACACAAATCGCTTGATTTTAATTCTTTGATTTCATAGCTTATTCAAGGAGGTATTATAAGTCTATATAATTGGGTCGTTTGACACAAAATGTAGCTTAGCAACGTAGCACATCTGTGGAATATAATCAGCTCAGCTTACTCAAGAGGGTGTTTGATATCTTTGGATGAGAAGTAACTAAGTGCCCAAGGCTCGTTTTTTCGTTTATGAAAAAGCGCAAATCAGAACCGAACAACCTTTAAGCACCCTTTAAGATCTTTAGTCATTTAAATAATGTTACCGCATTGATTGGAATATTTCATCTTTTTGACCAAGTTTTGGCCCATTCATTACTGATGTTTCCTACAATTTTAAGAAAATGTGAACACAACAGAAATTTAAATATTAGCCAGGCATGATGATAAAAACTTCCAGATCTGGACTTCATTCTGCTGATTTCGATCCTATACGTTTTCAGTTTATTGTTTGAGAATAATGAATTTTCCGGAAAAAATGTAATTTCAAAAGGTTAAAATATATGAGTGATCAGCTATCTCATTTATAAGTTCGGCCAAATAGTTTCTGCGGTTGCGGTATGACGGGATATAACAAACAACTTAAAAAAATCACATTTATAATAACAGAAGAAAAAACCCAGCCAAGTGCCACTCAGACTGGCGCACGAAGGGTTCTGTAGCATTATCAATAAAAACGGCAAATAAAAATCTGTTTGTTTTATGTGAGAAACCGTAAATATTTATTTTATTCTGTTTTTTAGTAACTCTGTTATTTGTTTTCATAGCGGCAATAGAAATAAATCATTATATGTAAAAATTTCAACTGTCTAACCACGAATATAACGATTCAGGAGATACAACCTGGTGACAGACAAACGGCGGAGTCTTAGTAGTGGGGTCTCGTTATGGCCTTTGGATATGGAATCCTAATAATAGTAACTGGTATTTTTTCAATTTGTCTACCTCTCCTTTATTTATGCATTATGTATAGTCAATATCGCTCCTGCTACTCGCTAGCCAAGACTGAGAAATGTAAGTTTGAATAAACCATTAGATATGGCGCGTTTCACTAAATTATGTATTAGTTTTGTGTAAGTTAGCCACCTATATAAACTCACCTCCAGGTACGGAGGCCGCTAAGTGCCACCCAGTGTTTTATATAATAAAACTTGTGTTAAATAACTACGTGCCTTTTGTATGTACGAGTTGTTGCTTTAAGTTAATACTGTTTCGCCACTATTTGTGAAGCCGGTGATAAATTTTAATGGTCCCGGGCAACGCCTGTTTGCGGTCACTGTTTGCCTTTTCGTTGTAGGCTTTTTACCCCGTGTTGTATACATAAGTTACTCACCACTCAGCCATGTTTTATATTAAACTAGCTGCGACCCTGACCTGCTACACTGCTACGAAATGATTTCCTTTTGTATAGGAACCTACTAATGGTCGTTCACTCTTTGTGCAAACTTCCAAGAAAAGTTATGTACTTAACGCCACTTTTCTTTTTTTAGGATAGGATATTATAGATACCTACTAAGTTCATAGACGGTTTTTATTTTCTTTTAATTGTAAAAAAATTTTGAGCGTTTTTTGGAAATTATTACATCCGACAATTAAAAACAAAAAAACCGGCCAAGTGCGAGTCGGACTCGCGCACCGAGGGTTCCGTACTCAAGAAGTACTGAAGCAAA
Source organism: Coenonympha arcania (assembly GCA_036785405.1). NCBI lineage: Eukaryota > Metazoa > Arthropoda > Insecta > Lepidoptera > Nymphalidae > Coenonympha > Coenonympha arcania. The sequence continues at coordinate 22,156,402 of CM072082.1, forward strand.
ACAATCAGGCATACTAATGTAGATGTAACACGACCAAAACTGTAACGACCAAAGATGTAAAACAGTAATAATTACCTTTGTTAATGAACCGCAAAACTAACTTTGCTTGTAGAGGTTTATTGTTAATATCAAAAAAACTATGCTAGTTAGAGCATTGGCTATAGTTTTCCTGTAAAATATACGTAAATTCCTATTGACCATAATTATTTGAGATTTTTCGATTGGTAAACTCCGGAGATAAGGGGGGGGGAACGGTATTTTTTTAGACATTTTCCCCGATAAATCAAAAACTATCATGACTAAAAATAATTAAAAATCGGTTTTGGAATGTACAAAGTAAACCCTTTCATATGATACCCCACACAGTACAGTTATCTCACTTTTAAATTTCAACCCTCCGATTTTCCCCCCTTTTTAAATAAGAACAAAAATAATTTCCATTTTTTTTTATTCCAGTGTCATTGGGCCACTAATATACACAACTATTCCAAATTTCATATCGATAGCTCCGGTAGTTACTGAAATAATCGAGTGTGACGGACAGACAGACAGACGGACAGACAGACGGAGAAAGTCGCACCATAAGGGTTCCATTTTACCATTTTGGTACGGAACCCTAAAAAAGATGAAATACCAGATTAGTTTCGAATAAAGATACAAAAATTGAGATTTAATTTAAGCAACTTTTGCAAAAACCTTCTATCGATAGTAAAAATCTATTTTAAAACATACTTACAAGTTGTCTAAAATCTATTTTTAAAGATACAAATGTCGTTTTATATTATAATAACCAAATAATTATTAAAAAATTAAGAAAAAAAAACGATTTTTCAATTGTTGATTGCAAAGACGTTTGGCCACTATTAATTACAACTGTTCCAAATTTTATGAGATATAGCTTAAATAGTTACTGAAATAAAAGGTCGTAACAGACAGACAGACGGAAAAGTGATCTTATAAGGGTTCTTTTCTTCCTTTTGATGTACGGAACCCTAAAAAGCAATGGGAAATGCTAAAAATTTCTTTGTCGCAGTGACATTAAAAAGGCTAAAATGCATTGACAGTAATGACCAATATTTGGATTAATTAAATGCCAGGTTATAATTAAAAAATTTTTTTTGTAAGGACTGAAGTCACCAAACTACCTACTACTCTAAAAGTTTTGTCGTTTACTAAAATTTTATTCGTATTAAGATTGCGACAGCAGCAACGCAGTGTTGAAAAATAATAATTGTTTACCGCTCTCAAAGGCGTGTTTTTAATTACGTTTTTGTTTGATTTTTAATTATTTACGCTTTGAATGCAACTGGGGATCTTTCTGTTACGTTCGTTGTTTTCTTTTTATTTTTTTTTAAACATGAGTTGTTTCTTGTGATAGTTTAACAGTTTAGGGATTGTTATGGTTAAATAATGTTAATAATATTTAATGATATATACCTTGGGCTTGGTCGACTTTTATGTTTTTTTTTGTAGGTATGTACATATTAGGTAGATCTGCAAGACAAAGTTTGCCAGGTCAGATAGTATCCTTAAATAAACAAAGCTCGAAAAAAGCACTAACCACTAAAAAAATCACGCTTGTGACTTTAATTTTATGAGTTGATCAGAAATTCTATGCCCTGTCCTATTTACTATAATAAATCCAATAATATAAATTATGCCAAATACTCATATAACTATATACTTACTCACGTTATAATTTAGTAGCATCACAGAGAATGTATAAATATCCAGTAAATTTCTTTGCACTTACCAGTAAAGTAAATTGCTAGTGCACTTACCAAAAACGGTAACTATAAAATAGTACGAGAGCAGTATATCAAACGGCCTCGTAGCAAAAAAGTAATAAATGTCCGATAAATAAAATATACATTTCTAATGTGAATATATAAAATTTACGATGGCAATTTTTAAAGCAGGCCGATAAGATCATGGACTTTTTTTCAATATTTTAGTTACTTACGTTGGTATAATATTTATTCACATTTTATGTTGTGGCGGCTGTAGCTTCGGGATACAGTATACTGGCGTATAATTTAAAATTGTTTCTTTGCTAGTATCACAATAGAATCAAAGGTGATTTTGACTGAGATTATATAACTAGATCGATATAGAAAGTATCTTTTTGTACCTATATAAAGATACATAGATATACATATACATAGATCCTGATTAGTAAATCAAATCAGTCATCGATGTAATTAGGGAATTCCAGTCCCCCTTCGTCTTTAACACATTACATATTGCCCTTTAGAAATTGTGTGTTTATAAATTCACGTGTTTATAAATTAATGTTAGAATTATCATTTTACATATTTCCCAAATAAGCCAGGTATTATGTAGTTTTCTTAGGAATTTTATACAATTCCTAGTTCTCAGAGACATCCGATCACATATACATAAAAAATCATAACCTTGTCAGAAATCTTATGAACCAAATATCCTGTAGAGAGAAAGTGAAAAAAGTTCAAGTCTCATCAGTTTGTTACATGATTACATAATCAAGATCTGGCAAATGGAAACGTTTCGAAATCGAAGCTCCAAACCTCGTAGACAGTGATGAGACGGTGGTCATAAAAAAATGAGTCATTGAATTTTGCGTGCAAATAGAGTAGGCCGGGCATAATAGGCAAGAATCACGTATTCCGCGATCAATCGCTGTACACACCGGGAACCAATCAAGGCGTCGGATCCGCTTTGCAATTGGAATCATAGCGACATAGACGTAACAAGTTTCTTTCAATTCTGACGATAACACGACAGTAACGAAGTTTAGCTTTTAATTCCACGCCCTGTCCCATCCTGGACTCTTTTAATTGATCTCCGTCGTTTTCTATTCGTTCCGGAGGCTCGATTGTGCCAGCCTCCCAGCCGACTGCCATTTACTCTAAACTATTACTCAAACCAATACACATCGCAGCCTCCTGAGCCCCGCACGCTGATTCGATATGACTCGGCCAGCCACTATGACATTTGTGTCAATCAATTTGAACACTACATTTTTCACAACGATTGTCTTTGTCAGTTTGCCAGGGTAAATCTTGTAATCAAATATGACAATGTCGCTCAAGCGATCGGGTCAGCGTGATTTTTATAGATACCCTACGTCCTATTCGTGGCTTTGGAATTGAATAAGAATTTAGAATATCACCGAGTTTCAGAGAATTGATAATTCACATGAAATATAATATTATGTAAAAAGTAATTGATACTATAATGTATTTCCCATACCAAAATCAAGACCAGTACCACTACTATTATTCCGTAAAAGACAGCAATAATCTGTTTTGATATAACGTACTAATAGCTTAAAAATCAATATTTTTAGCGGTAGATAAAGTGTAATTTTTGCTCGTTAATAATCATTTTCATCCGTATTTTTTAATTGTAATTGGCGAATTGCAGACTGTGTAAGCCTTAGAAATTAATAGATACACTTGAATGCTCAAAGAGATAATTGCAATACATACATTTCCTTTCAAAAATAACATAAAATGTAGGATTTTTCTATCTGAATACCACATTAATACGCATTTATTGTACCCGTAATTCCATATACACTATCATAATATTGAGTTCCAACCCCAGTACAAGTTGCGTCACAAACAAAAACAGTATGGTTTGACATTCGCAGTTTTAGTTATACAGCGAGTTACTTTTGTCGCCTCCGCGCTCTAGTATTGGATGGCTTTCACCATTGTCTATGGGTGCAGTAACACTGCGAGATTATTCCTTTTCGCTCCTTTTTTTCAATCTCTGCTAAAGGAAAACGACATCGAATTGGCTTGTATTGGATTTCAAATTCGTTATTACAAGTGACGTTTTTGTTTCGGCAAAAGGTTCTGTCCGTAAGCGATTTTATTGGGGTTTTTGTGGTTTTGATCGTAACAATGGGAGATTATGAATTCGATTTAGTATATTGCCTATCTTGAGTTAAATAGTTTTCAATATAGTGATGACTTTGACGAATTTATAAATAACTAGCTGACTCAGCAAGCTTTCTTTTGCCACCTGGGATTTAAAAAAATTGCTTAGACCTACTGCACATTCACAGAATAACTTATTAAATATACTGTTTCAATTTGAAGGACACTGTAGCCGGCGAAAATAAGAACGTAACTATTGCTATATCTTGCTTCTTAAAGAAATGTGCCTGGTCTATATCAATTCATAAAGAAATGTGCCTGGTCTATATCAATGCCTCTGTCTCTAATTTTTAACACATCTTTAAAAGATGGTAAATTTCCGGACGTTTGGAAGGAAACCAGAATAGTTCCTGTTTTTAAGTCTGGCAAACAGAAGGAAGTTAAAAACTATCGTCCGATATCTATTATATCAACCATGGCTAAAGCCTTTGAATCCTTGGTATATCAGCGTATGTACAACCACTTAAGAAAATATGTTAGTGACCAACAGCATGGGTTCATGAGCAAACGATCTACAAATACTAATTTACTACTACATACATCAAATATTTCTGAATGTATAGATAGCGGACAACAAATTGACGCAATATATACTGATTTTTCTAAGGCTTTTGACAAAGTGAATTATCGACTGCTACTTAACAAGCTAAATGACTGTGGTATCACAGGCAACTTATTGATGTGGACTAGATCATATCTTACAAATAGGAAGGCTAGGGTTGTTATTAGTGGTATCCAATCTGATGTAATTGAAGCTCAATCAGGAGTTCCACAGGGATCTAATTTGGGTCCTCTTTTTTTCAATATATATGTTAATGATATGATTCAATTGTTTTCTAATAGCAACGCTAGTCTTTTCGCTGACGACCTGAAATTATCACGAGTAATCACAAGTGAATATGATATTAAGTTATTGCAAGACGATCTTTATAAGCTAAGTAAATGGTGTAAATTGAACAAAATGTTTCTAAATGTCGATAAGTGTTATCATATTAAATTCACACGAAAAAGAAAAATTATACCTTCCGCATATTATATTGATGACAAGCAACTGGAAGAAGTAAATACAGTTCGGGACTTAGGTGTTACTTTAGATAGTAAATTAAGTTTTATTTCCCATATTGATAAACTTGTGGTCACGGCCAATAGGTCACTTGGATTTGTATATAGATGCTCTAAAGACTTTAAGCGGTGCTCTACGATGCTTAAACTCTTTGATTGTTATGTTCGAAGCAAACTGGAGTACTGCTGTATGGTCTGGTCACCTTCTGCTAATATCCACATTAACAGACTAGAAAGGATACAAGAACGATTTTTACGCCAGCTCTGTTACAAATTTAGGGTAAATTCTAATAGTTATGATGACAGACTTAAATATTTTAAAAGAAATAGACTTTTGGACAGAAGAAATTTAATGTCAATGATGTTTTTGTTTAATTTATTAAACGGCAAAGTAGATTGTCCGGAGTTAGTCAATAGATTTTCTTTTAAAATACCTCGTCTGAGTAATCCCAGGCACCCCTGTGACTTGCTGCATGTGAAACCTTACAGGACTAAACTAGGTAAAGATTCGCCCATTCCAAAAATGACAGATTTTTATAACAAATGTGTTAGACAAAAGAGAGATATTGACTTATTTAATAACAGTTACCCTGAATTTAGACGTAAAATATTAGATTTATTTGCCGGTAGACATTTGAATTGAAATAAAATAACATTGACATCTGAATTTGACAAATTTGTAATATATAAATCGACATCCTATCTTGAATTATGATTAATTTTAATTTTAAAATAATATTTTTAGAGTATTGAATCATTTTATAATATTTTTAATTTTGTATTCTGTTTTAAATAATTATTTCATTATATAACAATAATAGAATGTATTATGATAACTAAAGCGCATGTTGTGATGGCCTATAATAGGTTGAGCATTTACCATGAATTTTTGTGAATTGTAATATCTATTGTATGAAATGTAATGTATCAACTGTTGGCTATCCTAATGATAAATAAAAAAAATATATATCGGGTACTTAGTTCATTCCACGAAGATGCGCCTCACTTCTTCCTAACGCCTTATGAATCGCATGAAACGTAAGCGATTGCGTGGATTGAACTATGTTATATCTACTGGACAAGAGACGAGACATTGCTTTGAACTACTTCCGACATGAACAAGTTTTTCGACTTCACATCAAGTGACTGTCTTCCTCTCAAAAGTGAACTCTTTATAACATAAACAAAGTATACAGTCCGCGCGCTGCGTTCTATTTGTATATATGAATACGCAGCATCGCAAACTTCATTCCCTGCACAATGCAACAATCACAGCTATGTCCTAAACCACGTCCAGAGTCGAATACAGTGCGGGTTGAAATAAATTATTTGACACGGCGAAACAAAACGGTGAAATATGCAAAAGTCGTCCCGACGCAAAGTTACGTTTGTGCAAACGTAAAAAATACACGCCCAGCCCGGGGTGCAAAACTAGCCGTTTTTGGAACTCTTGACGTGCATAAATTTAACCCTTTACTGTCGCCTGTAGATTGAGATGTCATTCGGCGATTTGTAAGCTGTAGCCGGCATTTATTGAGATGGCGTCAGGCGTACGCCGTTTCGTAATTAATAGCCGGCGCGTTCAAATGCGACGTTTACCGCTCATATAGTTTATAGTTACACGTGTTTACTAATTTGGGTAAATTATTATCTCTATATGCTCCTGTATAATTTTTTATAAGACTGTTAATTCAAATGTATATTTTGTCTCTGTTTTCTATTCTTTTTCATTTTACCCTACATTTTCAATTCTAATCTACATCTTCACTTTTATTTGTTGTGTAAGGTATGTAATAATTGATTTCTTAGTTTGTTTGAGTATTGTTTATCTTGAGTCTTGTAGTTAAGGCGGTCTTTGTTTCATGTCTGCCATTTTTTGCTACTATCTGTATAATTTATAAAGTAATTACTTTAATTTACACGTGTTTCTTATTAAGATGCGTTTTCATAAGTTATATGCTCAAGTTGCCTCATGTAACCTTGATTTGTTTAGTTATCTATATATATAAAAGAATGAGGCATTTTGGTTGTTCCACGGATTCCGCCAAAACTATAGGTCGTAGAGATCTGAAATTTGGTACCTAGGTAGATATTAGGTCATGAATTCGTACTAAGACGGGGATTCCAGAAATTCCAATTGGAAGGGGTAAAAACCGTTGGTTTTTTGGATTTCCCCATACAAAAGAGAAATTTGTATCGTTGTTCCAGGAATTCCCGAAAAGCTACAAGTCGTAGGGATCTGAAATTTGGTACCTAGGTAGATATTAGGTCATGAATTCGTACTAAGACGGGGATTCCGGAAATTCAAATTTTAAGGGGTAAAAACCGTTGGTTTTTTGGATTTCCCCATACAAAAGTGAATTTTTTTTCGTTGTTCCAGGAATTCCCGAAAAGCTACAAGTCGTAGGAATCTGAAATTTGGTGCCTAGGTAGATATTAGGTCATGAATTCGTACTAAGACGGGGATTTCAGAAATTCAAATTTTAAGGGGTAAAACCCGTTGGTTTTATGGATTTCCCCATACGAAAGTGAAATTTTTTTCGTTGTTCCAGGAATTCCCGAAAAGCTACAAGTCGTAGAGATCTGAAATTTGGTACCTAGGTAGATATTAGGTCATGAATTCGTACTAAGACGGGGATTCCAGAAATTCAAAGTTTAAGGGCTAAAAACCGTTGGTTTTTTGGATTTCCCCATACAATAGTGAAATTTTTTTTGTTGTTCCAGGAATTCCCGAAAAGCTACAAGTCGTAGAGATCTGAAATTTGGTACCTAGGTTGATATTAGGTCATGAATTCGTACTAAGACGGGGATTCCAGAAATTCAAAGTTTAAGGGCTAAAAACCGTTGGTTTTTTGGATTTCCCCATACAAAAGTGAAATTTTTTTCGTTGTTCCAGGAATTCCCGAAAAGCTACAAGTCGTAGGGATCTGAAATTTGGTAACTAGATAGATATTAGGTCATGAATTCGTACTAAGACGGGGATTCCAGAAATTCAAATTTAAAGGGGTAAAAACCGTTGGTTTTATGGATTTCCCCATACAAAAGTGAAATTTTTTTCGTTGTTCCAGGAATTCCCGAAAAGCTACAAGTCGTAGAGATCTGAAATTTAGAACCTAGGTTGACATTAGGTCATGAATTCGTACTAAGACGGGGATTCCAGAAATTAAAATTATAAGGGGTGAAAACCGTTGGTTTTATGGATTTCTCCATACAAAAGTGTAATTTTTTTCGTTGTTCCAGGAATTCCCGAAAAGCTACAAGTCGTAGAGATCTGAAATTTGGTACCTAGGTTGGAATTATATCATGAATTCGTATTCAGAAAGGGATTTTCGAGATCAAAATTTTGAGGAGGAAAAATTTTGAACTTTTTGGCCGCCATTTTGAACTTTTTTGTTACTGGGCCGATTGCTTTGAAAATCGACTTTTGACTATGGCAGCAAGCATTGAGAAGGAATTTGTTGCCAAAATTAAAAAAAAGTGGCCACCATTTTGAACTTTTTTGTTACTGGGCCGATTGCTTTAAAAATCGATATTTGACTATAGCAGCAAGCATTGAGAAGAAATTTGTGGTCAAAATTTAAAAAAGTGGCCGCCATTTTGAACTTTTTTGTAACTGGGCCGATTGCTTTGGATATCGATATCTGACTATGGCAGCAAGCATAGAAAAGGAATTTGTGGTCAAAATTTAAAAAAGTGGCCGCCATTTTGAACTTTTTAGTTACTGGGCCGATTGCTTTGAAAATCGATATTTGACTATGGCAGCAAGCATAGAGAAGGAATTTGTGGTCAAAATTTAAAAAAGTGGCCGCCATTTTGAACTTTTTTGTTACTGGGCCGATTACTTTGGAAATCGATATCTGACTATGGCAGTAAGCATAGAGAAGGAATTTGTGGTCAAAATTTAAAAAAGTGGCCGCCATTTTGAACTTTTTTGTTACTGGACCGATTGCTTTGAAAATCGATATTTGACTATGGCAGCTGGCATAGAGAAGGAATTTGTGGTCAAAATTTAAAAAAGTGGCCGCCATTTTGAACTTTTTTGTTACTGGACCGATTGCTTTGAAAATCGATATTTGACTATGACAGCAAGCATAGAAAAGGAATTTGTGGTCAAAATTTAAAAAAGTGGCCGCCATTTTGAAATTTTTTGTTACTGGACCGATTGCTTTGAAAATTGATATCTGACTATGGCAGCAAGCATAGAGAAGGAATTTGTGGTCAAAATTTAAAAAAATTTGTTCTTTTTGGCCGCCTTTTTGAACTTTTTTTGTTACTGGACCGATTGCTTTGAAAATCGACTTTTGACTATGGCAGCAAGCATTGAGAAGGAATTTGTTGCCAAAATTAAAAAAAAGTGGCCACCATTTTGAACTTTTTTGTTACTGGGCCGATTGCTTTAAAAATCGATATTTGACTATAGCAGCAAGCATTGAGAAGAAATTTGTGGTCAAAATTTAAAAAAGTGACCGCCATTTTGAACTTTTTTGTTACTGGGCCGATTGCTTTGAAAATCGATATTTGACTATGGCAGCAAGCATAGAAAAGGAATTTGTGGTCAAAATTTAAAAAAGTGGCCGCCATTTTGAACTTTTTAGTTACTGGGCCGATTGCTTTGAAAATCGATATTTGACTATGGCAGCAAGCATAGAGAAGGAATTTGTGGTCAAAATTTAAAAAAGTGGCCGCCATTTTGAACTTTTTTGTTACTGGGCCGATTACTTTGGAAATCGATATCTGACTATGGCAGTAAGCATAGAGAAGGAATTTGTGGTCAAAATTTAAAAAAGTGGCCGCCATTTTGAACTTTTTTGTTACTGGACCGATTGCTTTGAAAATCGATATTTGACTATGGCAGCTGGCATAGAGAAGGAATTTGTGGTCAAAATTTAAAAAAGTGGCCGCCATTTTGAACTTTTTTGTTACTGGACCGATTGCTTTGAAAATCGATATTTGACTATGACAGCAAGCATAGAAAAGGAATTTGTGGTCAAAATTTAAAAAAGTGGCCGCCATTTTGAAATTTTTTGTTACTGGACCGATTGCTTTGAAAATTGATATCTGACTATGGCAGCAAGCATAGAGAAGGAATTTGTGGTCAAAATTTAAAAAAATTTGTTCTTTTTGGCCGCCTTTTTGAACTTTTTTTGTTACTGGACCGATTGCTTTGAAAATCGATATTTGACTATGACAGTAAGCATAGAAAAGGAATTTGTGGTCAAAATTTAAAAAAGTGGCCGCCAGTTTGAACTTTTTTGTTACTGGACCGATTGCTTTGAAAATTGATATCTGACTATCGCAGCAAGCTACAGAAGGAATTTGTGGTCAAAATAAAAAAAAAATTATGAACTTTTTGGCTGCCATTTTGAACTTTTTTGTTACTGGGCCGATTGCTTTGAAAAACGATATCTGACTATCGCAGCAAGCATAGAGAAGGAATTTGTGGTCAAGATAAAAATATGGTGAATTTTTTGGCCGCCATTTTGAACTTTTTTGTTACTGGGCCGATTGCTTTGAAAATCGACGTCTGACTATAACCAGCAAGCATTAGGAAATATTTAGTGGTCAAAATTAAATTAAATGACGGTTAATACAAGAACTTTGGAAACTTAACGCCTGAGGGAGTAAAGCAGAAGATCAACGTGAGCGAAGCCGCGGGCGTTTGCTAGTCTATATATATAAAAGAATGAGGCATTTTGGTTGTTCCACGGATTCCGCCAAAACTATAGGTCGTAGAGATCTGAAATTTGGTACCTAGGTAGATATTAGGTCATGAATTCGTACTAAGACGGGGATTCCAGATATTCCATGTTTAAGGGGTAAAAACCGTTGGTTTTATGGATTTCCCCATACAAAAGTGAAATTTTTTTCGTTGTTCCAGGAATTCCCGAAAAGCTACAAGTCGTAGAGATCTGAAATTTGGTACCTAGGTTGATATTAGGTCATGAATTCGTACTAAGACGGGGATTCCAGAAATTCAGATTTTAAGGGGTAAAAACCATTGGTTTTATGGATTTCCCCATACAAAAGTGAAATTTTTTTCGTTGTTCCAGGAATTCCCAAAAAACTAAATGTAGTAGAGATCTGAAATTTGGTACCTAGGTAGATTTTAGATCATGAATTCGTACTAAGACGGGGATTCCAGAAATTCCATGTTTAAGGGGTAAAAACCGTTGGTTTTATGGATTTCCCCATACAAAAGTGAAATTTTTTTCGTTGTTCCAGGAATTCCCGAAAAGCTACAAGTCGTAGAGATCTGAAATTTGGTACCTAGGTTGATATTAGGTCATGAATTCGTACTAAGACGGGGATTCCAGAAATTCAAATTTTAAGAGGTAAAAACCGTTGGTTTTTTGGATTTCCCCATACAAAAGTGAAATTTTTTTCGTTGTTCCAGGAATTCCCGAAAAGCTACAAGTCGTAGAGATTTGGTACCTAGGTTGGAATTATGAAAATCTGAAATTTGGTACCTAGGTTGGAATTATATCATGAATTCGTATTTTCGAGAGACAGAAAGGGATTTTCGAGATCCAAATTTTGAGGAGGAAAAATTTTGAACTTTTTGGCCGCCATTTTGAACTTTTTTGTTACTGGGCCGATTGCTTTGAAAATCAACTTTTGACTATGGCAGCAAGCATAGAGAAGGAATTTGTGGCCAAAATTTAAAAAAGTGGCCGCCACTTTGAACTTTTTTGTTACTGGGTCGATTGCTTTGAAAATCGATATTTGACTATGGTAGCAAGCATAGAAAAGGAATTTGTGGTCAAAATTTAAAAAAGTGGCCGCCATTTTGAACTTTTTTGTTACTGGGCCGATTGCTTTGGAAATCGATATCTGACTATGGCAGTAAGCATAGAGAAGGAATTTGTGGTCAAAATCTAAAAAAGTGGCCGCCATTTTGAACTTTTTTGTTACTGGACCGATTGCTTTGAAAATCGATATTTGACTATGGCAGCTGGCATAGAGAAGGAATTTGTGGTCAAAATTTAAAAATGTGGCCGCCATTTTGAACTTTTTTGTTACTGGGCCGATTGCTTTGAAAATCGATATTTAGCTATGGCAGCAAGCACAGAGAAGGAATTTGTGGTCAAAATTTAAAAAAGTGGCCGCCATTTTGAACTTTTTTGTTACTGGGCCGATTGCTTTGGACATCGATATCTGACTATGGCAGTAAGCATAGAGAAGGAATTTGTGGTCAAAATTTAAAAAAGTAGCCGCCATTTTGAACTTTTTTGTTACTGGACCGATTGCTTTGAAAATCGATATTTGACTATGGCAGCTGGCATAGAGAAGGAATTTGTGGTCAAAATTTAAAAATGTGGCCGCCATTTTGAACTTTTTTGTTACTGGGCCGATTGCTTTGAAAATCGATATTTAACTATGGCAGCCGGCATAGAGAAGGAATTTGTGGTCAAAATTTAAAAATGTGGCCGCCATTTTGAACTTTTTTGTTACTGTGCCGATTGCTTTAAAAATCGATACTTGACTATGGCAGCAAACATAGAGAAGGAATTTGTGGTCAAAATTTAAAAAAGTGGCCGCCATTTTGAACTTTTTTGTTACTGGGCCGATTGCTTTGAAAATCGACGTCTGACTATGGCAGCAAGCATAGAGAAGGAATTTTTGGTCAAAATTAAAAAAATATGAACTTTTTGCCCGCCATTTTGAACTTTTTTGTTTCTGGACCGATTGCATTGAAAATCGACGTCTGACTATGGCAGCAAGCATAGAGAAGGAATTTGTGGTCAAGATAAAAAAATGATGAACTTTTTGGCCGCCATTTTGAACTTTTTTGTAACTGGGCCGATTGCTTTGAAAATCGACGTCTGACTATAACCAGCAAGCATTAGGAAATATTTAGTGGTCAAAATTAAATTAAATGACGGTTAATACAAGAATTTTGGAAACTTAACGCCTGAGGGAGTAAAGCAGAAGATCAACGTGAGCGAAGCCGCAGGCGTTTGCTAGTGTATAAATAAAATAATGATAAACTCGTGCAAATTTAGCGTATTATAGAAAGTATAAATACTTACCAAAAAAACATCCTACGAATACCTCTACGAGAAACACAATAACAAGTTAAAGCTTCCCTTTGATGCTTCCACAGATTTATCAAATAATAGCGCCCACTGGGTATTTATCAATACAAAACGGAAGACCTAGAGTGGGTATTTTGTAGCGTGGTGTAGTAACATAGTCGTGATAGCATTATGTAACTACCTTAGCTGCTTAAGTTCAGGTCAATGTATAAGCATATTGGTGAGAAAATCATCTGCAAATCAATAGAGATTATATTGATTTAAGCTGAAAGTCGGAAACCAATGTAGTTCCTTATATAACATACTTCAACTATTATCATCATAATACCAACGAAAGCGTCTTGTGCTTATTAAGACCACCGCTCCCTGGACTATAAACCTGGCTGTTTTTACGTAGGTATTTTTTTTTCAAAACATTATATTTACCCTCAGTTTAGTTTAACTCTCAGTATTGTAAATAATTATTTCATCATCCATGCCCTGACAATTCATTATGGAAGAATTTTGACTGCATTATGGCCTTCAAAAGATTTTTATAGTTAAGGCCAGGGAGACTATCACAGTTTTATTATGAAATTAATAACTCATGTAATAAAGAGTCATACATTTGAGTTTAGTAATTGTATGTTTTTTTTATTATTGAAGATAGGCTTGCGCTTGACGACAATCATGCCTGATGGAAAGCAATGATGAGGTCTAGGATGGAGCGCGCTTGCCTAGAAAATGCCTATTCACTCTTCTCTTGAAGGCACCTAGATTGTACTTGGCTGGAAACACGGAGGCTGGAAGGGCGTTCCACGCCTTAGCGGTTCGTATCAGAAACGTGGAGGAAAAACGTATCGTATACGATATATCGTATAAGACTCTCGAGAGATGGAACGAGTCCATACATAAAAAATAAACTTACACAGTTAAGTTGAAATAAATGTTATGACTCGCAAGCATACGAGTTTTGACCTACTAAAGAGCTTTATTAAATGACGGACTATAATCTACTATACAAAGAATGAAGACCGTTATTTTTAGTAATTTTTTTATTACTTACCTACTTCAAAAAGTCAAGTGTTCTAATCTTGTGTTGTTAATTAATTTAGGAATAGTTTTTCATCAAAAATATAAACATAATAAATATAGCCCGTTCGAATAGATTTGAATTATTTTTTACTTCTTTGACGTCTGATCTCGTTATCCCACCTGCCTTTCAATCAATGATGTTGGGGATATCTACATACTTGTGGTCTTTCTCCGTCTGTACTGGTCATCATCATCACACATCATCACCAATGATTTCAGTTGTGTTACTCTCATCCCGAGAAAACCAATATTCCCAATCCCACGAAACACGAACGCAGTCGCGAGAACAGCTAGCATAAAAATACATAAACGGAACGCATTTTGTGAAACCGCTTAAGTCAAATTAAACACAAATAATAATTATAGATACATATTGGATATAGCTTAACATGTTCCGCCGCGAAACGCGAAAGCCGTTAATCTTCGGCCGTTTTCAGTTTATGTTATTGAAACATATAAACGTTGTAAATAAAGTACGATAAATTTGAAACCCGACGCTGCATAATTTATCGGGAATAATTTCGTATCGATCAAGCCGGTCGCAAACGCAGGTCTCAACGCGTTTATTACGAAATTAAATAATGCCGTTCGATAGCGAATCGGTTTATGCTTGCGAGTTCCGTATAAATGAAAACATTGTCAAGCCATGTTTCGGAAAACTACATTTATTATTTGACTTATGAAAAGTTTATCCTGGAATATTCTTTTTCCGGTACAAAAAATAACAAAAATAACTTAAAATGCACATGAAATAATTAAAGCTTTAACAAATGAAGAATTATAAAAAAGCATGAAATATGTGTCAAGCAATAAATCTGAAACGTATAGAGAAGCTAGGATTCTCAAAATCACCAAAAATAATAAGTATCCAAAATTACTGCCTGTTCACAAGTTAGTAGGTACGTCGTACTTCTTATCTACGTGTAAAACAGCGAGTACACTTTCATAAAGTCGTTGTCAAAACCCACCAAAACCAGATTCATTTTACTCTAATTTAATAAGTAGTTAAATCCTTGAAGACGCGCCCCACAGTCGCTTATGTTTCATGCGAGTCGTAAGGAGTTAGGAAGTAGTGGGGCGCGTCTTCGTGTCATTGAACTACCTATACATTATGCTGAACCCAAAAAGCAGCGCATTAATAAATGTTTCGCTACCGCTTAGCGCGCGATTTAATACAGCGCATATTTCTCGCGCTGAAAAAATTCGCGGTGCGAAATGCACCGCGGGCGTTGTCCGAGTTATCTTTAATTTGTAAACCAATAAATGTTAATACATCACCGTGCGCGGCCATCGGAATCGTCCGTTCAATTAAATTTTTGCGCTGCCAAACTAATTTGTGAACTATACCGCTCGCCGTTCGGTCCCCGTTCGGTTGCCCCGTAATTATATTGTTTGCAAATGTTTTTCGCGGGGAAATTTTACGTGTTGAACGGGGGTCAATATTTGATCCACGCCGCCAGAGTTGAGGCCACTTTCGGTTCTGAGTATTGTTTAAATTTCGTTTAATCCCGCGGACACACATAGGACCATTCCACGTAACATGCCTATAGGTATGTTACGTGGTCGTGGCGTGAATATTAGAGATTATTCGTTAACACATATTATGTTACAATTAGTCATCTATTAATAAATGATTTTACTTATATTGTCACAGTGTGTCTCTTGCGAAACGGCTTGACCGATTTTTATGAACTTTTTAGTACTGGTAATAGACATAATTTACCAATTTCATTTCGCTGATGAACAAAATTTTATATACCTCTATGAGACTATTATTTTTATTTCCATAAATAATATTATGAGAAGTAAAAAAGACCTCTTGAGCTTTCTCGGTCAAGATTTAGAATGGATTTAGGTAAGGGTTTTCTTCCAATAAGTGCTGACTTCTGAGGAAGTCCACCGGGGGGGTTTAGTGGGTAAAACTTACACAAAATCCAACCTACTTGCAAGTAGGATAATGTCAATGATTTCCTTCCGGTACAAAAACAAGGGTTAGATCTGATGGACGATGAAGAATTAGTTAATGAGTGAAGAATTAAAAACAGGGATTACTTATCATGTATTTAAAATGGACACAAAGGAATAAACGTGTACCCGAACGGCGAACCTCGTTTACATATACGATGCGAGGAACTCGAAAGAAAAAAAAATTGTGACTCTTATAAAACCATTAGCAAATATTTGTTAAACACACATACACCTGAGAATATTAAACACATATTCCTGAATCGTGAATCTCAATTTCTCATATTAAATTTTATCAGCATTATCGTAGAGTACATTTTAGAGTTGCGGACTTAATGGAATATCAATGGGTGTGTTTTTCTCCGCGCTTTTCGTTGCACAGTCTGATCTTCCAAATTTGTTCCATCCCTTTTGAACCTTTTAAAATAAGAGTTAATCTCATCGAAAGCCTACCTTTATATACGTTCGACTTTTTATTTTTGATACCAAGTGCCAAAAAGCGACAACCACGACTATGTTTATGGATTTCAGACTCTTCAGAGTTGAATTCATATTTCATTCATCGGATATTCTCGACATCCAGCTATATTTTCTATTTTTTTTCGAACCTTATGCAATCAATTTTTCAACTATAAGTACATTCAGTGAGTGTAGTTATCGGAAGTTTACACTTTTTATTGCATATTTTAACATTGAACTCTCTGTGACAAAAGGAGATTTTTACCAAGTACATATTTTACTCTCACTTTCCATGAGTTAATATCTAAGAACTACATATTTGTATTTGCTTCATTACCTCGTAAGTAAGCAAACGTGTTTTACAATTTGCGAAAAAATTGGTTAAAGCTTATGAGTACTTACGAGTTAAATGCTCCACTATAGCAACAAAGTCGAACAACTTGCTGACGGGCAGACGACAACATGTGTAACAAAAAATACTTGCAATATTGAATTGTAAAATAATATACAAATAGCGGAATCGTTTCAGGTAACCATTCAATATTTTACAGCAGAATGATATCGACAATCTCTCGCCGGATGGATGCCCAATGTTTCACTCGCTTTGGTTACCTTTTTATTTATTTTTATTGCTCACATTTAGCTGTTCATTGCAATAAGTGTCCATGCGAAACAGATTTCCCGTAATGAATGGCGATTTCTTTACACAGTAGCAATTTAATTAATAAACTTGTTGCGATCGCAGACCGTTGTGTCCACCTCATTGGGTACTAATCCATCCGTCAGAGTAACACCTAAACGGATTAAAACATAATATGTATCTCCACTAAGTGCGAATCATGGTTATTACAAATTGGGTTCTGTATCTCTTACTGAAATTTTACTGGTGGTAGGACTCTTCTTGCAGAGTCTCTCGGTTAGGTCCCACCGTGGTGTCAATTATTCTTCCGTGAAGCAGTAATGTGAAGTGTTTCAAGAGCACTCTAGCCGAAGAGATTACCTACTGGCAATCTAAACAATGATATTTAACAATGTTAAGCACAGTGTATTGCGTCACATCGTCGTATCGTCATATCAGTCGCGAGATGCTCTTCGTTTGACATGGGCAGGAGCAGCACTTTGTTTAACAACTTAATATAAACAGATGAACATCCAGCTTCTCTCATCATTTTTTTATTAAATATAGTTTTCGTGTATGCATTTTCTATTTTATAATAATTAAAGTGTAGGTCTCATGTGTTTAGAAAAGTGCACCCCTATAGCAAATAGATTTGGTGATATAAGCTATTCGTTACCTACTTGCTCGTACCTGTCCAATTAATGAATTTAAGCTTTCTGTATAATATTTCAGAATTCCGCAAAGTAATGCTAGCTTCAATTAATCACTCCCACTCCTTAATTATTATTGTGTGCAATAAATTGTGCACGTCAAGTCGTATATTATTGTATACGTTAAATTATATAAAAGTTACGACGACACTTAATAAAATATGATCATATGGGCCGCCTTACCATTTATTTCTTTTAGGCAGTAAAACTGGGCCCATAAATATATGGGTAGCCCATTTATATGGTAGCTTCCATTAGACATACAAATAAAAATTATTATTTATTCCTGAGTATCTCAACCGTTTTGGTACCGTGAATTGAGAGAGTACGTGATATAACATCCTTTTAACAATCAAAATACACTAACTCCAAAAAAAGAAAAGAAATGTTTTCGTTGTGAATTTTGCCTACGCCGATATCAATTTCACCGATATTGAGTATCTAACTTTACTTCGGGTAAATAAAAATATGGGTTTTAAAATTAATGCTTAAAATAAAGATATATCGCGTATAGTTGGTATTCCATTTTTACTACGAATAAATAAAAAAAAAAAAATTAGGTATTAAATAATTCTGGTGCCTTAATAAAAATAAGAGTTGGTGAGCATTTCCAAAGAGGTCATTATCGGATAAAACATTATTATGCCTATTAACGATTCATTAAGTGTTATAGCTTGATTTACCATTCTGCCATGCTCTCTCTAGTAATTGGTATTTGAACTATTTCCTAACTGCAACTTTACCTTAACCGCCTAAGAGTAACCTGACCAGTGACCTATTGAGTTGGTAAGCCTGGTTTAACAATCATTAAAAAGAGGACTTTTCATCAAACCTGTTGGAATTGTAATGAGTAAAGGCAATCTGCAATTCTAAGTTCGTCACAATACTGGATTTGAAGAGTTCTTCCGTTTAAACTTTTTCTATCCCAATTTAGAATCCAATATATTCAGACTCGAGTCTGCGTGTCGTGCTTGGTCTCGTTTTAATAACGCGACGCGATAGATAGGCCCTCTGCAAATAGTAGTCGAATTTGAGTGAGTCTAAAAGGCAACGATCATAGTAAATTTAAGCCTTGTGCCCACAGCGAGATAGGCTACGATCTAAAGCGTTATTCAGCGATCCTTTTAACATTTTATGAGACATTTTAAGAATTATATTATATTTATTAGATGGTTGCCAAATGCCAGCATACCACACGTATCTCACGTTTGAAACCAAAAGTGACTAAGTGCAAAACTAAACGACTAAATGTAAATTTACTACAATCCTTGCGGCGAATCATAATACTTGGTGGCAGCATAACTTTTTCGATGGTCATTCTTCAACTGAAATGGAAATAAATAGCGAATTTTGGCAAATCGAAAGGGATCGAAAGCTCTTTAAAATGTTGAGCACTTTGAAAATTATTTGCTGTTTTTCCATCATAGTTGTACTATCATACTTTGAAAACTGTACATAGGTACACTACGTATTTATGAAAATTCCGAGCAAACGATTCATATTCTAACACAGTTGAAGCGTTACCAGGTCGGTCAATAGAATCGGAATCAACAGTGTAGAAATAATACGAGCAATGAATAAATATGAACACTGTTACCTTATTTAGTCGAAGTATCCATAAATTGTTGCATCGCGTCAGTTTGAAAAAACAACCATTACTTGCAGCGTATTAGAAAAAACAGAGGTATCATTAAATTACTGGAAACTCCACAAAATATGCTTCGGAGAATAGAAGTTAGGTATGTGTATTGTGTATCGATACTTTGCGATTGAAATGTTTTGGGTGAGCGCGAGCGTGTCGTGTGTATGCGATGTGACGCATACAGCGTACTCCTTGAGCATAAATTGTTAATGTTCACTTGGAATTGATAGAAAAATACCTAGTCATATCAAAACATTTTTTTTTTTCATTTCAAATGTTGATTTTACTTCTCATGCTCTTATAATAATTGTTAATGCGGGTTATAAGCGATCTGTAATCCAAATTTCAGCCAAAATGTTTCAGTAGTTGCGGCGTCAAAGAGTAACAATGATAAAAAACCTGTCAAGTGCGAGTCGGACTCGCGCACTGAGGGTTCCGTACTATAACCGGAGGAATAAAACCATAAAAACATTGACCTCTATATAGAGACAGGGCGAACCGCGCGGAAAAATGTCGCCAGTTCAATGGGGAAATGTCCCCATTGTACGCGCACTATTGTCTATGCCGCGGTCCCCGCCTCAGCTCACGACGCTCCGCACGCACGTTTCCATGGAGACGGTTCCCGCCATTTTAGTAAGTACGCTTAGTAGCGAGAGAATAGTGGAAAATTTAACTCTAAAAGATAAAAATGCCTAATTGTGCGATAAAAGACTGCAAAAATTACTTACACCAAGAAATTTAAAAAGAAGCATGGGATAACGTATCATCGGTAAGTAACATCAAGGAATATTACATAAAAAAAAACAAGTATTTCGCAGGATGTTTGATAGATGGCGCTAAATTTCCTTGTATGAAAAAGGCTTTGGCAAAATGTTCGAACAGGCCTATCCTTAGTAATGATCAATGCATAAAAACCACTTTTCTTATCGAACCGCAAAACTAACTTTTTTAAGAGTTTTTATTGTAAATATCAAAAAACTACTTATTAGATCTCGTTCAAACCAATTTTCGGTGGAAGTTTGCATGGTAATGTACATCCATATATTTTTTTTAGTTTTATCATACTCTTATTTTAGAAGTTACAGGGGGGGACACACATTTTACCATTTTGGAAGTGTCTCTCGCGCAAGCTATTCATTTTAGAAAAAAATGATATTAGAAACCTTAGTATAATTTTGAAGACCTATCCATAGATACCCCACACATATGGGTTTGATGAAAAAAAAAATTTTGAGTTTCAGTTCTAAGTATGGGGCACCCCCAAAATTTATTACTTTTTTTTAAATTTTGTGTGAAAACCTTCATGCGGTTCACAGAATACATCTACTTACCAAGTTTCAACAGTATAGTTCTTATAGTTTCGGAAAAAAGTGTCTGTGACATACGGACGGACAGACGGACAGACGGACAGACGGACAGACAGACATGACGAATTTATAAGGGTTCCGTTTTTTGCCATTCGGCTACGGAACCCTAAAAATATACATAATAAGAAAGATAGTTGTTGCTCGCCACATTTAGTTCGCATTACACGGGAACAGACATTTTCCGCAACTTTTTAAAAAAAATATCTTTCATACTTTTGTCTCGACCTCCATGGACCATGGTGCAGTGGCGGCGCGCTCGGATTCGAGTGGGAGGTCGTGGGTTCGATTCCCGCCATGGGCCACTTTGGAATTTTATAGATTCTAAATAGGCTCGGGTCTGGTCTGGTATAAGTTACCACCCTACCAGCAAAGACGCATCGCCAAGCGATTTAGAGTTCCAGTGTGATGCTTGTAGAAACCGTTGGGGTAAACTTACCCTTCCAAAAGTTAGTACGATAACATCTTAGGCTGCATTATCACTTACATTCAGGTGAGATCGCAGTGAAGTACTTACTTGTGTAGAGGAAAAAATAATTGGTTGTCTGTAAAGTCGGTTTACTGACGATAGTTGAACGTGACAACTCTCGCTTGCACTTCAAGCCTTACATGGAATGCCTCAGAGCGAGGTAACGCGAGCGAGGTAATGCCGGTAACGCCGGATGAGTCATGTTTTTTTTGTGCGTGCAGCCGGCTGTATCGATTTATAAGACGTTGTCACGTCAAAATCACATAAAAACCGTAACAATCAAACATAGAAAAGATGTAACTCCCATCCCAGTGGACGGTAGGCCTAAGCGCCCTCCCGTAATAATTGCCCCGGGCAATTAACACGGTATCGTGGGTGACTCGGCTTAATCCCGGTTAGTTTTTACCGCAAACCTGTGCCGCGGATATCTGATACGTATCAACGTGGAAAAAACACGCGGTGATCGGATGTGATTCGATTCAGATAGGCACGCTTATTTTGTTTTCGCTGTAGGTACGGACCACGGACCACGGGCGATGGGACGGCCCCTTTCATAGTGCGGTGCGCGTGTTTTTCTTTCCCATTTTAAAACAGTACGCACTCTTTGTACCACTGTTATTTTTGATAACTTTTTTAAGGGGATTTTGAACCTAGCATGTGATCAGGGGTCTGATTGCGTAAGAAAAACGTTTTCATCGTTATCGTAATCGTCCGCAGGTTCTGCTCCGCGATTGGCTGACGTAAATCAGTGAGCCAATCGGCGAGCAATATTTGATTCCGATTACGATTACCATGAATACGTTTCCCTTAGACAATCTTGGGGCAGATTGGTTTGACTGTATTTTTATACTCAAACTCAAAATATGTTTATTTCACATATGCCTAACGTACAGGCTCTTGTAAAACGTCAATTGGATATTTGTCGCATATGTATGGTGATAACTACAAGTCGACTTAAAACTAAGTTTACGAGGGTTCAGACGCGCCCTGCACTGAGAAGTACCTACTATTTTCTTCATTTTCATTTTTTTTACTTTCATTTTATGCACTGCAATTTTAATGGTATAGAAAACTCTATGACCTGTACAGCTAAGATATTATAATGCTGAGTGATATACAAACGCGATACTAAAACAATGATCAAGTTGAACGATAAGCAAATTACTTGCGTCCTACAGTAATAAATAAAGCTTGGCGGAAACAGAGTAATGTGAGGATTTTTTCGAACCTGCTGGAATATGGCATATAAATAACTAAAAATTGAAAAGTAGAATCTTTGAACGTGTAAAACTCTACATACTAAGAATGGCACTATACATGATCGACTGCCAAAAATAGTGTAGTTATGTAACGATACCAGATAACGACTTTGTTTATCAGTACTTCTTAGTTTTAGTAACATATTGAATTTATATTTCGGATTAGAAACGCTTATGTTTAGCATCCTTTTATTAGTTTACTTTGGCTATCCCGATATGCAGGGCAATTATTAAGGAGATTTATTGAATTTATTTTTGTCTTCCTCACTCTCACGGATACGTTGGTAGGTGTGACATGCAGCGTCGCGGAAGAATATAACAAAAAAGGACCTTTTACCTAATTACTCAAAAACTAAGCCAGTTATCAAAAGTCGGTTTCTAAGCGTTTTTTTGGATATTGTTATAACAGACACATTAAAATAAAAATTACAACTACATACATTTTATTTTCCGATAAAAAACAGGAAAACTGAGGTTTTGGACCAACTTTTGGGAGAACTTTCTATCGAGAAAATTTTATCCAATCGTGTTTCTGCTTCTATGCGATTTTAGATTAAAGACCCAAAATACATGACGTATAAATTTGAAAGTAATTGTCTTTATAGTTTTTACGTAAAACTATTCATAATCACTTAAATACGGCTTGTACGCCGTTAAGAAGAAAGAAGGTTCAGTAAGTACTACTAAAAGCATAAAAGGTTTTTCATATTGTTATTGTTTGTTTATTTAGCGGCTATAATATCTTCTATGATAATCTATGAACTAGGTACCTAGGTACCTAATATTTTTTGTTGATGCTATTACTCGCCTACGGCTCGGTTATTGAAATTGCGTCTCCAATGAAAATATCACTTAGCGCACTAGACATTAGAACAACTACTGAAAGTATGACAGGGCGTTGACCCAGATCTGAGGCGAAGAAAAGATAGCAAACACATTAACATTTCATGAGTTATTCATGAAATAGTATTTCCAAATACCCAAGAATATAGGGCTTTACGATAAATATAATAAACCATGTAAAACTATAACATAACATTGTAAGCCTTACGTTTTACTACTATAAAAAACAAAACTATACTAAAAAAACAAAATGTTAACAAACCCACCATTATAATAAACAGGTTATTTGTATCAACCACTTTTCACTCCCCACCTCAAGACACGGCTGTACAGCAATTGCCATAATATTATGTCTTATCTATTGTACGATTGCTATTAGTATTTCTGTTTTAGAAACGAACTCATTTGAAAGAGTCGAACTTTCGCACTGTATCGTACTCACAGACATATAAAGGGAAGATCGTACTACGAGAATGACGGTTGTCATCGTAGATATATAATACTAAGGATGACGGGTCAGCGCTAAAAAGTGTCCGAACCGAAAGAGAGATAAAACGCGAAAAGGGAGAGAATCGCACTATAGCTAGTTGCTAATAAAATTAGGCTGTATAACAATGGTTTAAGACATAAATTACAATGTTTTAGTTTGTTTATAAAAACACACATACCCTCGTTTATATATAGGTTTTCTTGGGACACTTTTTTTTTGAATTTTGTATTACACCCGCTGTCCTTGTCCGCCGATTGATGTGTTCATAGTCCTCAACGCGGATCAAATTCAATTAAATAGGTCTTAGTTTAAAAAAAAAAAACAATTAATTTAATTTATGGTTAAACAGTACCTAATTAAAATAGCAAATAAGCAATTGATTATCAAAAAAAAATCTTATTAGAAAGACTGACTAGGTATACACACCCTTTTAAGAACAAAAAAGTCAGCGTTCCTAATAAAATTATTATGAGTTATAGCTTTTCGCTTTTACACTTGTGTGACATACACCACACAATAAGGTGTATATTGATGTGGCAAAACAAATCTTGACCCAAAAAATTTAACTTGATAATGTAGCGTCGTGTATTTTGACTACTAACGCTCCAAATCCTCCAAACGCTCCATATGTAAAACTATGCAATTTGGAGTCATATTATATTCGTTTACATTTATTTTATTAATAATGTAAACAACTTAAACTAAAAGCAATGTAACCTAGTTAGTGTGTTACTGATTACCTAAAGTCAATATTTATAAATAGTACGCTGCAATCAGATCAAAAAAACCGGCCAAGTGCGAGTCGAACTCGCGCACCGAGGGTTCCGTACTGTAAACATTAATGGTTAATTTTTTTGGCAATTTTATTAAGGCATGCGCGCACTCGCGCGTCTTTATCCCTTTTTAGCTTTTACTTTATCATTCTAAGAAAAAATAATTTAATTAAGAATCTACTAAAGAAAACGTTTGCATTTTAACAAGAATTAGAACGCGCCCTTATTCGGCCTTCTTAAAGCCTGGGTAAATTTTAATTATTTTTACTCTTTTTTTCACGATGCACTTTCTGCCCCGTTTACTCCCGATGCGATTATTCGGGCGACCCTGGACTTTTTTCAACCGATCGGGAGCCGATTTCACTGGGAAATGACATTAAAGCTTCTCTTTGCAGCATCTCATACAGACGCGGTCTCATGGTGGATGTGTCAAATACCCGGCCGCACGGATCTTCACCTAATGCTATCGATGTCGCAAAAGCAATAGCAAATACACCGCAGTCGACACCGTTAGTCTGTTTTTGTACGGACGGAAACACTACTTTCGGAGCGTGAGGGAAAAGGGCTGCAATGCAAGCAGATTGTAGAGGAGTAAGATTATCATATAGACTATCGTAAACCCGCAGCTCTCCATCAATGTGATGGATGCACACCCAATGTCCGATGGCGGCAAGTTGAATGTCAGTGTCGTTATCCCGGAACAACAATTGTAAATGTTCCTGGTCAGGTGAAATTGGTTCAACTTGTCTTCGCAAGTCAGGTACGAGAAATTCATATACTGAATTTGGTGGACAGTAATTAGTGGTATTTGCAAGAATTTCGTGAAACTTGTTCACGCAGTCGTCTTCAATATAATTATTATCAAGCACATACGAAAATGCAGTTATATCCATATTAAAATTTTTTTTATTAATTTTTTTAAATTAAATTTATTATTTAATTAAAATAAGAAAAAGAACACACACAAAATAATAACAACTAACCTTACCTACCTAATATTATAACCAAATACCTAATAACTTACCTACTTAACTGCAAAAAAACTACAAACCAACCTATCCTAAGGAATTTAACTAACCTATCCTACAGTAGAAAAATAATAATTAACTAATTCTAACTACCTTGTCTGTTATCCTAATTATAAGATTAAATTACAATAACCTACCCCACAGCGTTAACCCCTCATTAACACATAAATTAATAACTATCTAACGACAAAATTATTATTAAAATAAGAGCAAAATAAGGAAAAAATTATTTCAATTTTGAAAAAAAAACAAACAGACTACTATCTCTCAACCACAAAAACTTAAAAGAAAGAAGAAACCTACATTCAATTACAAATAATAACTACCTAATGGCGCGCTGAAACGCACAGTTTGTCGAGCGACAGGCGACTCTTGAAAGACCTTAGATATTATACTGGGAAGCTCTGAAATACGTGCGATCGCTTCGAATTCTGCTTTGCTATAGACAACGGCGCACACACATCCGGGTCGTCCACGCGGACCCTTGCGGGTCCCGGGGTAACTGTTCGGGGCGATGGCCCCCCTCAGTGGTCTCGGCGCCGCCTGCAACTACAGGCGGGGCACTAGGTGTGACCATTGCTGGTCCGTGGAGTCAATCCGGTGACTCCGCCGCGCTGCGATACGAGCCCGCGTGGATTCGCGAGCGATCAGCGAGCGCAGCGGAGTGAGAGTAAGTCCGGTGGTGCTTGCAACCCGCCGCTCAGCGAGGTCGTGCCCGCCAGTGATGTTCCGGAGGGCGCCCGTCAGCCAGCGGCGAGGAAGCGGTGTAGGTAGGTCTATGCCGACGTCAGGTCACGTGGCAAACCCCTAATATCCGGCGGCCGCCGATGGTATGGCGCGATGTCCCGCAGGTGCTGGGACCGCGCTCCGTCGGCGCGCGCGAACATTGAGGTGCTCAGGCGGCGAACGTGGTCGTCGAGGCTCTCCATGCGCAGGTCCCTGGAGATGACCTGGTTCCGTACGAAGCGTGCATGGCGCTCCGGAGATGGTGCGGAGCGCGAGCGACTGCTGCGCCCGCAGCGACTTGCGGCCCGGCTCGCTGACCAGCGCGAACCAGGCTGGGGCCGCGTAGGTGAGTCGCGTGCGGACGTATGTCTTATACAGACACAGCTTCGCACGGAGAGGCAGGTGGGATGCCAGCACGGGGCGTAGGAGGCCTCGCATGGCGCGCGACTGCGCAACCACGTTCTTCACGTGGGGTCGCATCGAGAGCTTCCTGTCGATGGTCACGCCGAGGTATTTAGCCGTCGGGGTCCATTCGACAGGTTCTCCCAAGAGCGACACCCGGGGCGGCAGGGTGACGGTCCGCCCGATGGAGATCGCCTGAGTCTTCGCCACGTTGACCTTCAGTCTCCAGTCCTTCAGCCATGTGGGAAGTGCGTCCAGTGCACGCTGCATCTTGATGGCTGCGTGTGGGGCGTTCAGCGAGGTGGTGATGAATGCAGCGTCGTCGGCGTACAGCGCCAGCATGGCGCCGCCGACCACTGGGATGTCGTCCGTGTATCTGCTGTAGCAGACGGGCGACAGGCAGCTTCCCTGAGGCACGCCGGCACGGATGGGTCGCTCCGTGGACAGCACGTTTTCAACCGCCACTTGAAAACGCTCCGCGACGCGCCTTTTATAGGCAGCCGGTGGCGGTTCGAGCGCGAAACACGTGGATCGACTTCGGTACAGGATTTTTGTCGTTGGATATACCTAATTTATTTAAAATCTATGTTATCTTCTAAAGTACTCATTTAAATGAAAAAGGGAATAGTACAATTTTGATCTTCATTTAATGGCTAAGATTACTAAAATACTTATTAGGATAAGGATTAATACTGATTAGGCGTAATTAGCCTTGAAAATAAAATAATATTTTTAAATTAATTACTTTTACATAAAAACAGTTATTGTGAGTCAACCTTAGGAGATACATATATACTATCGCGGACTTTTTTGTAGGTCTTCTTATAATATACAATTCCGTAGTACATAATTTTGATGTATATAATACGGTTTAGCCAGCGTTCACAATTGTAAGCGCTCGAAAAATCTTTTTTTTATTTAATGGTTTCATGGCGAAACGTGCAATTTTCTCTATTGAAGGGACAAATTCTACATAAATAATGTTTTGAAATAGTTTTTAGGTCATATTTATTCAATTTAATTAATAGAACTAAAAATAAACGTAATAATTTTATTTTATTATCATAATCTTATATAAAACAGCCTTTCTTATTGAACCGCAAACTTTACGTTGTTTTTAGAGGTTTAACTGGTATAACTGCTAGAGAGTTGACCGTAATTATTTGAGAATATTTGAATGATAAACTTCGGATATAAGTGGGGGAACGGTATTTTTGCCCAATAAATTAAAAACTAACAAGCATAAAAATAAAAAAAAATCTGTTTTAGAATGTACAAGTAACGCCCTTGTTTAAAACGCCCCACTCAATATTGTTATCTCATTTTGAATTTTCAACACTTAGTTTCAACTTTAGTTCACAGCATTGACTTTGTAAGCACCATGCCAGTATTATTTTCGACCTTCGATTATTATTTTTCTATTATTAGCTTTTTATGCAGTATGAAAATAAATTAACAACGGAAAAATAATAATGTACCTCTGTAAATAAATAAATGTCGACTTACGTATTTCTTGTGTTACGTATTTGATTAGGTAGCTCGCGTATTTCGGGTGGGATACGATCGTGGGCGTAGCAAAGAAATTTGAAGGAATCAACATCTTTCAATAAAAACGTGGAAAATTTTGCCGCAACGGAAACGACAATGTTATTATCCAAGCCCACAATATCTAAAGTGGGTGTGAAAGGTTAAGCTTTGGTAATATGAAAACAAATTTGTTTTTTATGAAAAAAGGTAGAGAGCAATTAAATCCATATTCGATATTATAATACAAGTGGAAAATTAAAACACCCACGACTTTTGTAGACTTGTTATTGAAAAAGGGTTAAATATTTTTTTTATACTTACCGACTAAAGGAAAGTAAGAACCATCAACCTTTCAGTATAATTACAAATCCAAGAAAATCTAGCGATTTAGCTAGGCGATTGGTTAACGGTGTAGAAGACGTATTTAAGCGATTTTGAATGAAGTTTTATTTAAAAACTATAAAGACTTTCAAATTTGCACGTCATGTATTTTGGGTCTTTAATCTAAAATCGCTAAGATGCAGAAACATGATTGGATAAAATTTTCTCGATAGAAAGTTCTCCCAAAAGTTGCTCCAAAATCTCAGTTTTTTCTAGTTTTTATCAGACACTACATTGGATGTAATTGTAATTTTTGTTTTAAAGTGTCGGTAATAATTAGGTATATCCAAAAACGGTAAGAAACAGATTTTTGATAAATAGCTTAGTTTTTGAGTAATTAGGTAAAAGATTGTTTTTCTGTCTTCCGCGACGCTGCATGTCGCACCTACCATCGTATCCGTGAGAGTGAGAAAGACAAAAATAAATTCAATAAATCTTCTTAAGACCCGTGACGTCACCAGGGTACCCGGTCGGTACCCGTCCTTGCGGGTGTCCAGTACCTCGATTACTCGCGTCCTAGTGTTCTTACATCTTTTTTGTGCATATAAAATAATTCTAAGACTGACATATTAAAAATATTTCTAAGACTCTGAAGTCTGACGTCACACACCCCTCGGTTGACTAAGGAAAAGAAATCACTTAATGAGATAAAGAAAAACTAAAACTCCCATGTGGCGACACACTAATGTGTTGACACACAAACGTAGAAAAGCAACGTAGCCCATCGTTAGTGGGCGAGCAACCTGCGAGGATTAGGATATAATATTAAGCCTCCCCCACACAGGCGCGTTATTATCGCGCGATAATATCGCAAGCGTTATTGCGATATCTGTTTTCAGTACATTTTGTATTAAGAAGGTCATGTAGTTACACACTGCTGCGATAATAACGCCGCAATGGAAGTATATCGGTCGATATTATCGCAAGCGTTATTGCGATAATGCGTCCCGATTCCTTGCACACAGCTGCGTTTTTATCGCGCGATAATAACGCGCAGACGGACGCAGCGTCCCGCGTTATTATCGCGCGATAATATCGCAAGCGTTATTGCGATATCTGTTTAAATAACGCGCCTGTGTGGGGGAGGCTTTATAGTTACATTTTTATTGCATACAGAACAAATATAGGTGCGGAGAAACAGAACATTGGTCAAGTGCGAGTCGGGCTCGCGCACTCAGCATTACGTACTATTAAGACCCATTCTCAATAGTTTAAAGTAAACTAAACACCCTGTCCACCAAATTCAAATACGAGCAAAAAATCACGTTTGTTGTATGGGAGTCCCCCTTAAATATTTTTTATTTCAATTTAACTACATACATATTTATTTTTAAAGTGAATATATAGTTAAATATTCTGTAAACATTTCAAGCGTCTAGTTTTTATTACTATTATCTATATCGAACAAAAACCAGCGTGGTTGTGAAAAAAAATTTGAAAATTGCCTCCGCAACAGAAACGTGGGAGGCAAAACAAATTAATAACTGTTAAATTTGAAACAATCCCGCATCGAGTCAAATATTAAAAAAGGTGGAACAGAGGTAGAAAAAAAGTGAAACGCAATATAAGTCATCTTCCGTTGCGCGCAGGGCAAGCGCACTTTGCTGTTATTAAATTTTATATTACGCACTCAAGTGGGATGTTGCTGCATGAATAATGCGGAATTATTGTAGAAATACAATTAGATTGTTTATTTTAACTTTACGAGAGGATCATTGTGTTTATAATACAATGTTTCCGAGTCTGCAGGGTGATTAAATGCCGCAAATTTTAGCGAGAAATCACATTGTACTAATTTAGCCATAGCTACGTATAGGCCTAACGCGACATTGGTCTTATTCCATAGCTAGATAATGTGTAGCCCAAAAAAAATATTTAAAAACAATCTCAAAATTTTTTTTTTACGTTTTTTTAGATTTTAATAACAATAATGATACGCTTACGTTACAAACTTTTATGGTTCGGCTGGACTACAAACTACTAGTATAAGTAGAATTCACCTTAAAAACATTTGATGCGAAACGATATAATTATAAAGGCGCATTTATTACTTCATGCCACTTTGAATAGTAAAAATGTTAAAGTTATTATTTTATCTTCGGCAATTATATCAGCTAATTGCCGTTAAGTATGAAACCGGGAATACAACAAATGTATAAAACGGTTTCCCTACTGCATAATTTCATAATATTATCTGCAGTATTTATAAATGGAATAGCTGGCTGACTGATTTATCAACGCACAGCTCAAATCAACGACACATCTGTCTGTAATATGGCATATTTAAAGTGGGTATACCAAAAAGCATACTACATGTGACAGAGTAAACGAATACGAATAACGCTATCGAAATCTTACCACTAATGTATGTTGTACAATGTGCTATCACGCTCGTAGTTCGCTCTCAGCAAAGCTGCGGGCAACTGCTGGTTCCTTCCTTCTTTCCTTGCTTTTTCCACATTATTTCCCGACCCCATTGTTGACTCAGCACATCTTCTATTTTCTCCAATACACTGTCAAGGAGAAATTCACTCCTTTCACAAAGCATATCCTCTTTCACGCAATCCATGCATACCTCCTTTAGTCTTCCTACACTTCTTCGTCCCTTCACATTCAAGGAGTGTTACCTATATTTTTTTAAATAATATAAAACCATTATTATTTACTTAGGTAAATCATAAGTGCAGAGGGAAAGGTACTTACTATACTCGAACTACAACATAGTAACATAAAAAACTATTTAACATTTTAGTATTGAAAAAACGTGAAGCCATACGATGAAAAAAAATAAACGCCTTGAACACGGAAAAGGGCTCTCTAAAATATCACTAAAATAACGACACCTTTCATAAGTATGATTGTTTTTAGCATTGTCTGATTCCCATCACAGCATATTCGTACGCCCCCAACAAAAGTAACAAACTTAATATGTGGAAAAATTCAAACAAAAGTGAAAGAAAAACAAAAGAGTGTTATCAAATTGAACGACTGGCATCATAGCAGCTGTTTTTTAATTAATCGAATCTGCTACATAGAAAAGAGCATGCACACACGAGCGACCAATGTATTGCGGCGTACGGCGCTGCGAATACATTTCTATAAGTGAATTACATTATGGCGAATAGAGGGTGCTGTTCACCTAATTTTAAGTGATATGCAAGTCCATTTTAGATATCAGCTACAGTGCGTTAGAGCATGGCCAGGACTTTGCACTTTGAGTGCACTGTGGTCAATGCTCATACTAATTCGAACGATACGAATTCCAAAACAATATTCGTATTTACCCAGCACATATAATATTAGTATTACTCAAGTACGCACGACGCACATGTACGCACTCTATATGACGTCAAAATAATTTATTTCCTTTTTTAATTTTATTTGCTCCAAACGTTTTAATGAATTTATTTTTCATTGGAAACCGTTTATAAAATACAATCACTCGACATTTATATAGCGATAGAAATGAAATAGTTTTTGGATAAGTTTATCAAATGGGAATGACATACTAAGCTATTACAGACGTTATAATATCTGATACGCTGGAAGTTTTTATTATACCTTTTCTAGTGCCTGGTTTGTTATACTCATAGATCAAAACATACATCCAGAAATTGCAAGTTTGTATGCAAAAATAGTGACATTGATTAATTATAAATAAATATTTTAAAGGCTGTTTCCCGTGTATAATATCAACGGAATCAAATACAAATGGAAGCTAAGGAGTTATATTTAGTCCTGTAATACGCCAATTTCCATATGAGCTCCCTCATTAAGTCCTTATAGTGACTTACCATTACTGATATTATGTAGACGATTGCATAAAACTTCTTTTAATAAAGTTAAAAAGACAAAAGTTACTAACAAGTAACAGCCTTACAATTGACCTATAATTTCATTTTAATTTTTGAAAAGATCCTCGTCTTTGAATATCTATTTTTAAATCACTACGATTTCAGATAAACTTTGTGTTTCCATTAGATATTTTGTAATATTATCAGATATTATTTATGTGCATGACCCTGTATGATATGATAGTTTAAATTTCCTACTTAGGAAGCATTCTACAGGCTAATTCCATCTTACAATCCTATCAAGTATCAATAGTCACTAAAATTACCACTTCTGGCACAAACTAAATAATTTGCCTATAACTAAAAAGTTCAAGGAACAGTTACAGATTAAATAATATTGACCCTATGTAATAGTTTGTATAAACATATAAGTTGTTCACCTTTTCTGGCTAGTACGGTTAAAATTATCTTTTAAATTGCAAAAACAGTGTCTAGCAGGCACTAGCAGGCAGGGTACCTTCGCTCTAGATAAAATTCTATATTATGATTAAAACCATTAAGCTAGCTGGATGTATAATATTACAATAATGATATACGGCCACTTGGTTAAGCGACAGGAACTCATGTTTAAAATAAATATGAATTGTCTTTATGGGCGGCTACATGAAGCGTTCCATAATGAAATGTAATCTTTTCTATGCAGGCGATAAGATTTCTATATACGTCAAACCTAATGTTTGAAGTTAAAACTACTTCAGAATTAATTTTAGTAGAGGTATATCTTATACTTATTATATATCATATAGTTTTAAGTGTGTACTTTATTTTTAAATGGTACAAACCCCTTACAGTTGTTACACAGAATTGCAACAATTTTTTTTGAAAATTTTATGTCAATCGGGACTATAGACAGACATAGATGCATTATTTATAGAATGATTTCTACATCAGTATTGTAATATTTTTTTTCTTTACAGGTAAGTTTACATTGTTTGATGACACCAAAGGCCAATAGTACCACAGGAACTTAGGTAAGTATGTTCATAGTTTAATAAGGATTCGAATACATCATGTAATAACAATAAAATATTTTAACGTCCTTAAAACAGTATACCAAAAAGGTTAGGAAAACTTATTCTTATTATAAACATTAATCTACTAGATAAATCGCATCGCGGCCACTACAATATAGTGAATGCCTATCTATTAACGACACAGATGAAATTCTTTTCTTTGCAAATCTTCTTTGCGAACTAAGAGTTTCATAAGTGCGTTTAAGTTAGGTCTATGTGAAAGAATAAACGTTTCAATTCTGATTACTATGGGTAAGTCAATTACGGTACGGTTACCTTTGTAGTGGTTTAGTCCGAAATAAGTAACACGCGTTTCCCGCATTATATTATAAACGAGCAGCAACGAGAGAACTGTGACGAAGTAACAGCTTCCGGAAAACTCCTCATTTTTCCTAATCGAAGCTCGGGTCCCCCCAATTAGGGAGCCGTGTAAGTGTGGCGCAACCGTGGCTCGCTCCGGACAGATAAAACTCGCTCCTTTGCTGAAACGATCGATCGTGGACATAAAAGGAACAATTCGAAGTGCATCGCCTTTTTTCGAACTCGGCCGGGGTGGGGGCGGCCCCCTTGCGAGGCGCGCTTGACGCTTCGAAAGTGCTTTCGGGGCTAGTGACGAAAAGCGTCGACGACGACGCGTGGCGCTACCTACCGGAATTAGCTTTGAGCAGCGCGCTTAGCTCTATCGAGATTGCAGGCGCCGATGTGATTATTATATTAACCGGAACGCTTAAAGAATAACGCCTGAATTCGCGCAGACACTCTCGTATGGGAAATTGAATTCAAAAAGTCATAGAGAGTTGTTGAACAAAATTTCGGTACCTATTTACTTTTCCCCTCTATACGTCATCTCTACTGATAGATGTCTTTTTATTACCTATAGGTATTGACCAGAACTCTTAAAAAATAACTGCTGAATGCACGCAGACTTAATTTCTTATGGGGAATCAGGTTTCTAGCTATAAAAAGTTATCGGAAGAAAATTCGGTACATAGATTTTGAGGATCGCTTTTTTCATTTAGGTAGGTTTGTCATCACTGCAATGGACTTCATGTTCTGGAAGTCTATATCTCGTTTGGATCATTATTATCATAATGTTTACATAATTATTTTCTCAAAGTCGCCCTAAAATTTCAGATCTGTTCTAGTTCCAACTTCGCTACTATAGTTAAACTATGTCAGTTAAATGGATTGTCGTGAGACATACTCGTAAAACTATACATAATTGAATTAAAAAGTATCATTTGAGAATAAGAAATGGATCTGAGATTCATAAAAAAATAGACGAAGCACGCTAGCAATGGCTACTTAGAAATGTAGCCAATTTAATCCACATAATACGAGGGAATCGGCTTCTTTTCTTGTGATAACGCTTTTCCGGTCTAGCGTCAATTCTGAGACACCTTAACAATTAGTCTCGGTTTTTCTTGAATCAAAGCATTACTAATCGTCATCGTCATCATTACCTCTCTATCACTTCAATAGCGAGTGAGTGGGATAAACGATCGATTGAACGATTATGCGGTCGTATTATTTATTGTTTTATGCATAGTTTCATTACAGCGCGTATTAGACTGGAGAGTTTTTTATCTGTCTTCGCTTCAAGACACTGTTGTCTCAATGTTACTATCTCATGCCCGCAACTCCGTCCGCGCGGAATTCGGTTTTTTATCAATCCCATTGGAACAATGGTTTGACGAGAATTGCCCAATGGTTGCGGGACACACAGATACAAACTTTCGCTTTTATTACATTTGTATGATTAAAATACGTAGGGAAGAAGATTTTTAACAGCATAGACGAAAAAATAATTATATCATTTTATAGAAAAGAAAAAAAGGAATGAAAAGTAGTAAACTACTCGTTTCACACAACATATTATGGCGATACTTATGAGTGTGATAATGAACTTGCAAATCACAAAAACACGGACTTTTCAGTATAGTTAACTCAGTGTAGATACAAATTTAGTACCTAAATGGGCATACATAATAAATAGCCACCTGGTATTTTTTTTAATTTAGTCAATGTACAAATTGTAAGCATATCTAGCAATAAGAAGAGGCAATAAAGCTATTTATTATTATTTTGCTTAGTTATTTATGCAAATAACGTTCTGTTTAACCTGTATGAATAAGTAGCATTATAACATACTTTACCTGTAGACCAATTATTTTACACTGAAAAATCTGATCCTCCAAATGTTTGATTTTACCAAGATACGAATACCTTGGGAACTTTTTACCCTGGGGTAACATTATAGCTAAATGGATACTCTAAAACTACTTGTTAGTAGAACAAGACTTTCGTTGAAAGATTTTAGGCAATATCATCTAGAAATTGATACTATTGTAATACTAGTTCTAGAAAACTAGAACTAGTAACTTTACAAGAAAGCTAATAAATTTGAAGTCCTGCATCTAAAAAACTATTTCAACTACGAAGCTATAGCGGCATTTTATTTTGGCAAAGTTGAACATCATTAACATTATAAGGAATTACTTATTCCTTTTGATGCACTTTCTTAAAGTTATAAGCCTAAAAATGAAGTCCTGTTTCGAAGTTTCTGGAGCGCCGTGCATAGGCTGGTAAGACTCTTGGAAGATGAAAACTTGGTTGTATTATTCTGACATTCCAAAAAATCTATCGAGATCCACTGAGAGCAATTTTTTGTGACTTCTGATACCCTCTATTATGACTACTGACAGTCATAATAGTAGTAGAATTAATGTTTATCAGAAAGCTATTATGAGCTTCTGTAAAAACCCGATGAGTCTATCAAGCTATTTATCATAATTTATTCAAAGTTATATTAAAATAATTAATTTTATAACTGTAGCGGAATTGTTGTCTAATTAATTTGACTTAAATATGCACTTTTTGTAGAATCGCGTATATACTTGCTTGACTATAAACTAGTAACTTGAACATATATTTTAATAAATCACATGTCTTATTTTGCAATTTTCTATTCATAGTCCATATTATGCTTCATTACAAACCATGACGGTTCAACGGGTAGCTGTGGTATTTTACTATAACTAGACACTGCGCACGACTTCATCTGCAAAGCCTCTTCAAAGGAGAAAACGTGATAGTGATTAAACGTTTGCATATATAATATACCTACGAGATAAAGACTAAACTTAAACGTTTGCATATATTATATAATATACCTACGAGATAAAGACTAAACGTTTGCATGTCACATCTGCGAGCCAAAAATTAAACGTTTGCATATAACTGTGAGATAAAGATGGAACGTTTGCATATATCTGCGATATAATGATTAAAGGTTTGCATATATCTACTAGATAAATAATAAAAAAATAAAATGGTTTTTATTCAGTCAAAAAAAACTTAAGTTGTAACATAATATTTAAAAAAAAACTCAATATAAAAGATAAAGATTAAACGTTTGCATATATCTGTGAGACAAAAATTAAACGTTTGCATTATCTGCGATATAATGATTAAAGGTTTGCATATATCTAGTAGATAAGTAATAAAAAATAAAATAGTTATTATTCAGCCAAAAAAAAACTTAAGTTGTAACATAATATTAAAAATAAAACTCAATACAAAAGATAAAGATTAAACGTTTGCATATATCTGCGAGATAAAGATTAAACGTTTGCATATGTCTGCGAGATAAAGACTAAACGTTTGTATAAATCTACAAGTTAAAGATTAAACATTTGCATAATATCTGCGAGATAAAGATTAAACATCTGCATGTATTTGTGAGATTAAGATTAAAGTCCTTTCAGTTCATTGGTTCGTTCAGCGCCTTTATAAAATGTGAGCAGTAAAGAAGGTATAAAATATTATTATGAACTACGCCGTGGCTCCTTACATGACGACGGTTGGTTGGTCCGCACAGCTGAGACTGCTTGAGTCGATCAATCACGACCGAAACTACTTCTATTCTCAAAAGAAAATTTTATAAGAAATTGACTTCTACTTCCGAATTGGGAGTTCAGGTTTCAGTCATTTCAAAATATATATATTATGAATAAAAAGTAGAATGAAAATTCTTTACAATAGAAACCCTAGATTAGGTAGATTATAAGATCAAGTGATAGTAAATAATAAAATACATAGTAACACTGTATAGGTAACAGTTCTATGGGAACGAGGACTGTTATTAGAAGCACAGCAATAAGGGTTTTCTACTATAAGTTTAGCATTCTTCTCATATTGTAAAAAATGATAGCAGTTATATTTTCACAACAAACAGACAATGTTTGCGATAATTAAATGTATAGATTATTTCATTGTGTTACTTTTTATACCTCTTATAAATAATCAACAATAGTTTACACTCCACTTGAGAATTGTGCCTAGCAGCAACTTAGCGGTTTTTACTTCGACTTTCTTATGATTTCACGATGATTTAGCGCCTCAAGTATACCCACTTTATATTAAATGATATTTTAAACAAAAAAATAATATAAGAATATAATAAAACCTTCACTTATTAATTTTCTAATTTAGCTGATTATCTAAAGACTAAGACCCCTACATACATACAAACAAACACCTCTTTTTATTATTTGTGTATAGCAAAGCATATAAAGATGAGTAAATGCCAGTTTTCCATTGACTGACGTAGGTATGACCTAAACCGGACCTACTCGTAAGACTTTCATCTGATAAGGTAACACATAGGCCTGTTTATGTCAGATCCTAGGATCCTAGGACTTTTCATTCCAAAATCGTTGGTAATCAATCGGATTCATTCAGCTACAAACATCCAAATTAATGGTAGTGTGGATAAATAAAAAGTGAAATCAGTCCGATAATGTAATTAGT
The DNA here is from genome assembly GCA_036785405.1 of Coenonympha arcania. NCBI lineage: Eukaryota > Metazoa > Arthropoda > Insecta > Lepidoptera > Nymphalidae > Coenonympha > Coenonympha arcania. The sequence continues at coordinate 22,194,836 of CM072082.1, forward strand.
CACAATATGTAGGTATATTTTGTAAGTAGCTAAAGCTCGACCTTCGCATCGCATTATGTCTATGGTTGTATTTCGAAAGGATTATTCTTGGAGCAAGGGACTGCATATCTGCTAGACGCCTACTGGTTATTAAACTTTTGTTTTATTTTCTTAGCTTAAACTTGATAAATGAGGATGCAGTCGAAATTTACTACTTTTGTTATACTTAAAAAAAAAAATTATAACACTTGAAGGAAAAGGGTATACCTAGCTTAGTATTGCGTAATGTAAATATTCGTTAATATTAATTATTATTTCTACATTAATTTGTCAGATTTATTTGAAAATTAATTGACTATAAAATATAGATACTCGCATCCCCATTTTTTCTACCCTTTTTTGCCTATTTATGCTTAGTTATAACAACATTTTTGAAAATTACTTTATTGAGTTAATAACCCGGACATTAAAGGCATAGATATACCAGCGGTCCCTTATAAACCTACCAGAGATAGGACATTATAACTTTCTCCGACTTCGCCGTGATAGTTTTCTTTCGTTGTTTTAGAAAAAAATTGCTAACTTATGCCTGCGTAGCACGAACTGCCCAAATATAATAAGGAATCTGGCGGGTGTGTTGTCTATGATTCAGGTGGATTTATTGTTATTGGTTTAAGCCTCCCCCACACAGGCGCGTTATTATCGCGCGATAATATCGCAAGCGTTATTGCGATAATAATGCGTCCCGATTCCTTGCACACAGCTGCGTTTTTATCGCGCGATAATAACGCGCAGACGGACGCAGCGTCCCGCGTTATTATCGCGCGATAATATCGCAAGCGTTATTGCGATATCTGTTTTCAGTACATTTTGTATTATGATGGTCATGGAAGTAGGACGCTGCGTCCGTCGTCCCACACAGGCGCGTTATTATCGCGCGTTATGATCGCAGCAGTGTGTAACTACTTGATCATCCTAATACAAAATGTACTGAAAACAGATATCGCAATAACGCTTGCGATAATATCGACCGATATTACTTCCATTGCGGCGTTATTATCGCAGCAGTGTGTAACTACATGACCATTCTAATACAAAAAGTACTGAAAACAGATATCGCAATAACGCTTGCGATATTATCGCGCGATAATAACGCGTCTGTGTGGGGGAGGCTTTATTCTCTTCTCTGAGCATTTGCGCCGTTAGGGGAAGAGCATCGGCCAGTCGGAAGGCGATTATCCCATCAACGTTTAATAAGGGATGAAATAATTGAATGTTACATGTAGGTTTTACGTTTAATCTTCTTTTCTCTTATATATATAAAATTCTCGTGTCTCGTGTTTGTTACCAAAACTCCTCCGAAACGGCTCGACCGATTGCTATGAGATTTTCTTTGTATGTTCGCTATATCTGAGAGTATTTAAGCCTTTTTATATCCCCAATGGAAAAACAACGTTTGACAGGTTAGCTCTAATAATATATAAATAGCCTTTAATTGCTTTATAAAAAGCTTTCGTTCAAAAAGCCTTTGCTTCTCTCCAACGAAAATAACAATAAATATTTTAAATCGTTGTAATATAATTGTGAAAACTATTTCACGGCATAAAACTAAGTTTACGAATGTGCCCAACAAACGCTGCCGGGTATTTTTTTCTTGTTACAAGCATTTAACAAATTGCACTTAAAGAACAGCGTGCTTGTAAAAAAATTGAAGTGGAACACCGGGAACAAGTCAATAACCAGCCAAACACTAAAATATAACATTTGCCGTGTGACGTGTCAAACATAAACGTCCGCACAGTGCAGGTGTAGGTGTAAAATTGCCATTTCCACGTTGTACGGACAGTCGGACACGTCGACTTCAAAGACTTGATGATTAGTTGTGAGGAAGTGTATAAAGTAGGACGTGGCAAGTGACCGGGATGTTAGCATCCGTTCGCATCCTAGATAAACTGCTAACGACCCGAATGAATTACTTAGCCTTATTTTATGTTCCCGGCACGGTCGCGTGCGTTTCGATTGCTACGCGATAACGCAATTTGACGAGTTTTAAGAAAATAATAATACAAATTCAACTTTATATACAAGAGAAGATGAATAATAATCTTCTCTAGTATATAAAGTTCTCGTGCCAATTTTTGTTACCAAACTCCTCCGAAACGGCTCGACAGATTGTTATGAAATTTTCTGTGTAAATGTTCGGTATATCTAAGAGTAGGTAGTGAGCTATTTTATTATATCCCTAACGGCAAAACGTTTCCCGGGTCAGATAGTAATATTTTAATAAAAAAAACTTGACTTCACAATGCGAAATCGTTGACTCTACGATTTTGCATTGCAAAGTTAACATCTCTCATGTCCCGGTGTCGGGACGAAACGTGCGTCGAAGAAAGTGTTGGAAAATTGTGTGTGGTGTTTCGTGTGGGCAGCGTTCCTGCATATTGTACTATAAAGAATCTTTTCAAGTAGCAAAACAATCTGTCCTTCTGGTTTATTATATACGAAGAAGCCGGGCTCAATTTCCAGATTTGGATTTTATAACTAAGTAATCTCACACGTATTCTGGCCGCAACCCCCTTTTTTATTTCGCATTCCGATTTTGGTACACGGCAAACTTCTTGGGTATTTGACCTTGATTGCGCACAAACGAATTTTAGATCCTTTTGGAGGTAAGTGCGGGGCGCGTCGGCGGAAAGTCGTGTGCGCTAACTTGCCCCCACTACGTCATTTCATGCTCAAGAAGTTTGCCCGCACCTGTACTCATATTATAGGGAACAAATCTCAATTAGGGACTAGGTGACACTAATTCGATTCGCTAATCCCTACCGTACACGCACAGTATCAACAGGCTTTTGAAATGCTACGTAAACCTGGCGGTTTGGCAAACCTGGACGTTATTTAAAATGAGTAAATTCTCATGTGTTCATTACACATCATATTAAATCCTATATCATACGGATTTAAAACGAATACGAATATTTTGACGAAACGTAAGAGGATTTATTTTTTCATATCAATTATGACTGTAATTTACTTTCAATAAATTCATTTTAAATAAATCAGTGTAAAAGGATAGGTATGAAAGAAGTAATATTGCGGATTACATCAGGGTAGGTACCACCATAATGACAGTGATTCTACCGTATAAAGTACATAATAATGTATTTCAGTTTGAAAGACACTGCATGAGAGCGTGATTAATGGGGAAATTGAGACTTAAGGGGATTTATTGAATTTATTTTTGTCTTTCTCACTCTCACGGATACGTTGGTAGGCGCGACATGCAGCGTCGCGGAAGAATATAACAGAAAAAATGACTTTTTACCTAATTACTCAAAAACTAAGCCAATTATCAAAAATCTGTTTCTAAGCGTTTTTTGATATTATTATTACCGACACATTAAAAAAAATTACAATTACATCCATTGTAGTTTCCGATAAAAAGTAGAAAAACTGAGATTTTGGACCAACTTTTGGGAGAACTTTCTATCGAGAAAATTTGAAGTTGAAGTAATGAAGTTTCACAAGTTTCATCTGTTGATATTTTATAAACTGCAATAAATAATGTGTGAATATAATGTTGACAATTAATTAAATAAGAAAAAATTGCAAGTGTAAAGAAAGACATGAAATTGAACCAAGAAAGGGCAAAACCGATAGGGTGACACGGAAATGAAGATGGGTAGGTGTATCCCCTTGAAGCTTGCGATCGTTGTATCGTATGTCTCAAGGTGAATGCCCTGTCTACCCTCCCACCCGCCGCGTGACCCGCCCAGCACTTGCGCTAGGTCAGGGTCGACCAACGGCCGACTCAGCGAGACCCCGGCGACGTACCGCCCGCCCTTCAGCACGCGGCGCCGTCTGCGCTGGACGAATCTCAACTCACGCGGTCGCCCGATTTTTCCGTTCGAATAGATACTGATACGTCCGACGTTCTGTTGACCCTTGGGACAGGTCAAGGAGCACGTTTCTTGGAGCCTTCACATTAACTTTTCTAGCACGTGTTGGGTTCATATAAATAATCTGGATTTTCAAAATAAAATAACTACAATCGAAGGGTTTGCAATTGAGCTAATACTGTGTCTCAGAATACAGAATAAACCAGAAGCCGCATCGAGCCGTGATTGCACGGCGTACATTGTGTCCTAAAACAGCGTAAACATCCCTCGCCCCTCGCTCTTCTCACCCGCGTAATGTTGCTAGGTCAGAAACTATTTCCATATTTTAGGGTAAAAGTTTATAAAATTTGAGGTAAAATAATAACTGTTGGGTTCTTAACCCTAGAAAGATACTCTTATTTTTTTGTACGTAAAAGTAGTCAGGCGTAAAATTAAGTCCTGTTGAATAACTAGCTGTGTTCAGTACTTTGAGAATATAAGAAAGTTTAGCACGAACCAGTTTTCCCTTAATCTAAATTCAAAATTAATTGTTTACTAAAATGTATAGCAGTTTTCGGACGCAAATCATGTCAAATACTTAATTCGATTTTGACATTGACATCTCGGAGTTGAAGAAAAAAGAAAACAATCAGCTGTCAGTCGTCCATCAACTCCAACATGCTTGTGAGTACTTTAACGGCATAATACATTTATAATATTTTAGTTCAATCTCAAACAAGCTGTAATTTTAAAAACTACTTTCTGATTTTATTAAACGTATGTTTATTAATTTGGAATAAGTATATGCATTTATAAAAATACAGTTCTTTTTTCAATTTATATTTATTTATTATAATAAAAAATCAAAATATTGAACTACTTCAATATAATATCAATAAAAATAATCAACATTTATTCATGTATTAAAAACATTTTGTATGATTTTAGTCCATTTGATTTTTCTTTCTTCGTCAGCCGGGAATCTAAAATATTTAACGAATATCTGTATTAATGTAATGTATTAATGCAATAAGAAGAGTAATTATACAAAACTATGAATTGTACCCTAGAACTAAGTTTCTCTCCTTCACAACACACACCATTCCATATCGGTGCTGATGACCGTTGAGGAGTTCTCTCATTAGGAGCCAACTTGTAGTACAGTAGCCATGTCATGGTGACTCTTAAAACCGGCTATCATAATGAAACGCGAATACAAAATTTCGTGTCCATGCTGTTGACCGTTATAGAGTTCCTACATCTGGTCCTAATCCTGAATGTCGAATCAGGCCATGCTTACCATAAAAATGCTATGTCATTGGAACTGAACCACAATGTAAAATTAGCTTGCAACATTTGAACTAACACACAAATATTGCAAGTTAAATAAAAGCGAAACTAATTTACATGAATATTTTGTAATTTTATTACAGTTGTATATACATACCAAGTATAAATGTCGATATCATAATATCCTTATGTTTTTAGTTCGTAAAAATTTTAGTATTTATAATCTATTCCGAAACGAAGTAGGGAAAATCAAAAACGTTATAACGGCAACACTAACAAAATGGCCACATTATTCTCCGTCGCAATTGACAATAAATTTCTTTATTCAATAATTAAATAAAACAATGACTGAATGGCTTACTTACAGATGAAATGTGATCCCATCCTGTTTCTTTTTGAGACCAGCAGTATTTTTACATGTTGGAATGGCACAAGCTGGCATAATTCAATGAAATTTGACACCTGTGAAACACGTTAGATTGACACGACGTCCACAGACTGACTACTCGCCCGTTTCTGAAAATACTCATTTTAAGAGTAGTTTTTGAAGCTTCGATATTAGGCCCGTACACAGGTTCTGGTTTATTCTGTATTCTGAGTACTGTGTATACAAGACGTAAAGGTAACTGACTGATTGACATAACAACAAACAGCGCATATTTTGTTTATTGACTTCTTCTTCTGTCTGTGAGTCTTACGATTGTGTAAGTTTAATTTTGAGTTTTGTCGCACGACTTGGGAAAGACTAATAATTCTGTTTGTAATAAGATGGTAGCCAAGGTATAAGATAAAGATAAGTGACACCAAAGTTTTGTGATTCATATTTTTTCTTGTGATAAAAGGTCTTGTTAATTGCAAAATTTTATATAATACTGGATTAACGAAGTGTTTTACTAATCCAACGGCAAAATAAGGAGATCGGCTCTAATCACCACCACAAGGTTTTCACCAAGGTCTCTTTTTTGAAAAGTCGTCCCAAAAGGGCCGCAGTGAAGTTTCTGCGGTGACTTCATTACAATATTTATTGTTCAATATTGTCGAATTTACGTGGCAAAGAAGAATTAAGAACTAATGACTCGGATGACGAGCGCACTGCAGTGCACGCATCACGTATGACATTGCAATGCGACATTGCATTTGAAATGGTACGGCGTATCATGAACAACTTCCTCGTCATTCGATGGTATAAAAAATACATTTGCTTGTATTGTGAGGTACTTCACCAACCATGATTAACTTCAAATAGCGTCAAAGTATTTGTTTAAAAGCAAAAGTACCGTCAGATTTACGGAACTTCTACAAAAATGTTTAGTGGTAAAATTTTGTAATAAAACTGCTCCGAAACGGCTTTATCGATTTTTATGATTCTTTTTAACAAGGCGTAACCTAATCTTCATACCCCTTAGTGAGAAATAATTTAAACAGCAAAACAATCTACAATTTACGCGGAGAATATTACAAATTGAAATTTTGAATAATTCAAACCAAAAGACGTGGGGATAAGAAAGAACCTAATTATCATAGAAATGGCGGCGCTCAAGTATTACATGCGCGATTTGTATTGTACCTACAACATTATGATTTTATTATTAATTTAAATATCTCGTACGGAGCCGCGGAGTGTGCCGTAGCAATTTCATTATTATTTCAATCAACTGAATGTAAATTTATTCAACAATCTCACGAGGTAATTGCGATGACGCCGTCCCTCTCCCCCTCGTTTCTATCTCCTTCTAACCCACTTCGGTTTTACTGAGGGTTGCCAAATGAAAATAAAACGAAAGCGGACACACTGTTGCAAAACGGTTGGTAGCAAAACATAATAATCGCGTACAATTATCGAATATGCAATACTTAATATTACGATAACAATCAAATTAAAAACTAGATTTATACAACTTATAACGAGAATATTGTAAACAGCTTTATCGATATTACTAGCCGACCGGACAAACGTTGTTTGCCATTTAGGGTTGTAAAATAGATTACGACGTATTCTCGAATTACATAGACCAAAAATTACATGAGGAAACTGTCGAGGTGTTTCGGAGGAGTTTGGTTGCAAACACCGTGACACAAGAATTTTATAGGTATATTAGAGAAGAAATGTAATAGGCAGCATATAGAGATGTAAAACCGCATATAGGTATAGGTCGCACAGCGAGAGTTGAGGCGAACAACACAAGCAAAGTTTGTATCTGTATACGCCGATGCGCTGACATTTGACAGAGAATGATACAGAGTGTTGTATGAAAAAAATGGGTATACCTATTACCCACGTAATTATTATTAGAAAATTATATTGTGCTTATATTATTAGAATTTTTTTAGGGAATGTTTTTTGAAGGCGGTTCACTTTTTTAAATAGAAATTGAGTTATAATTTTGTTTTGATTGTGATTTTGCTTTTATAACAATACAACGTTAGATTTATATATAACTTATTATTAAATACTTGTTATTTGTACCTATTGACACAGTATACCATAATTTATACGCTAAGTCATTCTGTCAATCAAACTACAAGCGATCAATAGATACATTTCGGATAAGAAGTGCAAAATAAAATGGTCATCAAGTGTTTTCATTCCAATCTTCAAACCCCAGCACGTAACAATATTTTGTGGCGGTATTACTATATCATCTTCTACAACAGGATGCAACCACAACATCGACAAAGTCGTGAAATTGTATTTAATGTGTTCAATTATTTTAAAGAAAACGTAAAAAAGACAGATCTAATGTAATTATGACTGAATTGTATAAACTGATGTCCCGTCTTACATCTTACAAAAATGAAACACCTTGTATGCAAATATTACGTTAGTGTGAGTGCCGTGTTCGCCTCAACTTTCGTTGTGCGACCTATACCTATCTAAGACGGTGATAATGAAGATCCGTCTTGAAGATAGAGACTAACTAGATGGCCACCGTGTTTGGCCTTGTTTTAAGTCGCTGAGTTACAATGACGACACTTTAATATATATATATTTTTTTTTTTATATAAATAAATACGGGACATTTCACACATCGCAATCTAGCCCCAGAGTAAGCGATAGCTTGTGTTATGGGTACTAGATAACTGATAAATATACATAAAAACTATTAAAAAATAATATTAAAGAAATAAGCTACAATTGAAGCTAAATAAGCTAATTGGTCTCCAGAAATGTGAATTCAGCAGCATAATTTCAGACACCTAACTTTTAAAATAAAACGTTACGTAAGAAAGGACTTTTACGCTGATTCCGTCCGGATAGGTGTTAGGTACAACCTCAATTTGAGACACGAGTATTCTACTTGAAAGCAATAATTGCGAAGAATTACTGTGTTACAATTTGTTGGACAACATCACCGGGTATATTATATGAGACCTTAAATGACGAGTGTAGTGCAGTGCCTCTCGGGACCATTGCATTTCACTGCATCTTACATTTCCTGGTATATACGAGTATAACATATCAATTAATCAGGAGAACGTCTTAGAGCTCTCGTCATTTTTCTTGTAATAAAAAAACTGTTTTTAAACTTTGTACCTACGTTTTTTCCAAGGAATCAAGTCCTCTTAGTATAACCCTATCACAAGAGATATGAACCCAACATTCTTATGCGTTCAATCAAACATGAGCTCGCTTGCTTTATGTTGCGGCTCTGCCTATATCTCGGCACCATTGTTTGCTCCTTTTGTTCTATTATAAAAATTAGATGTCGACGACCGGACGTATACGACGGCCGTGTGAGAGGAAACTCTTTATTTTCTAACCCACCCACCGTATGATGGATTTGCCAAGGTGCTTAGAAAATGAGCGGAAAAACGAGACAATGCATCCCTTTTTCGCATTTATTCACTTTTCATTGGCAGGAAAAGACTAATTTGATAAAAGCAGTGCTGAACTATCTATACCCACTGTTTATTCTCATTCATGCTGAGTAATTTTGCGTTGGACCCTAATTATAATCGACGTCTCGTTTTTATATTTTGTTCTACAAAATATTAAAAATACCTGCTTTTTCTTGTTAATCGTTTGTTTAATAAGTTCTCGAGTAATAACTCGTAGAAATATATTAAGGTTTACTCCTGTTTATAAATAAATTCGACGACCGAATGGCGTAATGGTAGCGAAACTGCCGTCTGCGCCGGAGGTCGTGGGTTCGATTCCCACTACTGGTAAATGTTTGTGTGATGAGCATTAAGGTTTTCCAGTGTCTGGGTGTTTTTCAATATATTATATTTATGTATATTAGTATGTATGTATAGTTATATTAATCAGTCTTCTAGCACCCATAACACAAGCTATCGCTTACTTTGGGGCTAGATTGCGATGTGTAAAATGTCCCGTATATGTTTATTGATTTATTTTTTGACTCATCTTATTTAAGTTTAAAAATTGAACACAAATTTAAAGTCTTAGTTGCTGAAATTCCGGTATAATTTCGTTTAATATGTCAACCGAAAGATTTTAAAGAGAAAACGGGTTGTATAGACAATATTAACAGAAGCGAGGTAAAAGATATTTAATGAGTAAGTAAACGGAGAATTGCAAATATAAACTTAATTAAATATAAACAGTTGGTTTTAGAGAACCCCTTTTATAATCATTAGACCGTGCAGGTCTGAAAGTGGCAATGCTAAATCTAAAACGCAAACACACGTCATCCGAAAGCTTCTTTGATAACTTGTACCGCGATTTACACGCGAGTTCCGCAACGTTAATTGTTTACCCGCACACATATGCTAAACGGGCCGAGCTTATGAAAAAAGAACCAAGTGTTTTACTTTTCAAAGCAAGGCCAAGTTTTTTATCTGGCGAAGCGCATATTAAAATCATCCCCCATGGCTGACAAGCCGAGCTCTGTAACCGCCCCTACTTCGACTTCGTGCACTGACAATCGTCGGCTCGTTTTCGAATTTCGTAAAAAAAGTAACGTCAGAGTAAAATGGACATCACCATGTTGTATCGAGGTGGTACGTTTTGTCAGGAAGTAGTACTTTTTTGCAGACTCTAAGGTGTACCGCGGTGTCAGATAAGTTGTTTGATTGGGGTGTTACGGCCCCTTGCCTGTCCAGACGAGGGCTGAGTTCCCGGGCCCATAGAGGAACGAGCCCGGACAGGTCGAGGGGGGACCGACTAGTGAGACTACAGTGATCAGTACGGATGACGGTATCCAATCCGAGTCGGATAGTAATATCCGAGTCTCACTAGCCGATCAGTGGAAATAACAGGCGGCTTTTACTAGCACTACTACGGCAATCGTCAACTCGGGCAGCGACAGCCTTCGACATAGACAAGGAAAATAGAAGGCCACTAACCTGGTTGATGCATGCGACGATACTCGATGCGACGCCCCCTGTAGTGGATGTGGGACAGTATGAGACGTGAAAGTGTAAAGGGGTGTGTAGGTGTGTGTGTGGGGCTTGCAACCGTAGGTCCTCTGCACCAATCAGCTCCCAGACACGTCAAACACGAACACAGCTCCAATCGTTCGTTCGCCTCCTATGAGTGGAGTGCTCAATGCAGCAGCACAGTGGGTCGCAACCCGCAACAATGAACGCGACGGTCAAAATATGTCGAACGTTCAGGCTGGCTTCAACTCCCACAAACACTCAAGCGAATAAAATAAAGTACGTGGTTCACGACACACAAGGTCAGCGGTCAATGACAGCGCGGTCTACAATTACTTAACTACCGCGAACTTTATCGCCGCTAAACGCAGCTGGGCACGCGTGTTACTAGGTAGATCCGGCGAGCGTAGCGAACTCACAAAGGCCGGCACAACAACTAGTCAATGTCCCAAACACGCGTGCAATGTCCAAAAAACCCAGCGATATCACAGCGCAAGTCGAAGCGGTCCCCAAACAATCAGGTCCGGGGAAAACAAAACCGCAGCGCGAAAAACAACTCAGGCGCCTCAAAAAACGGACGTCCCGTTGCGCAAACATTCCATGACCACACACCCGCGCAAATATAAACGTGGCTACTCAAACGCAGCAATTTACGTCTCGCGACTACGCGTTTCAAAGACGACACGTGATCAAAATTACGTCAGCCACGCGCGGGGAACCGCTTAGTTGTCGGTCGACAGCAGACTAGCTCCACAAGATGAGTTCACGAATACGCACAAAAGGTCGCGCCCCCACATAAAACTGTCGCGGTCCCAAGACGTACGTTTCTTGGGGTACAAACCGCCGGGGCAAAAGGGCGCCGCAAAAAACCCAGCCGCACGCACGGCTGTTGCTAGCTGACTCCCATCTGGTACTGTTCGCGCCCCGATTGCCGCGTCATTGCAGGCATAAAAAATTCTCGTCGACCGATGCGCGAGCGGGATAGGAAGATTGGCGTTTCCGCGAGTTGGAGCGGGAGCGCACGATTCGATACAAAAAACCCGCCGTAACCGAAGTGCGAGCAAGACGCGCAAATGAGCGCTTCCGCGGGTTAGAGAGGGAGAACACGATTCAATACAACACAATAGACTCGGCACTCGAGCCAGCTACGCTCGCGTAAACAATCCCCCGCTCCGAATCTAAGGATGTAGATTCGCTAATCAATAGGCCGTTGGGACAACGTGACCACGGCACGTTGCAATACTGAGTCCCCTACAAATACCTCGGCCACCCGGGGAACGCCATCCAATAACAGTTTAACAATGCGTCCACGACGCAAACTAGTGGGAGTAGATTAGATTCTTTAAGCATAACAAGATCTCCCATTCTAGACATGGCGGTGCCTACACAGTGCTTGCTCTCAACAATGAAGTCGACGACCTCCTTCAAATAACGATTGGTTCCCTTATAATTAGTCCAGCAGTCTGTCCGAACCAAATCGGGTAGGCCGCGACGGCTCACGAGGCGGCCCAGAGTGGCCACGAACGCCTCCGTGCTGAGGGCACTGACAAGTCCCAAGTGAACTGCCTTGGTTGCAAGGCAAACAAGACGCACAAGTAGGCCTCAAAAACCGAGCATTCTTAAGGTTAGAGCTCTTAACTAGAAAAGGACCGGCAAAATCGGTTCCAACACCGGCGAAAGGTCGAGCAGCCCTTACGCGGTCCGCAGGCAGGTCACCCATCACAGGCTGTGCAATGGATGCCTCCAAACGATAGCAAGCAATACAGTTGAAGATCACGCTTCGAATGGTTCGTCGGCCTGCCAAAATCCAAACTCACGCTGCAAAATGGCTTAGAGGGTATTGCAACCCGCATGAGTATTTAAAAATGCCAAGATTATGGACCGAAGTCCGGAGCCAACACAGGACAATCTCACTGTCCGACCACGCAAAAACGTCCACCATGTTTACCAGAGACTTCCAAGAAGCGTGGACGTGGTTTAGTAACCGGGTCAATAGTTCGGCTCCACAAGTGCAACTTAGGAATTGTTAGACGAGACCTGATAGATGCAACCTTGCACTTAGCTAGGACAAGGTGCAATGAGACTTGCCCCGAAGCGCTCACCCACCACAACGACGCAATCCAGCGCTGTGATCCGAGATCTAGCAGCGCGCGTACCATAAGCCACTCACCCTTCGGGTTGTACACCCTGACCAAAGCCGTTGGTAAAAGTACAGTCTGGCAGACCGGCTTATGGTCGTTCAAATTGTCAGGTGAGGTGGCGGTGGTGGGAGCCAAGGCAGCAGCAAGTCAACGGGAGTTGCCCCTTTCGGGCAACTCCTCTAGCCTTGGGCGCTCGTAAGGGCCTTCTTGGGGAACTTCGACCACACCAAGAGGTGGGGTTCCCCCAGGGTACACCCAAGCGTCTCTCCCGGTCTGAGGGGGTCTGGCCATGTACGACAGCCGCGGGGCGACGTAGTGCGGAAGGGGGTGTCCAGGCCATCGAGGAAGGTGTCGCTGCAACCTGGGGTATTCAGCCAGAGGAGGGGAGTATCTCCTTGGATCAGGCTGAGCGACGGCAAAACCTCCCTCAGGGTTGACAGAGGGCGGAACGCCCCCGCCCCTGGAGGGCTGCACCCCCGCCCGAGGGGGGGGTGAAGCCCTATCAAAACCAGGGGCCGCACTAACAGTGTCACCGCGCCTTCTATCGGCTGGGCCTGTGACCGGTGAGGAGACTCCACTCCTGCCGGGTGTCCGCTCAACCACCTCCTGCCTACCGACGCCATTGCGGTCGAGGCAAAGAATAGGAAGGTGGTTGCCCTGACAATGGGGACAAGGCCGTTGGTGCTGGCAATTTCGTTGTAAGTGCCGACCTAAGCAAGAGTAGCACCAACGGCGCTCCCTAGCGATGGCCCTACGGGACTTGGGCGGTCTCTCCAAGAATTTAGGGCAGTCGGTCGTCGAGTGCGTGGAAGCACGGCAATAGTGACAGGGGGTCACCTCGGTCGCAGCAAGACCACTAAAGTTTAGAATTGGGCGGCGTCCAGTCTCCTGCGCTAATTCTGGCTGCTTGGAACCCCTGGTGGAAGTCGTGGGTTTAGAAGGTGGCGTCGGTCGCGCCGGCTCCTTTGCCGGTGTTCCCGAGGCCACGGCATTCTCCACCTGGCGGCTCTGTTCCTCAAGGAACTTTAAGAGGTCACTGAACGGGGGTATATAATTAGCCCCGTCCCCGCCGTACCTCTCTTCAAATCGGATCCGCAGATCGAGAGGCAGGCGGGACAGAACCAGGTGAAGAAGCCAGAAGGACCACTGATCCACCGGTAAGTCAAGTTGTCGAAGGGCGTTGCAAGCAACCACGACTGGGTCAATGATCACCTCCCGGAGACGTGCTAGGTCTTCCAAAACCGGGAGGGATATTAACTCCATCATGTGCGCGTCAGCAAGGCGGCGCACATTGGCGTAGCGCCTCTCGAGGAGTTCTCTGGCCGTGGAGTAGCTGGCGTCAGACAACTTCAAATGGCAGACTACCCCAAGTGCCTCCCCTTGAAGGGAGGTCCGCAAATAGGCCATTTTTTGGCCTGGGGATAGGTCGCGGCGGGTATGGACTAGACTGTCGAAGATGGAGATGAACCCCATCCAGTCTTGAAGCCGCCCACCAAAGTGTGGAAGGTCCAAAGTAGGCAGCCGACCCAATAGGGCGGGCTGCGGCTGCGGGCGAGGCGACTCGCACAGCATGCTCTGTCGAGCCTCGCGCTTCATTTTGGCCCCAGCCTCGAGCACATCGTCTGTGAACTCGAAGAACTGCTCGTAGTCCTTCTGGGCCGATTCTCGCGCCTCGTCGTCCTCCACTGTAGCAAGGAATTCCGAATAGGCCTCTTCAAAATGGGCTCGTCTGGCTGGGAGCTGCTCAAGGCGGTGGAGCAAGCTAGCCGTCCTGTCTGGACGAGTAATAAGCGCATGCGCGCTAGCTGCCCACCGCAGCTCATCCTGCATACGGCGCACCGGAGGCTTATGCGAAGGCATGGCGAGACTGCGCGAGAATAATTACAAGGAAGCACGAAACCAAAAAATAAAACAACAAGGAAGTAGAACAAGCACAGATGCAAACACCAACACGTGCAGAACGCTAATCAAGGTCGCGGTTAACAAACGCGCGGCACGCGGTAAATAAACGCGGCGTTGCTACAAAAACGCGTGGTGTAGCGGTACAATAATCTGTGGCCGTTAACGCGGCGTATCGGTCCGACACGTGGCGTACCACGCCTACAAACGTGTGACCGACAGAGATACGCGACGAATTAAATACGCGCAACAAATATCGATATCGACGCGCCGAACGTGTAAAAGCCGCTTAACCAAAAGGCGCGAAACCACGCTCTGCTACCAACTGTTACGGCCCCTTGCCTGTCCAGACGAGGGCTGAGTTCCCGGGCCCATAGAGGAACGAGCCCGGACAGGTCGAGGGGGGACCGACTAGTGAGACTACAGTGATCAGTACGGATGACGGTATCCAATCCGAGTCGGATAGTAATATCCGAGTCTCACTAGCCGATCAGTGGAAATAACAGGCGGCTTTTACTAGCACTACTACGGCAATCGTCAACTCGGGCAGCGACAGCCTTCGACATAGACAAGGAAAATAGAAGGCCACTAACCTGGTTGATGCATGCGACGATACTCGATGCGACGCCCCCTGTAGTGGATGTGGGACAGTATGAGACGTGAAAGTGTAAAGGGGTGTGTAGGTGTGTGTGTGGGGCTTGCAACCGTAGGTCCTCTGCACCAATCAGCTCCCAGACACGTCAAACACGAACACAGCTCCAATCGTTCGTTCGCCTCCTATGAGTGGAGTGCTCAATGCAGCAGCACAGTGGGTCGCAACCCGCAACAATGAACGCGACGGTCAAAATATGTCGAACGTTCAGGCTGGCTTCAACTCCCACAAACACTCAAGCGAATAAAATAAAGTACGTGGTTCACGACACACAAGGTCAGCGGTCAATGACAGCGCGGTCTACAATTACTTAACTACCGCGAACTTTATCGCCGCTAAACGCAGCTGGGCACGCGTGTTACTAGGTAGATCCGGCGAGCGTAGCGAACTCACAAAGGCCGGCACAACAACTAGTCAATGTCCCAAACACGCGTGCAATGTCCAAAAAACCCAGCGATATCACAGCGCAAGTCGAAGCGGTCCCCAAACAATCAGGTCCGGGGAAAACAAAACCGCAGCGCGAAAAACAACTCAGGCGCCTCAAAAAACGGACGTCCCGTTGCGCAAACATTCCATGACCACACACCCGCGCAAATATAAACGTGGCTACTCAAACGCAGCAATTTACGTCTCGCGACTACGCGTTTCAAAGACGACACGTGATCAAAATTACGTCAGCCACGCGCGGGGAACCGCTTAGTTGTCGGTCGACAGCAGACTAGCTCCACAAGATGAGTTCACGAATACGCACAAAAGGTCGCGCCCCCACATAAAACTGTCGCGGTCCCAAGACGTACGTTTCTTGGGGTACAAACCGCCGGGGCAAAAGGGCGCCGCAAAAAACCCAGCCGCACGCACGGCTGTTGCTAGCTGACTCCCATCTGGTACTGTTCGCGCCCCGATTGCCGCGTCATTGCAGGCATAAAAAATTCTCGTCGACCGATGCGCGAGCGGGATAGGAAGATTGGCGTTTCCGCGAGTTGGAGCGGGAGCGCACGATTCGATACAAAAAACCCGCCGTAACCGAAGTGCGAGCAAGACGCGCAAATGAGCGCTTCCGCGGGTTAGAGAGGGAGAACACGATTCAATACAACACAATAGACTCGGCACTCGAGCCAGCTACGCTCGCGTAAACAGGGGATTGTTACTGTTTCGGTTTATAGAGGGCAATACAGGTGTATAAATTACTTGACATCAACCTATGTCTCAGGGTGACAAGCGCAGCGCAGTGCATCATAATATGCCATAGCGAAATCTCAAGATGCACTGAATCTGACCTAATATTATGCAGGCAAATAACTTACAAATCAGGTGCTTGTTCGTATAAAAACCTGCAAAATGTATTTTTTTGACAGCTTTCCATGCATATCACTGTTTTGTTGTCACTTTATCTCACCACTGGTCAAATTTGGATTTAATAATGTCGAAACGTTGGGGCAGAAGGGGTATTAAATTAACATATTCAGTTGTTTCGTATTATACGAAAGACAGAAGGTATTCCTTAGGATTTCAGTATTCTATATCGATCCGTCATCCGATAGATCCGTTAGATCCGGCGATGTAGTACATAGCACGAGATATAAAAACGGTGCGTCTTCGATTTTCGAGAGAGGAAACTTGCGGTAAGGGTAAGGACAGGTACTAAAGGTACTATTACTCGGGCCGCGTTCGTCGGTCCTTAAATTATGAACTTATTCCAAGTCTTTTTCATTTAATTTTCACCGACTGTGTTATAACAGTTTTAATTTTGAGTATCTGTAGTTTAAACGCTGGCTATACGTTTCATAGGCTGAATCGTTTAACAGGAGTGGTTCATATTTTATGAGGCAGTTTCCGACGGGGGAAAAAACCGTATTGCTTTTTAAATAAGGACTTTAATAATACAATATTTGATGCATACACGCTTATCCGCGACCGTTTGCTCGTTGAATATTCAGCTATAATTCGCTTACGGCAAGATATTACTTTAAAATGCAACGTAATGAAATTGTGAAGCGTTATTTTTTTCTTGCCCATCACATTGTTTGCATCCGTTTTTCACATTAGTGTTTTAGCTATTAGGAAATATTGTTCGAACTTTTTATTGAATTTATATACTAATAGAAATACATCTATTTACTTTATGTTTACAATATTAGATATTGTTCATTAGTAGCAATTGAGCGAAAATACCTCTTATGCAATTTAGTGTAAGTAGTATTTTACTTTATGATATAGATGTTAATGTTGAACGCAGTTGGTAATATTATTTAATGCGAACAATTATTGTAATTATTGTTTGCGATTGCTCATTTATATTCATGTATCTCTATATTATAATATAACCTACGTCCTAATACATATTATTGTGTCGAGTCCTAGTATTTACCGAATATAATAGATATTTTGAATGGAATATCGCTTGTTTTTGGCGACTTTTTTGGTGCCGTATGTCCTCTTAGGCCCGGTTACATAAACAAACTTTAACCGTCGTATAACTGTTTAACACAGGTATTCCTATGGCATTGTTCCACAGCGCCATATCCGATAGATCTAAAGCAAAAAATCAAAATCAAAATATCTTTATTTCACATAGGCCTAACGTACAGGCTCTTAAAAGTAAGGTAAAACGTCAATATGATATTTGTCGCATATGTATGGTCGCATCTAACAAAGTCATAATTGCTCGATATTTTTGCATGATTGCTAGTAATATTTGGATGAATTTTGATTCGAATCTCGATTTTGATTCAAATTTGAAATCAAGATTCAAATCGGAGGGAGACGGGGATTGACCGAACACGTATAATGATATGAATTCTTAGATTATATCTTTCACATTATTGTGTGTCTGCAGGAAGCCGGCTGAAATCTTAATTTCAAATCTCTTGTGTTCGCTGTTTTACTGATGTCCTACGAAAGTTTTAATAAACCTAAAATACTCAAATGATTCTTACGCTATTGTCCTTGCTTGAAATGCTCACAAGGTTTCAATAGTGAAGCTATTAGCACATTAGTTTAACATGTTTCGACCTAAGGTTAACGACTATCATCTATTATAATTGATAACAACCGGAAATTATTAGCGTGGCTTAAGCACAGAAGCGTCATAGGAAGTAATGGAATGATTAAGCATATCTCGAGAATTAGAATATCTAGTTCCTTATCAGGGAGACAGAATCAAAGCCGGGAGCCGCAGCTGAAACTGCTGAATCAGGTAAGCGTCGCAAATATGCCTAATATGTCTATTAGAGAGTTACATATTTGTTCCGTTTGCCGTGGAGACCCTGGGGCCATGGAGTCATAGTGCCAAATAATTAATTAGTTCGAGAGCTTTCCCCGCGTTTAATAACCTCAAGTGGTGACAGAATGGCTGGCTCATTTTTTGCGCAACCTATCAGACTAGCTGTTCAACGCGGAAATGCAGCCAGTATTCTTGCCACCATTCCACGCGGGCAAGACTTGTGCCCATATAGTAATTAGAATAAGTTAGTTCCTTTGCAGTGAATATTTGCGATATAGTTACAGTTTCTACTAGAAGGAATCAACTTCGAATTGCAAAACATTGACAAACTTAGCAAATAGACGCCACATCGCAATTAGTTAAATTCAATTTCAAACTCAAATATTTACTTCATATAGAACTAACTTACGAGCTCTTGTGAAGTCAGGAAGTCAGTATAATATGATCTCAATGTGGTATTGAAGTTTTTTTTTATTTGTATGTTAAATAAAGTAACTTTTATTTCTAAGAATCAACGATATTAGAAAGGTATGATTATACTTATATTGATCCAATTTTATAAGTGATAACTATTTTACGAGTTAAAAACTAAGTTTAAAAGAGTTCTATAACGCGTGCCCAACTGAGAAGAAATTATTATTACAATACCAAAATAACCGTACTTCTTGTGTCTGGTTGCAATTAATTATATTTGGTATGGAAGGGAGATAGATTATTCCTTTGATTTAAGCGTAGGCTACTTTTTCCCCAGAAATATTCACGGTGCCCGCGAATTTTGCAAAAACTGAAATGCAAGTGGGCATCGGCGTGGATCTTTCCTCGTAAATTATAAAGGGAGAAATTATCTTGCATGTTGCTAGATAAAGTGGACGTTAGTTGCGGACGTTAGTATGGCATCAATATTCAAAATATCTCCCGAGATGTCCAGAATAGATTCCTCGCTCATATCTACAAGCCCGTAATCGATGAGTCGGACAAAGAAATCTATTATTCATGGTTAGCAAATGAACGTATAAATCGGGTAGAGTCGGGGCGCGGGCCTGTGCGACCATAATTTGAGCGTGTAATCGGGCCTGGATGCATATTGGGTGCAATATTTAAGCGAATCAGGCGATAAATTTTAGTCCGCAGTCGGCCTGCACTTGATGATTCACGGGGAATAGGTTATTTGGAATAGATGTTGCTAAGCATTATAATATTATTAGCTGATCCGGCAAACGTTGTTGTTCTATATAAAATATAATTACTAGTTGGGTGGCCGAGCTTTGCTCGGTAGTATTAGGTACAGCTACTTACCAATAGATGGCAGCAGGAGTTTACTGTAATACTTTTACTTTATCGCCAATAGATGTCAGGTATACATTTATATTTTTTTTTGGTAAATACGACATTTTCTAAAAATGAATCCTAGCTAGATCAATTTATCGCTCCCAAAACCCCTGTTATACTAAATTTCATGAAAATCGTTCGAGCCGTTTCCGAGATTCAGAATATATACAAGAATTGCTCGTTTAAAGGTACAGGATAAAGTAGTTGCCTACTCCTACCTCAAGTATAAAACAATTTATATTAACTGAGTCCAACCAAAAATCAGAGAAAGAATGAAATTATGACTATACCTAAATCATAGTTAATCGATAAAATTATCGATAAGTACAAAGTAAATATAACAATAACTATCATTATGCATTCCGACTTTTAATTCGATGCAGTAAATTATTGACATTAATAAATTAAATAAATCGAGAAAAATTTACAATCAAAATTTTTCACATTAATTTTCATTTTTTAATAATAATATAATTTAAATTACCGAAAAACTATAAAACAAGTGGAAAATTAAAAAATTTTAAAACACCCACGACTTTAACAGACTTGTAATTGAAAAGCTTGTAAGCTGCTGTGTTTTGCCTATGACGGTGTTGATGGTGCTGTTTACCAGTTGATGACTAATTCAATTTCTTGATACTTCTCATACACCGGCAGTTTATCAATACTTACTAATTACATTAATTGATATTGGAAACGAAAATAGTAATGGCAGCTCCGACGGATTTTCTTGGATTTGTAATTATACTGATGGGTTCTTAGTTCTTACTTTCCTTTAGTCGGGGAGTTTCAAAAAAAATATTTAATCCTTTTTCAATTACAAGTCTGTTAAAGTCGTGGGTGTTTTAAAATTTTTTAATTTTCCACTTGTTTTATAGTTTTTCGATTAATATATTAATGTAATTTAAATTATATTATTATTACAAAATGAAAATTAATCTTCAAACTAGCCATTAGCTCCTCTAGCAGCGTTTGAAGGCATCATCCCTTCCAAGTCATAAAGAGACGTTTATTGTGGCGCCCCCTGCTGTTCAATCACAAGAACAATTATCTACGAACCATTGCCAATGACTCACTAATATTTTATACAAAACTGTATCCAAATCGGTTCAGTCGTTTTTGTAATAATTGAGATCATTCGTTTGCACTGTAAATGTTTTTATGGCGCCCCCTGGTGATCGATGTTCGTAACAACTATCTAAGAACCATCGCCAGTGAATACCAAACATTATACAGAAAACTGCATCTAAATCGGTCAAGCCGTTTTTGAAATAAATGGGAACATTCGTTTGCAATATAAATGTATTTTATGGCGCCCCCTGTTGATCGATGTTCGTAACAACTATCTAAGAACCATTGCCGCTGAACACCAAACATTATACAGAAAACCGCATCTAAATCGGTCAAGCCGTTTTTGAAATAAATGGGAACATCGATGTGCACAAACAAACAAACAAACAAACAAACAAACAAACAAACAAACAAACAAACAAAAATATTTTTGCATTATTGGTTTTTGTGAACAATTTAACATACAAACAAACATAAAATCTTTTTAATAAAGTAATGTACAAACGGTCTCTCACCCTAAACGCATATACCCGTACTCCGTTCCGTCGTGGGTAATAAATATTATTTTTCTTAGAAAGTGACTCCTAATGTTATAATATTAAGTTATGAAAGTGAAATATAGCAGATTTTTTGGAGGTTAATAAAATACAAAACGTCATTTTATTGATTCATCGATCAAAAGTTGGAGTATAGGTAGAAACTAGTAGGTACACGCGTTTCCAATACAAACATATTCTTAGTCGTACATTTTGCGAAGACTGTTTTTTTTCAGCGTCACAAACGCAGATCCTCAACGCGTCATGTGTCATAAGCATGCACTTTAAAAGGGTGACACCTCGAAAATTGGCGACGGAGCACAGAATAGGCCCCAACATGACACGCTTCCGAAAGAGTCGTTTTTAAACACCGCTGTCTCTATTATGAAATTGGAAAGCTTGAACTCCCTCACGTATGGTAGAGTTGAACCGTTGACCACCACCAGCAACTAACTCTCTGTAGCTTACTAAATCTTATCAGATCTTATTGACTACATAAATCACATTTTATCTAAAACCCTTTTTTTCATAATACTTACCACATTTTACTATCAATATTTTATTTAAAGTTCAAATTGACTGCTTTTATTGTAGTATCAGCCATAATTGCCACAAATGTGTTTAGTTATCTCCTCTTATCTATTTAAACGAGCAATTTTATATATAAATGTATAAATACCTATAAATTAAAATTATTCCGCGGATTTCGGATACAGCTGTAACAATTTTGATAAAATTTTCTATTTAACATAATACATTGTGTATTTTGTAAGTTTTCTTATTTTCAAAACCTGATTTTTATAAAAGTTAAAAAAAATACAAGTAATTATTAATTTGGACCAGCTTTGGTTCACATAATATATTGAAAAATAAAAAAATAAAATGAAACAAAGTAAAAACAAATATTTGATTTATGGTTCATCAAGTAACTGTTGCTTGAATCTTTTGAGATGGCGGTGTAAGTTATGAATTCAAAATAAGTAGTAGTTATGTACTCAACCAAGCAAAGTTCGGTCACCTAGGTTCTAATTAGTTCTCTCATCATTCTCATGAAGATTCTAGTACCGTAGAGATTTCTAAAATACTTCACAGATCCAACGCATCAAAGACTACAGTTTTTGAACGGACAATTTGACAAGCGGAGATCCTCGACGCGTCATCTGTCACAAGCATGTACTTTACAAAGGTTGACACCTCGAAAATTGGCGACGCGACGGGACGGAGTACAGAATAGGTTTCCGATGTACGATGCGCGCTTAAATCGACGGAGTCGTATTTAATTGGATTATTATCTGTCGCTTCATACTGGAGGTAATAAGTGTCTATAAACGTTCCCCCCGGAACGTTTACTATAGTTATTAATTCTTGTAGGTGTTGCTATATAATAGGCAAAGAGATTAGAGACGCAAGTCCATGTCAGATGCAGTGCGTTCTAAAATTTTGCATTGCAATATCATACGACACACTGCAGTGTGTTCATCATCCTGACATCAGTTCATGGGGCTCATTTTGACCAGTAACGTGGGCGTTAAGTGCACTTCAAAGCAAAATATTTCGTTATTGTTCCGTATGGTACCTACCTATCCGGACCAATATATTATGCATCATACTCTAAAGCGAGCTTTAACTTCTAACCTGATAGATATTATACAATGTGAATTTCTATATTAACAGTCAAATGGAAGCAAATGTGCCAGATTAACTTGAAGTAACACGTCAATAGTAAAAGTGTGCATAAAAAATAAAAGCAGGACTTCTTTTGGCTATTTTAGTTCTTTAAACAAACAATTCAAACTGAATTTGAAGAGATCTACGTAGGTACCTTACTAGAATATAAAATATACCTACAACGGTTTCGAAGCATATAAAGAAAATCCATTTCCTAAGAGAAACCCTTTCAAATCTGTGCAATACAAAAATTGAGAACAGAACGAGTGCTTGATCGAAGTGGATTTCCTCTAAAAATAAATATTGTTCAAATAGAAATAGGACCGCGTCCACTCTTGAACGGAAAATTAAGCGGCCACAAAGACATAAGAAACAAATCGGTCCGGTTGAGAGTTTTTTTTTTCAGAGAGACGCGCGAGGACAAAGTTCCTTTTCCATTTGTCTAAAAATGTTGAATGTTGCAATTGAATGCATTTCGGTATGGAATATTGAAACCTCAGAGTGGGTGAGTGTTTCTCATCCGTACACGCATGGGGGTGCAGGGGGGGCGGGTGGGGGCGCCACCGTCGCCTCCCTGCGCCCCCGCGTCTGCTTTCTAAACCTCCACGCAAATAGTACACGTTTGCTTGGCAACATTTCATGCTTAGTGTATACAAATAATGTACGGCACGGCTACAAACTGTGCAAAGGGAATACTAATGCGAGTGAACACAGGCCTCAAGTTAAACATTTCGCCAATGATCATTTGTGCCGTAATGGCCCCTATCGGCGCTTGAATTACCGGGTGTTTTTAGTGTCGCTGGGCACCCGTTGGCACGTCCGCGCTCCCCGGCGGTGAATAAAAAGTTCCTTCGTAGCTCGTTGACAGATGCGTCTTGCTGTTTGAGTCTACTCTAAAATGCATCAGTTCATTGACGAATGTGAGCTTTATAAGTCTTTTTCAATATGTTTAAAATATCGTTTCGTAAGAACACTTGATACATTCTTGATTCTTGATAAAGGGGAGTTGCATTTTAAATTTGACCGAGATTGGTTTCCTTCCTACACTGCTGAGCATAGACTTGTAGATCATAGAAAGAGGAGAGAAGAGATTCATCTTATAGATTTTTTTACGCTTTTCCGATGGTTAGATTGGCAAGTATCGAGTTTTCAGTATAATATTTAGATAATAATATTTTGATGTGTCTTAATTTGATTTCTTGAAAGTTGTAAAACTCCAATACCGTTGTGGGGTATGACCCCACAGCACTATATTTTATTAGACTCCAAAAAGTATCATCTTAAAAATGGGACGTAAATTGCGGAATCTCAAACAATGTTTTTAGATCTCAAAGATTTATCTCAAATAAATAATACATTACTATAAAAATTACTAAATAATAAATAGGAACAGGTTATTTGCAAGCGGAGTCGAATCGGCGATAGCTCGGCACGCGACCGTTTCACTTTAGTTTTGTGATAACGGAGGGACATTAACGTTCTACCGGGGTCCACCATCGACAATCCCCAAGAGCGCTGACAATTTAGCAAAAGGCTGGCCCCACAATCTGTCTGGTGACGGCGGATAAACACTAGTACTCCCTAGCCGCTCTTCCACAAAGTCCGACTGATTCGCAATGCAAAACGCATCGGCCGGCCCACCTATCTAATATTGCCTGATGTATTTTGAATAATTGCCGAGTACGCCGGCGGCTGATTGCGCTCGTACAAAGAGATCGGTGGCTTCAACACGGAAAATGTCTTGCCCGGGATTTGTACGGACGGCTCTTTGTGGCGACGCCTAGGCTGGGCACGGACAAAAGTGGTACTTTCGACCAACGCCAATATTGCCTTTCAAACCGACCGATCGACCGACCCGTTTGTACCACTTCGTGTCACAGTGACGCGTGCATAGCTGCAAACGGGGTTTCTTTGCTAGGCGTTAATGCGACAATTACAGTCCTACATATATGCGTACTAAAGAACAACCCCTATGAATTTGAATTTCGGTCCATCTATCTATTATTCTTAAAACTACGACAGATCTTTTTAAAAGTCGCCTTTAAACTCGTACGTAATTATTATGCAATCTTGAATCTTTTAGATTAGTTTCAATGCGTTAGTAATCATTAATATGTCGCGTGGAATAAATAATTATCATGGTAATTAATTACGTATAATCACTTAAAACATCGCATGTGCTTAATTGTTATTTATTGAAAAATAACTGATATCTGCGACTTTGTTTACAATATTTCAATCTAATAAGTCTATATAATACATATTACAATATTATATTTCTATTAATAACGGCTCCAATCATATTTTTTTTAATGTTTGAAGGACTTTTATATCGATACTGAAACCTATGATTTATTTTTATTCATTAGTAGTTTTTAGTAGTTCATCGAGATAGACTCGGCGACGCATGACGCCAAATCTACTCAGCCTTTAAAAGAGAGCTGTTGGCATGATTGTAATTGATACTACAAAAGTGGTATTACAAGGTGATCTAGTAAAACTGGACATAAGTAGCTGTAACATTAACAAATAGTCCGCTATTTTTCATTATTTTATAGATTTTTTCATAAATTGCAAATATCTGAACCACTTTTCAGCGTGAATGTTTTAAGATTGTATTCGCATTCATCGTATTAACTTAAAGCGAAAATAGCTTGACTATCACCCTATACTTTAGAGAAGATCTTGAATATATTTTAGAATAAAAGCATAATATTAGTACTATTAAAATAGTAATACCAAAGGACTAACAAAAAAATAAATACCTCGAGATAAGTAAACAATTACAAAACAATGGAAAACTTTAACACTAATTACAACGTCAACTGAGCAATTTAATAATTTCCATACTGAGATGCAATTCATTAACGTGCTAATTTATCCACGTTCATCGATACTTTTTGCTACAGTTTTTATCTAAGAATCTACACACTACGTATGATTAGTTGTATATTTTAATGAAATTCTCTCTATCTCCTCTGAATCTCTCGTTCCATCAAATAATCATGAAACCGTTACTTGTTTTTTTTTATAACGAAAATGTTACATTATCACGCGATTATAGAATTCGAATATATGCGCGGAAGAAATATATTGTAGTTGTAATGATTTTAAAACGGAATTATATCGCAATCATGCGAAATTCATGTCATGCAATGGCGATATAGAAAAGCAATGCGCTTCTGCTGGCATCATCCATTATATGCGCAGCGCATTTTACAGATATCGTTTTTAAATTGGATTAAGCCCTAGCTCATTATATTATTTTGAATAAATGAGCCATTATACCTGGATATTACAAATGATTATTTTATAAATCTAATTTGCCGTGCAAACGCATTTTTTTTTTAAACCTGATGATACTTTCTATTCAGCCTAGTCACGTTCACTTGCTTCCCGTCAGATTTAACTTTCCAAGAAAAAAGGAGCCTTTGTAAGACAATGTACATTTCTGTTATTATCTTTGAAATTAAAAAATGAAATTGAATATTTGTAAAACCTGTATTTGTAGATACCTAGTTACAAAAAAAAATATTACTTTAGCTGAAAGGGGTATACCCTTGTCAATATAAAACTCATTCAGTGATCTTCGAGTAAGCGATCCTGTCTACTGTCTAGAGTGTAGTAAGTACCTACTACTATAATTTTTTACTATAAAATTTGCGAGTTTGTGTCAGTTCTTCTCAGTACACAATCACATTTACCGTCCAAACGCGGTAGATCGACATTGCCGCTCTACAAGATAGTTAGTTACTACCTTGTAGTTAAACATAAAACAATAAATAAATTAAAAAGAGCGGCGAAGAATAACTAGTCACAAATATGCACCAACGAGGGTTCCGTACTTTTTAGATGTAAAAGATGAAACGGAGGCATATTTTTCTACCTTCTCAATAAATCAACAACTACTTAATATGCGAAAAAATACTCATGTAAAAAGCTGTTTTAGAATGTAATTTGAATCTTTTAATATGGCCCTCTTTTTAAACGAAAAAAAAAAACAAAGATTATTGCAATAAGAATAACAAAATTTTAATTTCATACAATAAACCTGATACCTATATGTACTTAATTTTTGATTGAGACATAGTCCTAACTTATAGGCACTTCTGAAGAATCAATAAATTATAAATAAGTTATATTTTTGCTGATAACTATTTCATAGCTTAATAATGTATTTACGAGGCCAGTGAGAAAGAAGCTCAACAAACACTTTTTTATCAATGTAGTCTATACTAATATTATAAAGAATCGTTTCGTTTGTGGGTTTGTGAGTTTGTGACGTTGTAAGGGGCAATCTTCGGATATACTGAACCGATTTTCAAAATTCTTTCACCAATAGAAAGCTACGTTATTGTGAAGTATCTATATGTGGAGTATATATAATAATTTTCAAAATCCAGTGCTGTAGAAGTAAGACTCGAAGTAATACGCGTGTGAAGTATTACGCGGGGCAAACGGGCCGGGACACGCGAAATGGAGCCCGCGGGCACAGCTAGTCTTTTATAATTTAGTCACTCATCAGACGGTCAATGATAAAGGTTCCATTTCTACAATTTCGGCGCGGAACGCTAAAAAATGTGAGAATGGGTACGCTTTTATCATCGCGCCTTTGTTTTGTTTTCAAAGAGAAAATATATTGATTCAACGTTACGATAGGTTAGGTGTTCAAAGTAGGGCACCTATTTAATGGGATTACTTGGCAGCATCTCGGAAAATGTTGCGACCAGTGTACCCCATGAAGTTTCCAGCTCAGTCGAGCGGGCTCTTTGATGATTACACTAAGACCGTGTAAAATCACCATGCATTAGCACGCGTTATTTATTTCCATCTTGATGAGTTTATGGGTAGAAAATTAATTAGTAATGTGAAATTGAAATAGTAATTGCGTTTGTATAATACTAAAGAAATTAACTCCAAATGAAGTTCATTATTTAGTAATATGTTTTTAGTAACGGATAGATATAAACGTGCTAACCAAGAGGTAACCGCGTCGTATTGAGATACCTCATTCTTGACATTTTTGGTGTAACTAATAACGTTAATCTTTTTTTCGGAACTTTGCTAATCTGTAAATAAAAAAAAGTCCTTTCTTA
The DNA here is from genome assembly GCA_036785405.1 of Coenonympha arcania. Lineage (NCBI taxonomy): Eukaryota > Metazoa > Arthropoda > Insecta > Lepidoptera > Nymphalidae > Coenonympha > Coenonympha arcania. Next base: position 22,222,941 of record CM072082.1, read on the forward strand.
CTGAATCAATATATCCCAGCCCAAATCTAGCAAGCTGAAAGCCTATGACATTACCATAACGATGACAAAATAATACAAGGTTGCGATTCCCATCGGGTTAGCTAGTGGAAACATTTGAAGAGATAGAAAAAAAAAACATTTTATTTTTATTTTAGCACACATCCATCCTCTCCCTACTATCTTCCGCACAAATATTTGGGTTTCAATATTTTCCATTCCAACTAACTCCACTCGCCCGTTCACACCTCGTATTAGTTACGGCTTAAATCCAAGCGAATGCGGTTTGGATATGGTTATTTTAGAAGCAATATGATTGAAATGCCAGTAAGGGTTCGAATGTTATCGAATGTATGAAAAAGGCTTCCTAGCTGTTCGGTCATTGAATTTTAACTCAAATAACCACCATTAAGTGTTAGCCAAGTTTACATTTTTTTCAAACTGCTAGAGAAACTACGAGTAGGTATTTTTATTACAAATATTTCAGTCATTGCATCATCATCATCATTAATGAAAATATCACGTATTTAAAAAAATACCCTAAATTATTTGTATAATACAGGAAATTCCATGTTTTGAGACGAAGCATTTAAAAGCCCGCCAAAGTCCAATAAACGTTTTTAAGAAGATACATTTTTATCAAACATTGGAATCGGGACTGGACTAAAATACATGTAAGACAGCCAATCTTTTTATACGTAGTATGCAAAAACAAGTTTATAAGATCCTATGTACATACCTATAGGACGATTTCTCGCGATTGTTTTATCGTCTTAATTTACATAATATCATCGCACAGTGAATGCGTTTCTACCCCGAAGCCAGCCAAACGTTCCCGAAAATCAGTTATGGTGCGGTCGCAAAATGATGAATCAACAATTTTGACTTCACTGCCTTACAGAGCGTGGTGTGGGCGAGGGGGGCAGCGGGTGGGGAGGAAATGTTAGATCGATTCCTATTCTGTGCTAATTAGAACCCGCACTACTAAATGCGACTTCTATGTGGCCGTGCAATTCCATATACCTTTTCATATTATTCAAGCTCTTATAAGTAGGCTTATAATGTCCAATTTCTGAAGTGGGCGGTACACTGCAAACCCACTACGCTACGATAAGTCGGATTGGACCTAATGACTATACACAATCTTTTTTTAACATTATAGGCTAGCGCTTAACTGTGATCACACTTGATGGAAAATGATGATCTAAGGTGGAACGCGCTTTTCTCGGAAATACCTATTTACTCTTGATTTGAAGGTTGTAGGAGGCGTGTATTCTAGAGCTTTGCAGTGTGTATCAGAAACGAGGACCAAACCGCTCGTACTTGTCTTTGGTACGTCAACTATATAGAGTGAAAGCCTTTTCGATGTCTTGTCTTTCTATGTTAAGAAGGTGACGGGGGCAACAAATTAAATAGTTCGTGAACACACTCTCCGAAATATATTATATAGAACATCGACAGACAGGCTGCAACCTTAAGACAATGTTCGAGGCTTTGGAATTTTTTGTTGACCAGTGTCCATGAGTCTTCTAGCACAGCGACCCACCGAATCCAAAGCCAAGTACCAACTGGATGGTACTTGGCAGATCTATGTATAGCTGTGTATATATCACCATCAGCCTTCGTCAAGAGAACTGATATGAAGCTAGTTGGCCACCTCAATAATTTCCGGTCCTGCAAGAGCCTTGGTATCAGAAACTTGGCAGATAATCATTTCATGCGAATCTGTTGGGTAGGTTAAGGCGGTGCTAATGATCGTTTAACTTTCTACATGTTTTAGGTGAAAATGTATCCTTTAATAAAACACCTTAACTGTGACCACCTCGAGTCTAATTAAAAGACTACCTATCTAGGCCAAAGAATTACGCTCCGTTGGGCCTCACTCCCATTAACGTTTTAGGCGCTACACAGTTCGTACGCTATATGGGTCATTTAGATGTAGGTTATTTAATTAAAGATGGCCATAATTACATTAAATTTGTTGAGTTTACAACAACACTTTCACTACAATCACTAATATTACATTTTTGACTAGCTGACCAATACACGCTACGCTCAGGTGGTCTGATGGGAATTTTATAAAATTGTTTCGTCATTAATTGTATTTATTGTAAAAGGCAATACCATTACTTAACTTTTTAAGTCGAAGGGTGTAAACTAGGCTATGATCAGACGTTATTCAAGACTTTTCTTTTTTATCAGCATTGATATTTATCTGGCCGAATAAAAGGCAAAGCTAGAATGAGTATTTAAGTCAATGATAAAATACTGCTTGCATGAGTTACGCATCTTGTGTTGTGAGTATCATTGATCGTTCAAAGAACTAGATTTGAAATTTTTATACACGTAAGGAACCAGTATTTTGTACTTATTTCAACTTGATAGCACGGAAAGAGGGTTAAGAAGCCTTCAGACGGAACCACAGAAATAGTAAGGACGGAACGAAGAATATATGGACAGCAAAGGGCTTAAATTTCTCATTAAAGGTACAAAGATAATAAATATTATATAAAGTCTTGACTTATACGTATTACATTTAACCAACTAGATGTTGAGGAAAATCATGAGACGTTCCGTCAGGCAAAAAACAGCATCGTTCATACTAAAGTCAATGGACAGACAGACAGACAGCACAGTATTATATTGTATCGAAATATTATTTTAGAGCGATAGCTGCAAATCCGTAGGTTTAGTATAATGGGTAGCTGGAAGTGATATTAAATCGAGCAACCTAGATTAAAGCCTACTAACGGGCGTTTGAATACAAGCGGCCATACGGTTTAACTAAACACCCTAAATCTGTAAGATTTTGATTCAACACGTTTTTCTGTTTACTCATTGCGGCATAAGTTTAACGAAACTCAAAATATTTGCTAGTATTTGAAAGATCAGACTGCGTATTTTTTTAATTTTAATCTAAAAGCGGAACATAAGATCATGAAGTATGGGTTTAGTTTAATAGTATCGTAGTAATTTAGTTTGTGTCTTTAAGACAAGATGTTCATAACTGAAGGCCTGGCCTTCCGAAATTTAAGGAATTAAGAGTAGGTGATGTATGTATGCGGGTTTATAATTTAATCAACTTGGATTTATCTTAAAGTGAAGTCTCCTTCTAAGCTTCCAAGCCCTTAAGATATTATGTATCTAGGTACCTAAGAAGTTACTATCTATTATGGTATTCCGTGCCTATGTGTAGGTTGTATGTACCTATATATACATTGTTTATCTGATAAGTAATATAATAGGTGTGAATATATTAAGTATACAACTAATATAAGTAGTTTTAGTTAAAACTATAGAACATATTATTCATATACGCATAGGTAAAATATGTCATAGTATATTGTTTAGGTAGGTATATTATTGCGAAAGTTTTCTGCAATTTAAATTGGCTGAAATTTGTGTTCGTATTAAAACATTAAAACTCCCGTACAACGTAATACCATAGCTAGTGGAAATTTAATAAAAAGTACTTTTAACTTTAATAGGTGAATGAAATTATGTTATCAACTATAACTGGTAATTTTAGCTTACAACTTTTTGTTTTGAAGTAGGCAGGCATATGTTAAAAAGTTCTAACAACGCGGCTGCTTATGTGACTGCATATTTTTATAAATTTGACGGAATTTTTAATTAAATGCATTTAAATTCAAAATAATATACGTCGTTGATTTGCAAGACTTACTGTGATCACTAAGATTACAGTTTTTGCACGTTTTTGCTGCAATAGTTATGTTTATGTCAATTTCATAAAAATCGCATGCAGACTGTAAGTTTCTAGCTATAGAAACGTATCGTCTAATGTGGTTTGCAGAAACCCTCATCGTCATACAAATTCTTTTTGGTTCTTATCTAGAGACCAAGTCAAAGCTCCAAAAGCAGCTATTATACATTTGTGTCATATCATTTGGCTTAGAGGATCAGCCTTAGAAGATCATGAATATATATTTTATGAAACTCAGCTGCGTCTCGTACAAGGCCTAAAAGTAAAGCCAAGGGATGATGGAATGGTCAGCCAGTGTCAGCCGTCCAGCGCGCGGATTCTATCTTTTATTCTATTCTTATTTGGCTCAGGTCTGATCCGGTGGAAGGCTACGGCCGTGGGTAGATTTGCTCCTTCTAAGTTCGTACGATAACATCTTCGGCTGTATCATCACTGATCATCAGGTGAGATCGCAGTTAAGTACCTACCTACTACCTTATAGTCGATAAAAAATGGTCAGATCTGTCATGGACATATATACCATTAGTTTTGCGACCAGTCACCAGACTTCACCTGTAAGTGCCCAGTGCATAGTATTGAAAAGAGGTAACGCAGCTCAGGTGAGGTAAGACACTTGGTATTTCAAATCCATCGAGAGTGCGCGCCCACTTTCTCGCCGCAAAAAGCGAAAACAATAAAAAAAACGAGCAGAAAAAGTGCTAGCCGCGTTCACCCCTTCCAAGTGATTTCACTTATGGGCTTTGTTCGTAGAGTAACGTAAACGATAGCGACAAAGCCGGCAAAGAAGTGTTCTCCTATTCCGGTCGCCGACGTAAAGTTCATTAAAGGCGAACAGAGCGTGTTAGAGTGGCCACCGGCGCGAGGGCCCGATCGCCCCACCCCGCCCCAGCCACCACCGCCCACCTAATATTTTCTATATGAATATTAACACCTCTGACGTCAGTTAACGTCATGCCCGTGTCAGTCGTTGTCGCCTGATGCGGGATACGCCGACGCCAAGTCGAGAGAATTCATGCTCGATGAGCTTGATAAGATTCGTTTTGACATACATCAACTTGTTTACCTTGTTCACCTGAATTGTATCAATTAGTCCTGAATCTAATTAAATAAGCACTATTTTTGGCGCTTAGAGTCTGCATGAAAAGCCAGTATTCCAAGCGACAGTCCCGTACCTACAGTAATTTTAGTATACCTAAGTCTTCAATAATATGCATTTGTGTTTTAACATTGTTTTCATAGATGGTCAACATGAACTGTATGTTTTCAAGGACAAGACACAAAAGTTTTCGTGAGCTCTTGTATGTGCAGGGCTCCTTTGACCCCTCGTTAGTTTTAACTTGACAAGTCTTCATTACTTATACATAATTTCATGCAAATTTTTTTACTACTAACTACGTGTTTATTCGTCTCGTTAGTACTAGATACTTGTGATACTTGCTGACACTTGAGCTAGTGACTAAAAAACCTATCTACACGGTTTCACACTATAGTCTTTCATCAAAAGGTATACTGATAAAAACTTCTGAGATCAACCTGAATGCCTTATCGAGACCACATCATTTTAGATTCACAAGTTTAACAATTCCATATTGTAAAATAACGTTACAGCGTGCAGGGGATTTCGAAAGAGTCTCGTGAAGCCACACATTTTAGGAACACCTAAAAATACGCGTAGAAATTCCCCAATATGAGTTCCACGTAACGGGGAACTAGCGAAACGCTAATGGCCACACTGATGCACCAGATTTTCCTTTTGTATCTCACGAAGCTTCGTAATAGTGTTAGGCAGTGTATGGTTTAATTTTCAGTTCATTTTCCATAGATTTTTGGAGTATACTCGCTTGGGCCATATAATATCACACGCTGAAGAAAAATATCGTAAGACCTCTTGCAACGTCACCATTATGTTCTCAGAATTGTGTGAAGTGGGCATTGATGGCAAAACCATTCTCATTCTGAAGAGATTCGTATCTCTAGTGGGCCGTGAAAAAGAATTAAGTAATAACATCAAGCGAGCGATCGAGAAAATTAAAGTTCACCTCCGTGATAAGCTTCGAACGATTCTGTAGAAAGCGGTAAATTCTTATTTTTTCAAAGGGATTTTTTGTGCGAAAATTCTGGGGTTTAGACCAAACTTAGGATAAGGTTTGGGGTACCAAGGTATAATTTAAACACATATTTATTTTAAATTTTACAATTATTACTTGATTTTCCACGCTGACGAAGCACTGAAGAGATATAAGGGCGCATCGAGGCTACAGAAGTGAAGGCCACTGAGAAACTTGACCAAAAACCCGTTAGTATTATTCTCGACCAGTAGATAGACCTACAACATCGTGCTCCGCAGTCTGTCCTGACCTTTATTTGGAACTTTAAAAAACAAATATCTCCCCCGATCTACAGTTAGTTACTATAATTCCGTTTATAGGTACTAGAAATTGCTCCAAATTGTAGAAGCAACATAGGTCCATCTTATACGGGATCCCCATTAAGACAAGTCCTCGGAGACGGCCCGAGCTGAAGAGACGGTTAACTGAATTCAGACATCCATCTGTGACGTGCGGTCGACTTTGAATACTGATTTGAGTAAATTGTATTCGTAAGACGGGGTAAGCCTATTTGAGGATTGAGTATCTGGTGAGAGAGCTGTGTCGGATTGTGTCTAGATTACATTCAGGAATATCGAGTGGTCTGTTTCAGCCAACATGGAAAGGTCAATCGTATCCCGCTGTGTCATATGAAGTGTCTTGTTTATCCTCAGAGTGCAGACGGAATAACGAGATTGCTCAAATCCTATTCGAAGATTGAGCTGACACGTACACAAAGACGTCGTATGCTCTTTGACATTGTGTTATGATTATAACAGACTAGCGGCCCGTCCCGGCTTCGCACGGGTAGACATAAATAGGTACAGATATTTAAGTTATAAGCATGCTAATTAAAACGACCATGAATCACTAAATTAGAAAAAAATTGTATGCTTATTTTAAAGCCTCCCTGTACACAACGTTGGCTGTGGTATTTGTAGGTGGCAACAAAACGTATTGATTTTCACGAGATCCTACTCTAAAAAGTGCCACATACAATTGCCCGTGGGAAAAGCACTCTTTCCTTAAGTCGATACCAACTATGGAAAAAGTTTGTCCCTGGGATTTATTTATTGTTAGGGCAAAGGATATTTTTAAAGGGAACTGTAACCTTTTAAAAGATATGGGCAAATCAGTTGGTATCATCGGGATCCGCGGAACATGTGCGAGCTGACCGGCCGCGGGACCCGTATTTTTATTTTAATTTCATGATATCTTTTGAATGGAATGTCCGATTTCAATAATTCAAAAAGTAATCATCAGGTATTGAGACAGTCTTGAATATTAAATTATTTATTTGGATAAAAATTTATAAATGGTATGGATAACACGGTCTGATTTTGATCAGCATTTCTATCAATTTGTTAAATGTAAATAAGTAGTTATAGTGATGTAACTACCATAGTTAGACACATAGTCTCGCGAAGTTTTTTGTAGATATTGATATATTATATAATATTGTCGAACATTTTTTTGTCCTATCATTAATACTCTTCGCAGCGTATGCGATGAAAGACATTTTATGGCTAATTTTTTTACACCTTCGGTTGGTTTTAATAGGAATTTCTAAAGATTTCTATAGTAATCTAGTACTAAATATAGCCTATGTTACTCAGGGATAATGTAGCTTTCTAATAAAAAAAGAATTTTTAAAATCGGTCCAGTACTTTTTGAGTTTATTCGTTACATACAAAAATACAAAAATACAAATCTTTCCTCTTTATAATATTATTATTAGTGTAGATGTAGATAACGTAAGAAAATATTATCGATACTCCGTTTGCTTTGGGCTCATCTTAATATAGAGCGCAATTTTTGAAGCCGACAAATAATACTCATCACCACCTAACTCATACCAATTTTTTCGAATGTTAAGTTATTCAAATTACCTATTTGAATAAATAATAATCTTTGAAATATGTATAAAGATGCGTCTATTCATCGAAAGCTACAATAAAAGCTTGTTTTCTAAATCGCGGGCAGGTACAAGTAGGTATGTGTTAGAATGGAGCACATAATATTTACACATTCATACTTGCAAAATATTAAACGACGTAACAAAGTGTCTGTGTCGTCTCGCGTTTGACGCTGAAAGTTCGCGCTCCCAAAGGACATGATTTACCGGTGTACGGCAGTAGTGCCTTTTAGTGAGGCGAAAAATGTGTGAATACATTCAGGAGGGCGTCGCGCGACGAGCCACAACAGTAGGGTTACTTTGAGTTTTAGTAACGCAACAAAACCGAAGTAACGGCTGACGTTGTGATGTAGCTACTCTTTGTTACAAAGGTTCGTGCACATAGGTTTAAGAAGACGTGAAAAAGCGAACGTGGACTCGTTCGTGGTCACAACAAGTTGTCATAGCCACACCAGTGGCCTGATTCTGTATCGTTAGTTAGCAACTCGCACTGGTTTATTAACTAAGAAACGCCCCTCGGCAAAAATCCTATTTTCCTACTATTTTTGCACAAATTACCAACCTAGGTTGGTATGGTGTTATGTCAACATACTATACCAGTTGCTAACTTGTGCAGATTTTTAAATTATTTATAGTGTATCAAAATTACAAATTAAATAGTATTTAAAAAAAAGTGTGTCAAGCACAATAACAAAAATATAAATTAGTTTACAAGATTTTATTTTATTTTTCGCCAAAATTTTCATCTTCACCATTTTCTTACCGCTTAGTAATGCTTGTGGAGTAAATGAAAAAATCAATATCACGTGTTAGACATTTATTTGCAGAGATGGTTAAAATATTAAGAATCAATTAATTGGTTAATTAATTAACAAGCTATCCGTCATGAATTTGATAATTTATTAGTTATTAATTGATGTAGTCACAACTAACAATTAAATAAATAATTGTTGTTATTTTTGCGAGTTTCTAACAATTACTAACTATGCAATTGTCATTTTTTTATGAATTTGATTAAAAACCAACAAATCATATTATGATATTCTTGTGTCATTTTGAAATTTAAGATATCTGCCATCTTAAATTCTCTTAAAGTCTCAGCGGATGTATTCCTTAAAAATTGGACTTGAGGTTTTTTTGGTCGCTAATAACGAAAAATACATTCACTTTGAAATCTAGATGTAGACTTTTCTTAACTACTTATACGTTTCTTAAGAGAATTTAAGAGATAGGTAGTAGAAATTTATGACAAAGAAGAAAAAGCCGTAAAATTCTCAATGACCACCACGAGACAAGAACGGAAAAATCCCATCATACCATCGCTAAATCGAGTTATGAGATTTTTTTAAATATTGTATAATTTTTAAGTTCGTATATATTCGTAATATTAAAGAACCATACATACACTAGCGAAAGCTTTTATCGAGCGCTGCATAGTCGTGCGCGAGTAGTCCTTGTTATAATTTTATAATAAACGAAATCAAGTTACGAAGCTCAGGCAAATTTTATCTAGCTATTAAAACTCTCTGACGCCGTCGCCGGTGCCTTAAAACTTGAAATTTAATAAATTGCTACAATTTGAGCGCGCTTCACAACAAGCATTATACTTGGTAGGTATCCTTACTATGTTGTATTGCATTCTTATTTTCTGTAAACTTTTTCATATTTATTTAAATTGGTTGACATTAATTGACTGTAAACTCACTAATTTTAGTTTTCTGCACTCTTTCTCCATATGAACTTATATACAAATAGTCCCTGTTGTTTTCGAATCACATCGCATCGTGTGGCATTGCAACTTGTCGTTTCCCGTCGTTCACTCACGACAGTGTATGAATGCAGGGGAATCTGACTATCACAATGAACGATTTCCTCGAAATACAGACGATTTTCGAGAAACACAAATTAACACCCGCCGATCGATTCGTCGGCAATTTAAAATCCACTTAAAGACAACCACAGGCTAATCGAAAACTTTGCGATATAGCGCGAGACCTCTAATTGCTTGTATTAAAATAACTGACTTATGTCAAACATATCTGGGGCGCGCGGCGGTGCCTGGCACGGAGTTTCACATGTTAATAATCATTATGATAACATCAAGTATGCGATAGCCGCCTTTATACTCGTACCCCCAAGGAGGGTTGCCACCGACCCTCGGTGGAGCTAAATCGATGCACCTCCATCACTAAAACTAACACGGAAATTAAAACATTATTTATTGTAGAACATTCTAACTTTTCCACGCTAATTTGTACGTAATAATACGCTAATTAATTAATAAAATAAACCAACTTCAACTCTCATCAAACTACTGTTGAATACATCCTTTCCAATTAAAAATTTAAGACTTATATGTTTTTCTCATGGATACCATTATCAGAACTGGAGTAAATAGAAATGGAACCACGCGGGAAGCGTCAACTATAAAAAAACAATCATCAAAAGCTATTCACCCACTCAAAAGTTATGAAGTCAAACATTAAAAAAACATACAGTCGAATTGAGAACCTCCTCCTTTTTTGTAGAAAATAATGGATTTTGATTGAAACTAATCTAGCATTATATCAAGTCAAAATTAAACCTAAAAAAGACTAAACCAGGGGCCTAAGTCATAGCCATAACCCAAAGTGATTAATTGGCGTATATCAATTTAGCGCTAACTTTCATACATTTTTTTAATTTCGTTCTGTTCTGTTCCATCCATCGAATTGCAATATGTCATATGGCTACGCCTACTTATCTATATATATAAAAGAATGAGGCATTTTGGTTGTTCCACGGATTCCGCCAAAACTATAGGTCGTAGAGATCTGAAATTTGGTACCTTGGTAGATATTAGGTCATGAATTCGTACTAAGACGGGGATTCCAGAAATTCAAATTTTAAGGGGTAAAAACCGTTGGTTTTTTGGATTTCCCCATACAAAAGTGAAATTTTTTTCGTTGTTCCAGGAATTCCCGAAAAGCTACAAGTCGTAGGGATCTGAAATTTGGTACCTAGGTAGATATTAGGTCATGAATTCGTACTAAGACGGGGATTCCAGAAGTTCAAATTTTTAGGGGTAAAAACCGTTGGTTTTTTGGATTTCCCCATACAAAAGTGAAATTTTTTCCGTTGTTCCAGGAATTCCCGAAAAGCTACAAGTCGTAGGGATCTGAAATTTGGTACCTAGGTAGATATTAGGTCATGAATTCGTACTAAGACGGGGATTCCAGAAATTCAAATTTTAAGGGATAAAAACCGTTGGTTTTTTGGATTTCCCCATACAAAAGTGAAATTTTTTTCGTTGTTCCAGGAATTCCCGAAAAGCTACAAGTCGTAGAGATCTGAAATTTGGTACCTAGGTTGATATTAGGTCATGAATTCATACTAAGACGGGGATTCCAGAAATTCAAATTTTAAGGGGTAAAAACCGTTGGTTTTTGGGATTTCCCCATACAAAAGTGAAATTTTTTTCGTTGTTCCAGGAATTCCCGAAAAGCTACAAGTCGTAGGGATCTGAAATTTGGTAACTAGGTAGATATAAGGTCATGAATTCGTACTAAGACAGGGATTCCAGAAATTCAAAGTTTAAGGGATAAAAACCGTTGGTTTTATGGATTTCCCCATACAAAAGTGAAATTTTTTTCGTTGTTCCAGGAATTCCCGAAAAGCTACAAGTCGTAGAGATCTGAAATTTAGTACCTAGGTTGGTATTATATCATGAATTCGTATTCAGAAAGGGATTTTCGAGATCCAAATATTGAGGAGGAAAAATTTTGAACTTTTTGGCCGCCATTTTGAACTTTTTTGTTACTGGGCCGATTGCTTTGAAAATCGACTTTTGACTATGGCAGCAAGCATAGAGAAGGAATTTGTTGCCAAAATTAAAAAAAAGTGGCCGCCATTTTGAACTTTTTTGTTACTGGGCCGATTGCTTTAAAAATCGATATTTGACTATGGCAGCAAACATAGAGAAGGAATTTGTGGTCAAATTTAAAAAAGTGGCCGCCATTTTGAACTTTTTTGTTACTGGGTCGATTGCTTTGAAAATCGATATTTGACTATGGCAGCAAGCATAGAGAAGGAATTTGTGATCAAAATTTAAAAAAAGTGGCCGCCATTTTGAACTTTTTTGTTACTGGACCGATTGCTTTGAAAATCGATATTTAACTATGGCAGCTGGCATAGAGAAGGAATATGTGGTCAAAATTTAAAAAAGTGGCCGCCATTTTGAACTTTTTTGTTACTGGACCGATTGCTTTGAAAATCGATATTTGACTATGGCAGCAAGCATAGAGAAGGAATTTGTGGTCAAAATTTTAAAAAAGTGGCCGCCATTTTGAACTTTTTTGTTACTGGACCGATTGCTTTGAAAATCGATATTTGACTATGGCAGCTGGCATAGAGAAGGAATTTGTGGTCAAAATTCAAAAAAGTGGCCGCCATTTTGAACTTTTTTGTTACTGGACCGATTGCTTTGAAAATCGATATTTGACTATGACAGCAAGCATGGAAAAGGAATTTGTGGTCAAAATTTAAAAAACTGGCCGCTATTTTGAACTTTTTTGTTACTGGACCGATTGCTTTGAAAATCGATATTTGACTATGGCAGCAAGCATAGAGAAGGAATTTGTGGTCAAAATTTTAAAAAAGTGGCCGCCATTTTGAACTTTTTTGTTTCTGGACCGATTGCTTCGAAAATCGATATTTAACTATGGCAGCAAGCATAGAGAAGGAATTTGTGGTCAAAATTTTAAAAAAGTGGCCGCCATTTTGAATTTTTTTGTCAGTGGGCCGATTGCTTTGAAAATCGACGTCTGACTATGGCAGCAAGCTTAGAGAAGGAATTTGTGGTCAGAATTAAAAAAGTGGCCGCCATTTTGAACTTTTTTGTTACTGGGCTGATTGCTTTAAAAATCGATATTTGACTATGGCAGCAAGCATAGAGAAGGAATTTGTGGTCAGAATTGAAAACGTGGCCGCCATTTCGAACTTTTTTGTTACTGGGCCGATTGCTTTGAAAATCGACGTCTGACTATGGCAGCAAGCATAGAGAAGCAATTTGTGGTCAAAATTAAAAAAATATGAACTTTTTGCCCGCCATTTTGAACTTTTTTGTAACTGGGCCGATTGCTTTGAAAATCGACGTCTGACTATGGCAGCAAGCATAGAGAAGGAATTTGTGGTCAAAATTAAAAAAACATGAACTTTTTGCTCGCCATTTTGAACTTTTTTGTAACTGGGCCGATTGCTTTGAAAATCGACGTCTGACTATGGCAATTGGCAGCAAGCTTAAAGAAGGAATTTGTGGTCAGAATTAAAAAAGTGGCCGCCATTTTGAACTTTTTTGTAACTGGGCCGATTGCTTTAAAAATCGATATTTCACTATGGCAGCAAGCATAGAGAAGGAATTCGTGGTCAGAATTAAAAACGTGGCCGCCATTTCGAACTTTTTTGTTACTGGGCCGATTGCTTTAAAAATCGATATTTGACTATGGCAGCAAACATAGAGAAGGAATTTGTGGTCAAATTTAAAAAAGTGGCCGCCATTTTGAACTTTTTTGTTACTGGGTCGATTGCTTTGAAAATCGATATTTGACTATGGCAGCAAGCATAGAGAAGGAATTTGTGATCAAAATTTAAAAAAAGTGGCCGCCATTTTGAACTTTTTTGTTACTGGACCGATTGCTTTGAAAATCGATATTTGACTATGGCAGCTGGCATAGAGAAGGAATATGTGGTCAAAATTTAAAAAAACATGAACTTTTTGCCCGCCATTTTGAACTTTTTTGTTACTGGGCCGATTGCTTTGAAAATCGACGTCTGACTATAGCAGCAAGCATAGAGAAGGAACTTGTGGTCAAAATTAAAAAATGATGAACTTTTTGGCCGCCATTTTGAACTTTTCTGTGAGTGGGTCGATTGCTTTGAAAATCGATATCTGATTATTGTACCAAGCATAGAGAAAGAATTTGTGGTCGAAATTTAAAAATTTTGAACTTATTGGCCGCCATTTTGAACCTTTTTGTTACTGGACCGATTGCTTAGAAAATTGATATCTTAGTATCGCAGCAAGCATAGAGAAGGAATTTGTGGTCAAAATAAAAAAAAATATGAACTTTTTGGCTGCAATTTTGAACTTTTTTGTTACTGGGCCGATTGCTTTGAAAAACGATATCTGACTATGGCAGTAAGCATAGAGAAGGAATTTGTGGTCAAAATTTAAAAATTTTGATCTTTTTGGCCGCCATTTTGAACTTTTTTGTTACTGGGCCGATTGCTTTGAAAATCGATATTTGACTATCGCAGCAAGCATAGAGAAGGAATTTGCGGTCAAGATAAAAAATGATGAACTTTTTGGCCGCCATTTTGAACTTTTTTGTTACTGGGCCGATTGCTTTGAAAATCGACGTTTGACTCTAACCAGCAAGCATTAGGAAATATTTAGTGGTCAAAATTAAATTAAATGACGGTTAATATAAGAACTTTGGAAACTTAACACCTGAGGGAGTAAAGCAGAAGATCAACGTGAGCGAAGCCGCGGGCGTTTGCTAGTTAGGTAATATAATCTTACTAAAAGTTTATAAGGACTTTATCAGAAGAGCAGTGCATAAAAGAACATTATTAAGGGCTGATTTTTCAATCGCCAGATAAACGTTATCTAAGGTATAAATATGACATTTTGACAGATATTGTGTTGCATATTATGTTTCAAATTTATTCCTCAGATAGTCTATCTGGCAATTGAAAATCGGCCTTAAAACGCATATACGAATCGTAAACGTATATCCATTTTGTGATCACACGTTATTTATGTGGTAATGCACTCTAATCAAAAATTCTATTTTCTCGTCTTTCAGTATAATTGAGTTACTGGTGAACTTTTAAAAAATGTTATTGTCTGAAATAGTTTCAATGTCATATTAAAGAATCTGGGCCCAGGTGCCACGTGTAAGGCCTAGCGTTATAAATAAAAACCTCATTTAAACTTTCCCCTCTAACGTACGGCAGTTTGAAGTTAAACTAATAAATATTTCTCAACGATAAGCCGACTAAGCAACATTTTTATTACAATTTATGTGTAATACGCCGAATTATACGACTTACAAGTTAATTACATGCGAAATTATAAAGGCTACATTTGTAACGATGAAGATAACATCTAATATTCAAAACATTACTTGGATAATCTTAACTGGCGAGATAGAGTGATGTTCTATGACTTTAATTAATTTTTTCTAATAATTTCTTATGGGGTATAATTGTTAGTCGACATCATGTTTTTTAATAATTTTACTACCGTCATCCCGTAATGATTTCTAGTAGATTCGAAAGATACAAATAAATCTCGATTTCTGTCTTTAGGTTTAATATATCTACCACAAAGTCCTCAACTTATGTCAGTGCAAAAAGTGACATGGCTCACTAAATAACGCAAACTAACGCGCCGGAGTCTATACCTTCTTTTGTTCGTTCGTTGGGTTTAAACACTATTTTCAAAGTGAAAAACTGTACATCAGTAGACAAAATCACAGTAATAATCTTTGATAAGCATATTTAAGGCATTTCGAATATTTGATTCGAAAGTTTTTTTGTGGTTTTTCACGGTACGATTGTAATATAGGAACCGCTATTTATTATTACACATAAATAACATAGCACGCCGTATTTTTGAAGTCATTAATATACTCTTGACTGAACACTAATTTTGTTATAGGACCATGACGACTATAATATTATACTCGTAGAATTAGAACAGCGCGTCAATCTGTGGAGTTAAGAATGCAGATGACCGTACGTTGTATCTTGCCTGTGCGGACAGGCCATGCGCGTTCAGAATGTTAGATATTCAGCAAATATGCGCCTACGTGGCTCAAATGTCATCAGCAATAGGAAGAGATAAGAGTTAAAAAGAGAGACTATGTAATATAACTTTAGGTAATAAGCACTTTTTGCACTTTATTGACTTGTAGCTAGAGATACAGTTTACTTAAATGTACGCAATGTAAAGGTACTATACTACAGGTTATAAAAGTGTATATTTATTCGCGTAGGTAATAATCGCTGTCATGACTCTTACGAATAAGTTGTTTGGGTTCGAGGACATAAAAAACTGATTGAAAAATTAAAATAAATAAGAACAATTACTCTACATGAGATCTTTAGCGAAATGTGTAACTAGCATGTATTTTTCACAAAAATATGTAATTCGAAACATATATGCGGATAATGAAAAGTTTTCTGTTGTAACAGAACGAAGCAGAAAGTTAGAAAAGGTGTGGACTGTGCTTTTTGTGGTATTGGCAATTTCTAAATGGCTTTTGTGAATTGACAAAGTTGAGAGTTAGTAACATTGGTACACATCTTACACTTGATGTAAAGTGATGATGCAGTATAAATTGGAATAGTGGTATTAGTTGGATCGCCTATTTATACTTCCTGCATTGTACTCAATTCATCACCTAGAAACAAAGTGGGTACCTCCCAATCAAGCGAAAGGAAGAAGTTATAAGTCGAGAGGGTATTTCAAACTTTAGTGCGTATCAGGAACATGGAAGCAAAGCGCTTTAAAATTTTTCTAATAAACTATTCAAGCGGCAACCCTGCCCTTCGACCCCAACCCCCCAGAGGGGCGGAGAGGGGGGAGGTCTGTTCGTTCTACGAGAATTACTTGCGATTACTCCATGTTCGTAGGTGTTTCCTTCACCAACAATACCCCATAACTTTGTTTATAAAAACAACCCGGATTGGGAATTTGTATTGTGTCCCGTTAAAAGTACGCTAGCCAACCGTCTGCATGTGCCATGTACTTTGTGGCTCAACTGTAGCATAATAGTAACATTAACATTACTAGTAATACTAGTAATGTAACATTACTAGTAACTAGTTGAGTGACCGAGCTTTGCTCGGTAGTATTACAGCTACTTACCAATAGATGGCAGCAGGAGTTTACTCTAATAGTTTTACTTTAGCGCCAATAGATGTCAGGTATGGATTTATATAATTTTTTTTGGTGAATACGACATTTTTTAAAAATGAATCCTAGCTAGATCAATTTATCGCCCCCAAAACCCCTTGTATACTAAATTTCATGAAAATCGTTCGAGCTGTTTCCGAGATTCAGATTATATAGAAATATATATATTTATATATATATATATATATATATACAAGAATTGCTCGTTTAAAGGTATAGGATACTAGTAATGTTCGGATACATTACGGTATTTTGTTGTCAGAATATTATAAGTTTGACGTCCGTGTTTTTAGCTTCGATTTTTGTGGGATCAAATCTCACAATGAACCAATTATTTATTATTATTCAACCGCAATGATTTTTAGCTTAAATCACCGACGTTATATTGCTTAAAAATTTAGGTATTTTATGGCGGTTCCCAATATTCAATCTATTCATGATTTGCCTTACTAGAGATAGAAATTTGGCATAACTTGTATGGAGCTTTTGTCACATTGATATCTCAAGTAGAGCAAATGGAAGATAGATAGAATATTGAAAACTGGCATCAGTCGTATGAAGTATAGATAGACCGCGTGAAGACGCGACCCACTCTTTGACAATCACTTTATGTTTGATGACATTCTGTTTGATGGAGTAGGTAAGCGAGATAGCAGTATTAGTTGACGTGATAAAGTTTAATAAATTGATGAACACCAGCAACGCACATGAAAAATAGTAACGTTCCGCGTAACGTTCCACCTGAGCCTGTGTATGCAAGCGAGAGCGCGCAACAAGCGATAGAGAGGCTATTTATGACGTTATTACGTAAGTCTATCATCCGTAAACCGACTTTACAGACAACCAATTTTTTTTATTAAGTGGTTGGGGCGGAGTGTACTCAGTAGTTACTTATACGAACTTCATTGCTATTTTTACTCGACCTCCACCAATACCTACCGAACGTACCTAAAGTCGATTTGTTAACTTACCACTTTCTTGATGTAAATTGAAATTCTTGAATTGTAATGAGGTGTGGGCTCTACGAAAAGGTTTTTGCCACACTCGGCGCCGTCGCTCCGGAAAACAGTTTTTAAAATAACTTGGCTTTTATACGAAACTTAGATGTATATTATATGTTAAGCGAAATGTGTATACATGCGTCCTCCAGCCCCTTCGCATACCGATCGAATTTCAAGCGATAAGATTAATCATGTATTTAACATTGAACACGATGCCAAACGATTTTTTGTATTAGGGGATTTATTGAATTTGTTTTTGTCTTTCTCACTCTCACGGAGATTTGGTAGGTGCGACATGCAGCGTCGCGGAAGAATATAACAGAAAAACGACCTTTTACCTAATTGCTCAAAAACTAAGCTGGTTATCAAAAATCTGTTTCTTAGCGTTTTTGGATATTATTATTACCGACACTTTAAAACAAAAAATAGTGTCCGATAAAAACTCGAAAAACTGAGATTTTGGAGCAACTTTTGGGAAAACTTTCTATCGAGAAAATTTTATCCAATCGTGTTTCTGCTTCTTAGCGATTGTAGATTAAAGACCCAAAATACATGACGTGTAAATTTGAAAGTAATTGTATTATAGTTTTTGCATAAAACTTCATTCAAAATCGCTTAAATACGGCTTCTACACCGTTAACGTTATATCGGTTGTTGTCACGGTCATCCAAAAACATCAACATACGAGTAGGTAGGTGCTTATAATATTGTCGTAGGAATCAGAGATTCGGATGTGTATAATTTTTTTATTTACTAGTTTTATACGGGACAAGTGGCTAACCCAATCTACAGCAGACTACTGTTAACCAGAAGCTAAGTCCTAATTAGGCTTGTTCGTGGATATGGAAATGAGCGGTTAATCGCCTAAGTCAGGCCCTGAGCGTATTGGAGGTAGCGGGAAATTACCAATCAATTATGACATTACCATAGTTTACATTATATAGCAATGGTTTACCCTCGTGCAAGTAATCTGTATATATGTCACAGGAAATGAGGAATTCTATACAATTCCTAGTAAATCTATTGAAATCCTAAAATCGGTCGGAAATGTATGAAATAAATTGTATTTTACACATTTCCCAGAAATTGTACAGAATTCCTAAACGGCACTAGGAAATGTGTTATGAAAAAGAACGAAAATAGATTCTTATTTTAAATTAGACTAACTTAGGTTGAAATTGTCCCGTATAGGGGCTCGTATGAAAGGAAAAGGACTTGTGCTTTTTGGTATATACACAGCTACTCTTATTAGCTTGTATGTGTAGACATCTGCTAAGAAATGATTTTTTTGGAAATTCAACAGTTAAATAGATAAAATAACCGAAATATGTTATACTGCGGGAATCGTGGATTTTCCCTGAATTCTTTTAAACCTTTATACCTTTCAAGAAAGTTTTTGAAAGCCATTTATTTTTAGCTGTATTTTAGCTTTGTATTTTTTTGAGATAAAAGTAGTTATGTATTATTCCAGCATATAAACAGCCAAATTAGTTTAATAGTGGCGGCATGAAGGAGTAACAAACATACCTATACGCTTAGAAACTGTCGTCTTCTTTATATGAGTGTGATAATAATAATAATCGTTCGAATTAAAGCGCAAAATAATATTTTTAACCGTGTATTGTTGAACGATTCTGAAATCGTGCATGCATCGGAATCGGTCTGGAAATCGGGCAATGGCTATCGAGTTCGCGTAAATTGCTCCATTCGACGAAGCCGTATTAAAAGGTGTCCAAATCTCGAATTGCGAAACCATTACTGAGGGCTCGGAAATAACTTTCCCTCTTTTAAAAGATTTCCTTCATATCCTATACCTTTAAACGAGCAATTCTTGTATATATATTTCTATATAATCTGAATCTAGGAAACGGCTCGAACGATTTTCATGAAATTTAGTATAGGTACAAGGGGTTTTGGGGCAATAAATTGATCTAGCTAGGATTCATTTTTAGAAAATGTAGTATTTACCAAAAAAAATATAAATCTATACCTGACATCTATTGGCGATAAAGTAAAACTATTACAGTAAACTCCTGCTGTCATCTATTGGTAAGTAGCTATACTTAATATACTACCGAGCAAACTCGGTCACCCAAATAGTGATATTTTAAAATAGTAAGTAGATAAATGGTATTTTGCTTTTACAATTATTTTTGGTCTTTCAATACCGCTACTCTATTACCATTACATTTACTGTATTACCAACGAGATCGATTTTTAAAATTGCTTTTTTTTCTACGCAACGAATCAACTTGGCTGTTCAGCGATTAAACGCTGTCAATACCATGCACCTTTCGCGTGAAAACAACATAAGTGTACAACCGTGGCTTGTATATAAAAGAATGAAAAAAAAATAGTAGAAAAATGGATATATAGCTCAAGTAATTTTGACAATTTAACGCAAATATTAACGATTTTAAAATATCAAAATAACAAATACACAACAACACTGATCTTAGAAATATGGAAGGGGGTATTGATATAACTAACGTTTAAATAACAAAACAATACGTTTTGCTACGCCGTATAAATTATACTTCTTCTTTTTGAATCTTTTTTTAATTTAAAAATAAAATTATTAGTTTTTGAGATATTTGCAAAAAAACTAGACCCCCTGTTTTGTTTATACTCAATTGTTACTAAATTTTGCAATTTCTGTTAGCGTTTTTTCTCAAAAAAACAAAAAAGTCTTGTAAAAGTAAACAATTACAAGTGATATCAACCAAAATATGGAATTCATCCAATTACAATGATAGTTTAATATGTGCCAGATGGATAATTTTCCATAATAATAATAATGATTAAAGTCTTGGAAAACTTAACTTTAGCGGCAGGCATGGGAAGCAATCAGTGAGAGAAACACCGAGTTGTGGATAAAGTTTTAATCCTCCGCGTAAATCGACACAGTACACTTTTAATACTTATGAGGTGGTTTCTATTAATACAAACAAAACTTAATCCTCCTGGGATAAAAAGTAGCCTATAAAAATCACATTGATCGATTCCTCCTTTGCAATGTGATTGAAGGACAAATAAGCAAATAGACTCGCATTCACATTCATATATTATACGAGATGACGATGTTATTTTTTCATAATCTTTAATATTTATTTAGTCTTAAATAAATATTTACGTCTCAAAGATAAATTGTCTAAACTCTAAAGTGTTGTCATTTTATTGACTAAAACGCAGTTAGCATTAAACTAAAATCGGAATATTTCGAAACTGCCTAATGCCACTTAATTCCCCAACGCTGGTCGTAATGAAAATGTTTATCTGCAGCGTACCTCTTCACTATGTTTACCTGTGTTAACATTTACACCAATAGCTACGTCCCAACACCGGATATTATAAATTGGTCCTTCTATTCCAATGTAAATTCAATCTCGCTTAGTGGATGCAGAACCGACTACGTCGCTTTTCATTTTGGTGATTAAAATGGAACACAAACAAGGCTTATTACGTCCGTAAAGGCATTCAAGTAGCCTGTTCTGTTACAATTTTTGAACTTGGGCATCAAACTTTGTACTCTCTTAAATTAGAAATGACGGGAATATTGACTTTGGAGCAAAGTGTTACTTGATGCTGCATCAATGTGGCTGGCGGGCGTTGAAGACATTCTTAATTTGTAGTTTAATAATAATAGGGATCTATGTACATCACTCTAAATAAATAAGATTTTTTCCTCAACAGCTCTTTATTCTACGATCGTTGTGCCAATAGTTACAGCTTTTTATTATTGTGAGCCCTGTTCCACCGCTTAACGACTACAATGCCACAATATGCATTCATATACACACTGACGCCTAAGTCGCCTATCAGAAAACCTCATAGCTTTTCATTTAGGAATTTATTCATAAAAGAAAAAATAGCCGCCAGCCGACCTACGTGACCCCACTGAGTCCTCCACACGGTTACTTTTTCATCTGTTTGGAACTGAGGCAGGATATTAATGAATTTCCTCGGTGAAGCGCTGCGAGATTAGTTCGTTAATCTGATTAGGTCGCTGCCCCGGAACCAGTATATCCCTTGTTGATAGATACGTGGCCGGCAATGGACTGCGCGTGCCCGCATTGTTCCCACCTTGTTAGCCCCGTACTTCGGGTCCTCGTAATAATTAGTGACGCGCTCGAGGTGGACGCCTCGAGTATAATACAATACGCTAATTGTAGCCGTGAACCGCAAGATGCCTATTAATGATCCATTGTAGGCCGCCCTAATCCTTATCTCCATCCGAACCCACCCGGCGCCACCTCTAACAAAATACGCTGAATTCCTGCATACTGTATAAAAGGAAGCGAGTCGATTTTACGTGCACAGCATTTTTAGTTAGCTCACCTAACCGAAAACGAAAACTAAAAACTTTTTTATTCGCAAATTATAATATTTATCTACGGATACTATAATATTTTGTTTTTTCTAATAAGACGGTATACTATCGCTAGAACAAACGTTATAATAGAGTAATATATAAAGTAAAAACGAAAAAAAAATACAGTTTTGGGTTCAGAACCGATTTTAGAGTGCCCTCGAAAAAAAATTTTCAAAATATCTTTAATGTACAGAATTTGACCTGTTACAGATTTATTATAAGTATAGATGACATTAAACAGGGGCCTTACCGTCTTAAAGCAGTAATGTTGCAGTGTGTTTTGACATTTTCTGATCTCTGTCATTTGTCAAGAATTAAAGAAGTTAGCTCACCTAACCGAAAACGAAAACTAAAAACTTTTTTATTCGTAAATTATAATATGTATCTACGGATACTATAATATTTTGTTTTTTCTAATAAGACGGTATACTATCGCTAGAACAAACGTTATAATAGAGTAATATTATAAACTCGCCGGCATATTTAGCGGAACATAAAAAAAAGGTTTGATATCAGTATCATATAAAGTTGCTGGCTGGTTTATACGTTATTTAATTTAAAAAGAAATATTTTCAAATTAAGAAAACAACTGAACATCACATTTTATGCAATTGTTTTAATTTTATTCAAATACACCTTATCTGGAGCGAACTTCGAGTATTTCTTCCTTCTGAGTTTGATTTAAAATTTCATTGAAATACTGTTTTTTGTTAGTTTTTTTTAATCGCGTATCTTTCTGGAGTTGATGACTGAATTATGCCTGACTTAGCCCCAACGGAGATTGCCAGGGCACTCGAAATGCGAAGAAATGGTCAAACCTACAGAGTGATATCCAGAGATCTTCGTCGACCAGTTTCAACGATCCATCGCAGTATCCAACGGTTCAGGGAGACCGGTACTTATGTGGCAGGAAGAGCAGGACAAGGCAGAAAAAGACGCACTTCGAGTAGGGATGATCGTTTCATTCGGCTTCGTGTACGTAGGAACCCCCGTTTGACGGCCGTCCAAGCCCGACATGAGTTAGAAGCAGTGCGGGGTGTAACCGTAAGTGAGCGTACGGTACGAAGAAGGCTCGAAGAAGCTGGTTTGGGTTCATTTGTGCCCGCCAAGGCTCCAAGGCTTGAGGTAAATCATCGTAGAAACAGGTTAACTTTTGCTCAGGAACATCGACTTTGGAACGCGGACCAATGGAGTAAGGTATTGTTTAGTGATGAGTGCAGAATTCTCTTAAATCAAATTGACGGCAGGCAAAGAATATACAGACGCAAAGGAGAACGATACATTCAGACAAATTTTGAAACTACAGTTGCATACGGTGGTGGATCAATAATGGTTTGGGCGGGCATTTGTTTGGGAGCTCGCACAGACTTGGTAGTGATTGACAGAGGGAGTCTGACTGCAGACCGCTATATCAGAGAAGTTTTAGAAGAAAATGTCGTACCGTTTGCCCCATATATCGGTGACGATTTTGTTTTTATGCAGGATAATGCTCTGCCGCATACCGCTCGGGTAACTCAAGCTTATCTTAATGATATGAATATCACTGTTATGGAGTGGCCGGCGAGATCACCGGATATGAACCCAATAGAGCACGTTTGGGACTTGCTGAAAAGAAAAGTTAAGTCCAGAATTCCAGCTCCTGCCAACGTGGGAGAACTGCGAATCGCCGTAGTTGAGGAATGGCGGAGACTATCCCAGGAGACCATCGATAACATCATTCTCAGTATAGACGGGAAGAAACTTTAATAAGAGCACGTGGAGGAAATACGCGATATTAATCACCAGTTTTCTAATTTAATTAATTGTAATTTTAATATTAAATTTCACTTTTCCAGGTTACATGAAAAGTTCAAAAATGTACCATTTTTCACAATAGCCTTTACTCGCAAAATCTGTTCTTAATGTGATCTCATTTTAAGTAAAAACAAATGAAACTTTAAATAACAAAAGAAGTGTAGTAAGTAGATTTTAAAATAAAACCATATTTTTTTAATTATGGACCTTTTTTTTATGTTCCGCTAAATATGCCGGCGAGTTTATTATGGCAATAAACATGGGCCTTACCATCTTAAAGCAGTAATGTCTCTGTTGCAGTGAGTTTTGACATTTTCTGATCTCTGTCAAGAATTCTAAGCAGTCCTATAAAACCTTAACCTCTATTTCTAGTTAGAGAATAGAATAAGAATAAGAAAAACAAAGAATACAAATTCTTGTAAAGTCCGCCAAGAATCAGGATGAGAAGGTGCGACACAAACTAGGTACTGCAGTGTCAGATATTCTATATAATAAAATGTATGATAGCAGGTAATAATTGTACTAATTTTTCAACCCAAAGTTCTTAACGTTTCACTAAACATCAGACTAATGCAAATGTAGTCATTCCTTTACACAAAAAAAAAAACTTAACGGATGTTTGATTTTTTTAAGTGCAAAAGTGCCTACCTACCTAATTTTCTCACCACAGAACACAGGTTCTCCATTTCCTCTGTCAATAATGGACGAAGATGATGGTTAATAATATTATCTATATTATGTACATTGCGGCAACAAATTGTAACAAACCACTGCGAAAACGAGAGATTATAATAAAACCCTCAAAGAGATTTAAAATTAAAACTTAAATAAAATCTACCTTATATAAAAGCGATTACCCATAATGACATAAAAGGCTGTAAATGGCTTTACTGCTTCCCGACACTCGGATTACGCGTTACGCGTTGGAATTTCATGAATTACGTGTTTCTTTGCACCGTAAAGTGACCAATTAAGAGAGGTACACCTCGCAACAGGTCAGCTGACGTGCAACTACATGCCAAGCGACCGGTGGTCCTAGCCCCAAGGATTAAGAACTACATTGGCCCGTGCATACCCTTAATCCCAGCTTCCGTTCGCACACTTTACATTTGGGTAGGATTTTTATAGCCCTCCCATGGAGGCGGTAAGCGGACCGTTAAGATATAAATCAAACTCATATTGTGATTTAGCAAGCCTCATTATTGTAACAATACCCCGTATTTACATATAAAACATTATTTTTAACTTTATTTATTGTTCCCTGTAATCCAACGCGAGCTGATTCGCAGTAAGTCCAACTTTGCCCTTTCTCCGGTTACAGGATACCGTGTATAAATTTATAACGGTTTCGATTCCTTGCCTTTTTCTTAATTTCCCCCGTATTGAGTTCAGTCTTAAAATACGTGCGAGTATTTACAACCGATTGGAAACATAATTGTTATGAACCAATGTAACCAGTATCCCGTTATTGGATATGATTGTTAATTTTTCACTCAATTATAACTGCAATGAAATATGCATATTGTTTATATTTTTTAATTATGTGCGTTTATGACAATAAATTCTCGAACTCATTATCTTCAGCGAGGCTTGAAACTGAAAGTGATTTTATGCGAATGTATGCAGATTTATAAATGAAAATATTTAAAAGCATTCATTGCAAAAGATCATTCAGTGCTACGAAAGGTGTACTATATTCGATATCAACATCTGGCGTAGTTCAAAGCGATTTTGGTCCTTATAGTATGCTATGCCAAAACAGTAAATGGATCTAAATGAGATGTTGCCGTATTTGGGTGGACAATTAACATTAAAAACATTAATTATTAAACTTGGATCACCTGTTATTTGAAAGCAATAATTACTGTCAGGTACACATATATCGGTGTGCATATAAGGTAATTGAGACATTTTGCTATTTTAATACTTCCCTTTTCTTGAATTCATTAGTGTTTTAGTATCAGTATTTTTTCTTTTAATTCACTAAACAATTTGGTTTTACAGTTGAATATTGAATTTTTAAACTTTTGTACAGTACAATAAATATAATCCATCTATATTACTTTTTTGGGATTCCGTAAACCAGAAGGAAAACATCCGTTGATTTTCCGTTATAATAGTAACGCTAAACGATAGATAGTTAGATATAAGCTATTTCTTATTTATAATTTTCATTACACGCCAATTATAAAACGTCTATACGAATTACACATTCTAATATAATTAAAAGCTTGTTTTTATCAGAAGTCGTTTCGTGAATAATATTAGTCAGACAAATAAACAAACATCTAAACTTTCAAATTATAATATGAAATAGAATTTTCGCATCAGTGTTGAATTGAAGTGCGCTGCTGGTGTATGTTTAATAAAAAACCATCAGGTTCTGTTGATAAACGGAAATTGAAACGTAATTGACTTAGCACTAGTCTAGACCGTATGGGTATAGTTCGTTTGAACAAGTTTTTAACTATACATAAAAATAATAATATTATTTTACCTCTTCTACTTCCAATATTAAAGCACAGTAAAATTTTATACCTGTCAGAATTTTTCAAATAAAATTTCGATAGGTAAACTGTACTGTGTATAACTGTTTAGGGTCGTTAGCTGAAACAAAACTATGTGCCTTTTTTCTTCTGTTTCTGGGACTTTTCCGCGATCACTCCAGGCAGCCAAGTTTACTCCAGAATTCGAAAACTTCCCAGGTCGCGCAGGAAATTTTGGAGTACTGCTGAGGAGCCCAGGTAGGTCTCGCGTTGGATCAACACTCCAGTGCAGCGCACAGACAATGTTGTGGGCCCTATAAAGTAATAGTAAGGCACTTCAGGATGAAGCAACATTTTTTTAAATTCCCACTCGA
The DNA here is from genome assembly GCA_036785405.1 of Coenonympha arcania. Classification (NCBI taxonomy): domain Eukaryota; kingdom Metazoa; phylum Arthropoda; class Insecta; order Lepidoptera; family Nymphalidae; genus Coenonympha; species Coenonympha arcania. The sequence continues at coordinate 22,249,653 of CM072082.1, forward strand.
CCATCCCGGCTTATGCTTAAAAAATGTCGGTCAAGAGATGAAAGTATAGGACAATTATTTAAAAACAAAACTATTTATGTGTAATTAATGAACCCCGAGAAATACAATTCTCATGACCGTTTAATAAAGAAGAGTTTTTATTTAAAATAAATTACCTTCATACCGCATTACCACATTCGCAACGAATTTCTGGCGTTTCTATAATATTTGTCTTTGCATTTTGCCGACGACACGAGGCGACCTCCGAGTCTTAAATATAAATAACGGGCAATTGCGCATATGTGTGCTCGAGCTATGTGTGTGTTTGTATTATACGCACCGAATACTGAGTGTATTCGGAAAACGCCCGGAAAACAATACGAACAATTTCAGCCGGTTGTATATCAAAAGCTATAACAGAATAAACAAGAACAAAACTTTTCTGTTTTATACCACGTCGTAGGCTATACGAATACGAGCGAACATAGGTATCTGGTATATTGTACGGGATTGAATTTTTGCTATTACTTTTTACATATCGCAGGTAACTTACAATTTTTTATTATTTGTTATTGCAAAATGACACATTCTAACCAACTTACCTAGGCCAACTAGTATGATCTATTTATACTATTTAACAATGCATCATTACTTTCTCCTCATAAATATTTTTGGAACGATGTTCCTTTCAGGACGATACGGGTGAAAGAAAATATATTTTTCCATCACGTTATAAGGATTAAAAATTTCGAAGCTATATTTTAATCCGCGTTGTTGTTCCAACCAAGATTTCAAAATGTATACTTGGTGCTGGTATACAGCGCACAGCTACACCAACTGACTGATAAATAATCAACGAATTAAGCAATCTGTATCTTATGACAGATTTTTCAAATCACGTGTCTTAATACAATGTACTACGAAAAGAACTTCGTTCCAACCGAGTATTCCACGATACTCACGCATTCTTTTTTATCTGTAACTTTGTTTTCACTGTTTGCGTTCCATTGTATGGACGTTCATCTTAAAAGTAATTAAGAAAACATTTTAACAGTCTTCAAATTGACAAATTCTTTAAATACCTTCCTGGGCGCTTTCGCTTACGAAATTAGGTGATCGCGGGTGGTCGGCTGCAATTTGTTATACATCTTTTAACAAACTTTTTATCAGCTCCACATTTTTGTATACGGTTTAGGTGGATTATTTCAAACCAAAATACAATTTTATAGTGCTCTATGAATTTCGGAATACTTACACATAGAAAATCTATGTATTCTGAATTCTCCAAAATTGAATTTCTTTCTTTCTTTTTTGATTATAATATAAAAAAAAACTCTCACTCGCAGAGTAGTAAAATTTATTGCGTGGGAGAGAAACAAATACAATGTCATGTTCAAATCGCATAGTATCATGCATAATAACGTTATGATATTTACTTCGAGTGTTTATATTTCAACACATTCACAATGCATTGATTTGTAAATGAATGACAGAATCACAGCTTTTTAACTTAAGAATGGAACATTAACACACTCATAACACGTCACGTCGTCTATTTCCTCACATTTTAAGTCTGATCAATATATTTTGTAAGCTAAGCACTTTTAATAATAATTACTGGCTGACTGTACCTACTGAAGGTTTGTACCGAGAGTATAGTGTTGATTATGTTTTATTAGTTCCACGGGTGGGAACTGAATCTATGGCTCAAAAGTGCTCAAAATTCAGTCCGCTCCACAACCGTAGTATAGGTAATATACTGAGGTTTAACTTTTGCTCAAAAATTATAGAGATCTATTTGCAAGAATTTCGTTACGTTTATTTCATTAACTTCAAAGTGGCGATATATTTTGAACAGTGACAAATTTTTTAACTTTTGGGCACAGACCGATAACACTGTATGTCGTCACACGGAAGTTTCTGGCAGTCATGGCTGTTACTTTTTTTGCTTACTTTTTACAGAGCCGTGTAGTTGCATCGTGTCGATTCTTTGGGTACGGCCCTGGATGTAGGGATACGGCTGCTCGTAGTCAGCGAATTATGGGCTTAATATCTGGCATTTCGCCACTATAGTTAGAATATACATACAAAATAATATAATATGCATCGCTATTGGACTCCTACTACTCGTAGTTTTAATAATACCGGCGCCCAGATGGGGTACAACTCACAAATTATGACAAATCTTGACCTCTTACTGTACCAACTGATTTCTTTACACCCATCATGCAGCATCCTGTCGAGTGGCGATTTATAAGTGTGATTCTGCCTTTTAAATGTTATGAACGTCACTGCATACACTTCATGCGTTATGCAGTACCTAGTTATGCATTGGATTTTAATTTGAAAAAGCTATAAATAAATATACCAGTCTATTTACGTTATCAGTTACTTATACAGGCGTCTGCTGACGTAATATTATGCACATAGATTTGTTGTATTACCAATATGTAGGTACTTTTTATATTGTATATTGTCGGTTACTTTGGTTATTTTGCGGATCTCCTCATTTCTGATTCGATCGCGCAAATATACTCCAGGCATAGCTCTCTCCATCTCTCGCTGAGTGACCCTGAGCCTTCTTTTGAGGCCCTTAGTTAGCGACCATATCTCGGATCCGTAAGTTATCACTGGCAACACGCACTGTTCGAAGAATTTAGCCTTCAGGCACTGAGGGATGTTGGACGAGAAGACCGGAGTTTCCCGAACGCTGCACCCAGCCGAGTTGGATTCGGCGGTTCACTTCTTTCTCGAAATTGGACCTACCTAATTGTATTGCATGTCCAAGGTATATGTACTCGTCAACAATTTCGAGTGCAGAGTTTTCAACAACCAGTGGTTGGAGCGAAACATGAGTATTCGACATAATCTTCGTCTTGCTCGTGTTCATTTTGAGTCCAATCTGTTGAGAAACCCTGCATGGCAGAGACCTTTGAGGATCTCAACACAATGCTCAACGACTGAGTTGTTAATTTTTAAAATTATATTTGGATCTGGTGGGTAGCATGAAAGTCTTATCGGAAAGGCAAAACGTTTGCTGAGTCAGATATAACATGATTTTATTGTATAGCAAAAGGAACGTGCTGTGCCCAGACTTTAAACATTAAATGCATGAAATATGCTCTGATTTGAAACAATGGGAAAATATACATATAATAACATCAATGAATAACAATGGAGTATAAATTATCATTTAAACTGTTGTACATTTTATAAAATATTGTAGCCCTTGTGTTTCGTACGAAATATAATGCGACCATGTAATTTGTTGAAGTGTGTTTATAAAATGTTTGTAAAAACAAGGTAGTTGTACTGCAAATTATGTACCTACATGGTGTTTTATACGACTTTCTCAGATTCTCAAAGAAAGGGCTCTGTATGACGATTGTTATTTATAGAAGCTTTAAAAATATTTAATATTTTACAAGCTTTTACTTATTTAAAAAATATGGCAAGTATTGTAACAACAGTTTCACAAAAACATATGTTATGTGTATTTAGTTGTAAAAAATAACTTCCTTTTAATCATCTTATACTGTGCGGTTACTTTTCAGTACACATTCAAAACCATAAGCCTGTTTATTGTGAAATCATTCACGTGACTGAATTAAAAAAAAAACGAGAACTATTCTTTTTTAAAATAAAAATCATCATTGAACTACCTGTTGATCGTATGGACAGCCTCCGTGATAGTAGGTGTACAGTGAAAATTATTGGCTCACCAATCAAAGGCTGTGCATATAGCCAACTCGACCTAAAAAGGATTATATATTCCATAATGGTATGTAATTGGGCGTGGTTTTTATGTGCTTTATGTTTATAAGGAGAGGACGTGTGTAGTTTTCCGGGGGTGTTTTGTTAGAGATCTAAGTTACTATGTTATAATACCGATGACTATATGAATGACAGAAAAGCATGGACTTCCTAATAAGAAAGTCCCTATTTATTGCATATTTTAATTTTCTAAATCTTTTTTAAATCATATGTGTACAATTTTAATTATGCCATTTTTTTGTTACATTAAGTAAGACTTTTATAACTTATAAATTTTATAAAGTTGACGTTCGTAAGTGTTCACGAGAGAGCCTACACCGAAGATAAATTAATGAATAAATAAATAAGTATATATTATCCTGCCTGTTATAAGTATTGATCACTGCGACTTGACAGTTCATTAGTATAATACTAATGAACTGTCAAGTCGCAGTGATCAGGGGCCCTACCACCAAGGCTTATAGCAGTATTATTGTAATATTGTTTTGACATTTTCATACAATGTCAGTATGAAAATTTGAAAACAATATTACAATAATACTGATATAAGCCTTGGTGGTAGGACCCCAGTATTGTAAGATCTTAAAAAAAAACAAAAACAAAATAAAGGTAGATAAGATACAGTTTAATATTTTCGCACACTCTACCATGAGAGCGTCACGTAACATAGATCATTTTTAGTTAAACTAAGCATGCCTTTTTTGATAATCGACAGCGCCATATCCCAAAATTTTTTGTTAGCTTTTAAAGTAAGAAATTATTTATTAAATTATTTATTAAAGCTTTTAAATGTTTTGTACTGATTTTTGTAAATTTTAAATTGAGCCAGCTCAGAGGTGGCATTCACAAAAAAATACACATAAGGTGACAGTGTGGCTATTTATTGTTGTTGATATAATTTTCACAATCATGTAGTTATGTTTCATCACATGTACATTACGGTTAGCGAGCCATATGGAAAACATTCCCAACCATTACCCAGAAGTAGTGGTTGATAATAGCGATTAAAATTATGACGATGACATTTTGACAACAAAAAATGGGAGAAACACCCCTTCAAAATTAGCCATGCCCTCCAGGACTATCAGCAATGCGCTTTGCCTGATAACTGTGCGGGGATGAATGGCTGCGGTCAGTTGTTAATGAATAGTTTTGTACAGCTTTGCGCGGATTAGCTCAAACCTCACGTAGGTAATAGATTAATGTAAACTGCGTGAATTGCAATCATGAGGTTTAATCATTTATAAATATTTTTTCTCTATAGGTCAGTTTATTTGTTTTCCTATTTTATTGCCTTGGTGGCACGCATTCGTTAAGTGAGTTGATAATGGGGTTGTTAATCAAAAACCCTGTGCCGGTTGAAGATCCTTTTAGGAGGCCTACATCCTTCAGAAGACAACATCCGAGGCACGTGGGCAGAACACAGCTGTTGATTTCCCTACTCCTCAAAGGTACTGACTATAGTCAGAGAAACTCCAATAATATTGCACCAGTTATTTATCGAATACCTACAGGAAATAGATCGACAGACTGTTGGACAGACAGCTGAATTCAATGCCCGAGGGTTTTATAAGGTTTCAATAAAAGATATATTTCTCTCGCGTATATCTTTCTAAAGCGTGTTTTGTACTGAAACACACCAAACAAATGCTTTGTGCTCACACCTTTTCTATGCATAGGAACCTGCACAAAGCGATACTTGCGTCACAAGCTGAAACCCAAGTAAAAGCTCCCACACCGATCTTATCAGTTATTATTATCTAGTACCTATAACTTAAATAAACTCTTCTTTCTTTTTAGATGTATTAACTCTAGCTACCTACTTGTATGTACTTAATAGTTTGATCTTTGAAGTTCGCAAAGTAAGTAGGTATTAGGTAAGGATTCTTGTTTTGAACCGTGAACCTAGCAAATTTTCAAGGTCGGTCGCACGGCCTCTAAACTGTCCCGTGCTGGGTATTCGAATCCCAGACCTCCCACTTGAATATTAAAGCACGACAAACTGCGTTAGGGATATAGTTAAAAACCTTTAGGTGGCTGTCCAGCGCAGTTGGCACTGATAAAGATACCTATTTTATTATATCTGGATGAGATCAGTAGGAGGTGATGCGGACAGCTTCAGCGTCGTCTTGGTGGCGTGCCGGTTGCGATGGACAAACGGTCTTCAAAGGTACTATAGGTAGATATATAACATACGTTAAATATGACATACAACGAGTCAGCCCTGCAGGCGGTCGGCGTCGGGCAGTCGAACACGACTACTGTTTGCGTTCGTGAAACGCGCGCGCACGATCGCCTTGTAGATGATTTTTTCGTGATCGACCCGTTCATTGTTCAGTAGCATTTATTGGATTGAAATTGTTCACAACAACGGTCAACGAGTGCTTCGTTCACGTCGCCCCGTGATCTATTAGTACTGTGGGCACGTTGTATCTACCTTTGCGACATACAGACAAATACGCTCCTTATCCTGACATGATAAATGTCAATTTTCCTAATTTAAATAGGAAAATCCCGAATTTCACAACATTGTTCAGATGTCAATCCTACCTGAAAGTTTGTTACAAAATTAAATATTGCATAATAATTAAATAATACATTTGACGGAGAGTGTTTAGCAAAAAATGTTCCAAGTTTACAATTGTCAAGGAATTTAATTTTACGAGAAATTAGGACATATAAGATGTACAGTCGCGGAATGAAAAGGTTCGTCACCTTAGTGTCGATATTCGTTTGCACTAGTACTGCAAGAGTCCATTATGCCAACATTCCAGTGCAAGAAACAGCGTTGCTAACATTTGAATAAATATGACGTTTGCTATCGAATAAGGTTTTGCTTGATTTTTTTGTCCCGTCAATGTGTTACCAAAATGTATTAAAACCTCATTAAAACCTAAGTAATTTAGGAGAAATTATGATATTTTGAAATTATGACATTGACCGATTGACAATAGTTTTAACAGAAATAATAATGTCAGGTTTAATTAACAAGAAGGTTGCAGTTTATCCATATTATTCTTGTTGACAAGATAAATAGTCAAACTACCTTGATCTGAACAATTTTGAACTTTACTAACGAACAGTTAAACTTTATTTTCTCTAACTCGAGTCTATTCTGTAACATAGTTTTAAAACGTAATATGTGCTCGTGATACGTTGAACGAATCAATTTGAAAATCGACGAACCTTTTCGTTCCGCGACTGTACATGCATGACAGACCAGTATGGCGTTTGCTTTAGACGTATGGAAAATTCGATCCGTTTTTTCGAAGCGAGTTGACTCGAAATTTATACAATAACCTGTTATACCCCAAATGAACTGTTTCCATTGATTAGATTTGAAGTGAAATTTAAAACAACGCTAAAGTGTTAGTTTACTAAAGTGGTCGTTTTCAAGAGGGTGATTTTTAAAAGCTCAAGTAAGCCTCAAAATGGCTGTGGATATTTTCCATCATTAAAACGGAACAACAAACGTATCAAAAGGAACGATGTCAGATATTTTCCGATGTAAGTCATATTTTATCAGATCGCGTTTGGAACGGCGCGTTTTACATAATAGCTACATTTTCTATTGCTATGGGAAATGTGTGAAATATCTTTGAGACAGAGCATAGAACAAAAGATGTGAACAGATGAAGAACAAAAATTATTTTTAACACATTTGCTCAAATAGTGGACTTTTCCATGTATGTTTAGCGTGCGCAAAGTTATTCTTTTCCGCACTTGTACTTTTTATTTTCCTTCTGCATGGAGGTTTTAATCAAAAAGTTTGTAGTACAGAAGGTTTGTACTAAATAATTATTTTATACCATAAACACTATTATTACTTGAATTAAAGGACGTAACTTTTTAAATTGTTAATTGTTAAATCTGAAATAAAAATATAATTTTTCAACAAAGTTTCATTGTTATTTGTTTCAGAGTTACTTTTTTGTAAGATATTAGGACTTTCATAACTTCCGCATTCTGACCCCAGGTCACAGAGTGCATCAGTTGACCATAGTCAATTATTGTCCACTTATTGTTTTTTTTGTGCGTGAGTGGTCTGTATTCATGGTAAATTACATACCTACAATATTTTTATTTTTGGCCCCAACTTTGTGTATTTTCGCAAATGTGTTAAAAAATGTCGTTCAATGCACGTGCGGAATTATCATTTCCACTCGTCTCTATTGTTGACACACGCCTACGGCTTGTGTCAACAAACCGAGACTCGTAAAGAAATGACATACTTTCCGCACTTATATTGAAATGTACTATTAAACATTACGGTACTGGTAACAATATTTCAATTCACGAAGACGCGCACCCTGTGTCAAAATCGCTTATGTTTCTTTCGATTCGTATTGAGTTAGACAGAGTGAGGCGCGTTATCTTGGATTGAAATATCTATACAGCCAATATCACTCACTCATTAGCAAAGAGGATTTACATTATTAACTATACATAATCATTTCAAATAAGAGAAATTGATGTGTGTCTAACGTAACTATATGATACTTACTAACCTTTGCCCGCGGCTCCACCTACATAAACTCCAGCCCCCTATTCCGTATCTCAGTGAAGATCATTGCAATGACATTTATTTTTTATCCTGTGAAGGTTTTCTACAAATTATTATTTTCGTTCCACTTAATAAAGCAGCAATGTATAACGAACCATAGACCACAGTGATAATCACTGAGATACAGAATAAGGGCCCAGGTTTTCATCGATCTGAAGTCCTAGAGTAAAATATATTTCTATGTTTAAATGTGTGTATGTTTGTAACTTCTTCATGCCAAAATTATAAAACCTCTTTAGTCGTTTGGGTTGGATATAGATTATACCCTGGAAGAATATGTGTGTAATGATATGATTTAGGGGATACTTAAAACGTATGTGAACTTTTAAGTATACGATTAATCATATCAGTTTATATTTTACCAAATTACAGGTATTTACAAGTATTTATTTTTAAGTAATTACTATTTTACACTTCGCACTTTTGCTTTTACGCTGTGCACAGTTATTTCGTAGTATAGTATTCACACCGAATTCCGGCTAAAGAATCGAAAGAGCCAGCCTTCTATGCTCTATTAACGCTTTGGCTTTTACAAGTTTTATTGCACTTGTTTGGACAAGTGCGACTGTACGTGCCTCCGTCCCGTCCACTAATAATCACGAATGTCTGCATTTGCTTAAATATTAATTTTATCACCTCTCATGTCAGCTTTCTGTGTTCATGTCATGTCATATGACGCACAGAAATTTCAATTACGTCCCATTTGAACGATTGACTGGTTTCTGCGACGTAGACAATAATATGTCATGTAGCTGCTGTAATTAATTAGAATAACCTATAATTACGATGAACATAATTTACCTACTTATTTCGAAATTATTACGATATTTTTCTGTAAAATAAATGAGTAATTATTACCTAAAAAACATCGAAGATCTGTAATTAAGTGCATTTATAAAAACAGCTTTAATAAAATCTCGGAATTAAAATTTAAGGAACTTTACGAACTATGTCAGTTACAAAGTTAATACGAGTTGGTACGAGTCCCCTAAAAGGTGTATAGAAACTGCCTGATAGCAGTGCAATTTAAAACGCACATAGCGAAATTTTTGCTTAGACCTACGTGTAACTTCGCTACATCCATTACTGACCATTTTCCTCGGCAAAAAGTTATGAACTTTTTGATTTATCAGACGCGTCCGGTTTTGTTACTTTTGTCGCCCTCACGCCGGACAGTTTTTAAATGTGGACGAAATTCAGTGCTAGGAGCTTGTAGAGCTTTTAATACGAGTATGTATAACAATTTCGCCCGGACACGTGAGTATGAAAGTTCAATACGGCATTTCTATCTAGTTACTTGAAATAAAATTAAAAAAGTCATGTACCTTCTGTGTAGGCTTCTATCCTCGCGTGCCCTTGTAAGTCTGCAACACGATAGGTATAAATAGTAGTATTTGTAGGTTTGAAACTTTCATTCGATTGATCAGCAAATTAATCGATCGCAAGCCTTACCTACTGCCGCTGCTTATCGTCCAAACAAGTTACAAGTTTCAATAAAGTATGAGTTAGTTCTCTTTCCATTAATCTATTCTGAAGATCAGTCGCTCGGATCCACCCTATAAAATCTACAAACACCTAATTGACTCTCATTGACTAGTTTAGCAATTATTACTTACAAGCGAGCATACTTCTGATTTGTCGCTTTTGAACCTACTTAGGTGCTCTAATTAATTAATTCGATTGAATCGTCAAAGCAGCTTCCTACGTAGTCTAGCATTCTGATAGAAAAAAACTCTTTTATAGTATCTTTGCGTTACGTTGATTAGTTCAGCAAGCGGGACTTGAGCCTTCTGCCACTGCATAATTATTTCAGTACATCTGATAACTTGTATGGTTCTTGCGAAGCCTCTAATGTAATTTGAATGAGTAATGTGATCTCGTTGAGTAGTTCACAGTTGCGCGGAAGGATCTATCTTATCAGCTTAAAACTATTGCCATGCGTGAAAATGATGAAGATTATCTTGAATTATACCTAAGGATTTTATACTTTTTTCTTCAACTTATACGCTTCTTTGGGGTTGGTAGATGTTGCGGGAGTTTACATTCGAATCTCGATGCAGTTTCGCTATACAATATACCAACGCGTAATGTAAAAATCAATGCTTACTTTACTTTTCCATAGTCCATTTTAAATGGTTAGCGTACTCGTATAGGCAATGCCCCTCAAAGAGAGGCAAGAAATATGAGTTAATCCACAGGTCAGAGTTGTAAGCGTTGTGGATTTCTGCCCCTTGGAAATATGCCGGCCAGCAAAGGGATATTCTTCCTTTGAGGCACGATGTAAAGAAAGTTAGCTCACAATCAAGTGGGACAGTTATAAGGCGCGTCGCAAACACACCGGTTCAAAGTAAACTGATGACGAATGCCGTTTTAAATACTCGATTTCTAATCATTAAACACCCTGTTGCTTAGAATTTAAAGGGGCAAAAATATGCCAAAATTTTAAACTTTGATAAAAGAAAAAGTTGGAAAGGTACCTTTTTTCGTTTAAAAATAATCTTTAATATCATCCAAATATATATATTTTTTTTCTGAAAGTTGAGCACCTGTTTGTTTGTAGTACTATATGTAGGTCGATCAGCACATTAGAATGAACAATGTAATATCCTATTTTCATAGAAGCGCTTCGATATTATAATCTTCATTATAATATACTCAGGTGTTAATTTAGAAAAGTTAGTTTGTGCACAGTCAGATACTGACCGGAGTCCGGACAGTCCAGTCCGGTTCGTATGCGGCCGCTCTAATGCTGTTTACAAGACGGCCCACTTACGCAAATACGGGCCTTTGTTACGAGCGGTATCTTTGCAATTTTCGTCGTTCTCGGCAATTTCACAGGCGGCTAGCTACGGTTAGACGAATAATGGTGTGCACCCACCCGCGCATAAAAATCCTCTTCGGCACTGCTTCGGCGAATTTAAATAAACTCGGAGTGCACTTGTTTCTTTGACAGATATCTCAAAAGCGTTACACCATGAAACTTGCTGCGAGCTTTTGTTGAATTTAGTACCAATCTCCCCTGCATTACTCTGTCAAACGCTGTTATTTGAATATTTTAAAAGCTCTGAATAGAAATCTAGCGGCTCGAATGCTCACCTGAATTGAAAATTACTTAGGTATATTAAATTTTAATTAGAATTTAACTGCCTCGACGAGGAAGTATTTTTAAAACGTGCTTATTATATAAGCTTACTCTTGATAAAGTTTCTCTGTGTTTTGTATAATTTCTATTGGACAAATATTATCTACCTAATACTATTTTTATTGCAGCAGAGTATTTCTTATATCAATGAGATAATGAGCAAATTGAGCCAGTTGTAGGTCAGTCCAAAATTTTGATGTTATATTCACATATCTGACTACTGTCATCTTTATAACACGTCGAATATATCTATAACAGCTATCTTTCTGGAATTCAAAAATGTAGGTATAAGATCAGAGATGGAAGTCACGTACTTCCACGCAATCTTACGACCAATTTAGCGTTCTTTTTCATACATATTTGAATTACGTTAAATTTCCAATTTTTAGCATATCGCAAAGTAGGCTAGAGCTTCTGACTTTGCTCTACCTTTTTCAATAGTTATTTGAAGTGGGACAACTTGGCTACCTTCGGGTTCAAATATTTTGTTACCAACTCGGAAATGTATTACATTTTTGATATTATGAAATGATATTACGGTACAAATCTTGATACGTTACATTTAGATACGGTAGGTATGAATGGTGTCCATATTCTATATCGTGTTTTTTTTTCATATAAATATTTTTTTCTAAACTTAATATTGGACCAACTACTTCGTCTTTTTTCTCAAGTAAATCCCGTTTGCGCATCTATATTCAACTCATGCCTTAATGTGTTTATTATTAACTCGATCATCATAATAATATAATAATACCACTTCCTTTGACTTCCACGGTTCCACCTGTCACATGAGCGGGAACTGAAAAGCTATTCCAACAAAGGCTCATTATTGCAACTGATTGTCCCATCATTTAACTATGATGTCCAGGTAAACGGACATGAATTAAAAAGTTATCCACCATTCAATGTGCGTTTCTTTCACAGATTTTTCCATCAATCCATTATATTGCAACGCAACTAATAGATGCCGGCAACTTTGTCATTGTGTAGAGCATTGTAAATAAATGCAAACTAGCATTAGTGACGTGGAAATAAGCAATTCCTATTCATTTTTATCTGTGCCGTGCGATTTTTACAAGCTTTATGTTTCACTTGAATGTTAGTGTGTGCATGGGTTAAGCTGAAATGTTCCAAAGCAATTGCACTAAGTAATTGGGCTAGAACTTTAGTTCTATTGAGGAGATAAGTATATCCTTTTGATGCAAAACTAACTTTTGGAACATGATTCGATTCACTTGGATTGAGATTTCAATTGAATGAATATTTTATTCGAAACCATTAGGTAAGTAATCTAGACCAAAAATCTGTGGCATTATAATATAATTTTAACTTTCATAATGCATATCTTTCTTCCAAGTTCCGAAAGGAACTAGAAATCTCTCTGGGAGTTAAATCTAGAGGGATGTAATCTAGGAGGATACACTGGTATATTCAGCTTAGGTAAAGCGCTCGTAATCACAAGTGTATTAATTCGTACCGGCACGAAACTAGGATGGGAGTTCGTTAGTCGCCGGCCAGTCATTTTCCGTTGAAATTTTGATCAATCAGTGAATTGATTGAAACCACTGGGTTACAGAATTAGATTTCTCTCATATACCTTGCTGTGTGAGAGAAAGGGGTTCGTTTGAGTAGTGGGGCTATAAATACGTTTATTACGTAATGGCCATTAGTTTGTGGCAAGCGACAGCGGCGCGAAAAACGTCCTGCACCTAGGGGTAAAAGTTTGCGACGTAAGCGTTTCTACTTGACGTAAATGTCGTGCCAGATCTTAGAATTGATCTCATCAAGAAATGATATGGTCAATTGCTACCTATAGTACGATTATATTATTATGTTCATTAATTCATTCTAATGAAAACAACTTAAACTTTTATGAGGTTTAATGTACACCATGTGCCGTCACTACAAATAGTTAAGGAAAAAAAAGTATGAATAACATTAAAGTAACCTACACTAACAAAACTTTAAAGGTTAGGTTATGGTGAAATGTGTTAAAATTAAATAATAATTACGTCAATACATATTAACTATTTTGTTTACATGCAGTCTTATAAATAACATTAGGATCATATAAGATTTCATTCATCTAAATTGTCATCAAAGCGGCTGACCAAAAATTAATTACGTAAGCATTATTTGTGTGCTGCTTTGATGGCAAGGATAGTTTCTTACGAGTTACGCTTGTGAGTAGAAGTCGTGGCCCTGTTTATTCAATAAACCGCCACATGACGAGTACCTATTATAGCATAGCATTCCGACCTAAAATACCTTTTTCTTCCACCGTTTCCTGCCTTTGTTCGCGATATTTTTTTAACGAAAGCAAACGATTAATGCTAATTTATGTTATCGGTTTGAAAGTGGTACAGCTATTTGTATATCTCGGTATTTTATTTATGAATTCTACTTCACTATACCTAGTCATAATACATGTATTTTTCAAAATTCTAGAAGTAATTATTCACTTCAAAATTTCTATTTTCACTATGATTACTGAGTTTGGTAAGTATACGAGATGTTCTTAGTTTATAATATTAGGCGGATTTTAAAGTTCAATGCATTACAGTTTCATATAATTGCAGCCGGGTGAAAAAACACTATAACAAAGCTCACGACGTTTAAAAGAATCTCATCAAGTGGGACGTCTCAAATTAATGCTCCAGTGCTTTATTCACGCATTTGTTTCGCGTCCAACAGTTATATGTTAAACAAAATTTATTATTAGCGGACATTAAAGATCCGAGGCGCCGTCTGCCTGCCGCTCGCCGCCCGCACCCGTAGGGTTTCCAAGAGATCACGCAAATCTTCCCGAAAAGGAGCCGAAAATCTTCTACCCGTTATTATCAGCCTCTAACTGCCGTTGCAGCAGCTCTAGCCATAGTATGTGTTATCCGATCCATGCGTTTGTTAAGATTGATTTTGCATTGCTTTTGAACGAAAATCGAAAAATGTATGAAAATGATCGCTATTGTATTTCTAATTAGTCAAGTGACTTATTAGAAATACAAAAGCGATCATTTTCATACATTTTTGAATTTCCTCCCATTCCCATCTTTTTGAAGTATCGCAAAATGCCATTTATGTCTAGAGATCTTTTCTACAAATCATATGCTCTTTTCTGAATAAGTTGTTGATTGTACAACAAACCCTGAATGATATACTCGTATAATAACGAATAACAATACGAGTACATGATTGCAACGTTGCAAATTGTATTTATCAAAAGTATAGGATATAAATAATTTTCCAGTCTTATTTTATAGTAGGTAAAAGTTGGTCACCCCGGACGGTCTCACCTACAATGAGTATTATGTTTTAAGTAAACATCACAACTGCTATTGTTAGACTTATATCTATCTGCTACTATAAAGCTGCTAGTTTCAACTATGGCTATAATAGTAGTATAATAGTACCTACTACATATAATATATACTAGCATTGGGCCACGCTTATATTATATGTACATACATAAAGAAAAAAGTTTGTATGGGTTGACTTTTTTATTGAAAACTGAACTGTTATAGCTGCAATTTGGAATAGAGATTGGTAATAGGCACAGATGTATAAAAATAAATAATCTGTGGATTATAGCTTATTACTTATATTACTGTAAAATTATAAACACATAGGTTGTTACGAGATTACAAACTATCGAATAGGGAACCGTATCACACTGCTTACATATTAATTTTCGTATGACCTTTCGACTTTTTTCGATCTCGCGATATTCTAACGGTACTTAAAATTTTACGGCGACATCCAGAGATTAACACATAGAAACAAATTCATAATTATAGCCGTAATAGATACATATTACAAGTCTAAATTATAGCAGTTGAATTTCCAACTGCTATAATTTAGACCACTTTGTTTCTACCGAGTGTCTAGTATCTGGACAGAAACAAAGTTTGGAATACTTAACACCTAAAACAAAACTCCGTTTTATATTTTCATGTGTAATTTCACCCATCGCTCGTTAGATGGCGCTGTCTTCGTTTAGCTCGCGCTGACGAGTTCGTCATACCAAACCTGTATACGTGATTGCGTGCGTGCCTATTCTGTTGACTAGTAAGAGAAAATTAAATTCTAAGATTTTCGTAGATTTTCTTCGTGGCGAAATTTTCGTACTTTGTTGCCATAGCAGTTGCATACTAATTTTAAGTGGGACCGTCCGAATCATACTAATGTTATAATATCAGTGTGATTAGAGTGTAAATAATGTCGCTGGTAGCAAACGGTCGCGGACGGACGCGCGGCGCCGGCCGCTCAACGCGACTGTGAGAGGCGAGATCAAAGCGGCGCCTGTTTACCGGCGGACCATCGGCTAATCAACCGACTGATTAATTTAATTAAACATTACGAGAAAGTTCTGTTTACTCTATGTTTCCTCGGCCCCACATGCGTTCAAAGGAAGTAGGCCGGAGTGTAAACAAGAGCCATTGTTGAGACAGTCAGCGCGCTATCGCTGTCGCCCGGCGAGCCCCGCGCCCGCGGTCCGCTCCTCGGAATAAATACTCTTTGCTGAAACTTTACTTGTTCTTTGATATACACTGTTGGCAACTTTAATTATTATACTAAAGGGAATCGTCGGAAGCTGTAAGCTTTCATACAAAAAGCGATAATGTTTTCCTATTATACCCGTACCTAAATGTAGTCCGATTTTCATAATTTTTAGAAGTGTCGCAGATACAATGAAGTACTATGCTCGTACGTTTTACTTTTCAAGAAATATTGCTCATGTTAAAAGTTAAAGTTAAAGTAAGTTAAAGAGTCTTGATATCCATATTTTTGACATAAAAACTTGCTCGAGTATTTTTTATTTATTTAAATAAACTAAAATACTAAAAAATTAAACTTACAAGCCTAGATTAAGGTTTACTGAATTGTCTAATTTGGTAAAAGTTTGGGGGGTAAAAACTTTATCACCCAAAGCAATATTTCAAGAATAAATTGTGGGTCTATTTCGGGATTTGCAAATCTCTTTATACATGCATGATAGCATTTTTGAAAACACCTAAGTCACTAGACGCCTTAATGGCTCCCGCAGCTTCGCTTGCATGTCTCCTTTTTATCCTCTTTAGGAGCTGATTTTTCAGCATAAATTTCTTAATGTATAGTTACCAAAGTTACAGTCAGTTAGTTCACTTTGCCTTTTATATATAAATCTTGTCTACATTCTCCTATTAGCGGATACTGTCTTTCAGAGTGCAACCCACTCTATTTTTCACACTTGTTTTGTTGTGAAAAGACGAAGTGTGAATGTCATCCTATAGGGATCTTGATTCTTGAGTCTTGACACAATCTCATGTCGACGATGTCCTAATTATATTTAGTACGTCTAAGTATCCATATATATGCCTTTCCGATGCATTTTAATTGCTTACCCGTTCAAAGTAAACATAAAAGTAAAACGTCCACAAAAAAAGACTCATGCGCCGCCGTAACAAATACAGTAGCTTAAAATGACATTTGTCTCGCATTTCAATAACCCGTAAAAAAACTGCGCTTTCAATAAAACGTAAACCTAAACAAGCCGTGGCTTATTTAGTATTTATGCCTCGTGATTCGCGTCACGATTTTGACATCGCCGAACGATATAGCCACGCTGTGACTCTTTAAACCGTGCTATTTTTTAGTTACGTACGAGTACATAAAGCCTTGTGAGTTGTGGAATAAATATGACTGAATGATGATTGGAAGAGTATCTCTAGTTCTGGCAAGTTCTGGCGCCGAATACATTCTAATTTCTGACGTAGCTACAATTTTTATCAATCAATAAATGTCTTTATTTTGGGTTAATTTGCGAATTTTAGTTAATTTCAATAATGTTTTATTGAATAATGTTAGTGTTTCCAAGTTCAGCGTTATGACATGCAATTAAATATTAATATTAATAACAAGTATGATTTAAAAAACTTAATTAATTTCTTAGGTCATAATTTTATCAAAAATAAGATACTAAAGAGTCACATAAATTTACAAAAATTAATCAATCTTTGAGCTAATCACTAATTACTTTTTGAATAATATGCTAAATATCTTAAATATTCTTTCAATTTCATTATTCATTCAATTTCTTTTTTTTTAGTAATTTTACATATTAGATATATTATTATTTTATGTGGAAGTTTAATGAAAAGTTTTATGGCTATAACGTAAAAACTTTTATTATAAAGACTTCTGGCGAAGCCTTTTAGTTGGAAGGGTTTTGAATATAATTATTTTAGTTTGAAACTATTATAAAAAAGGCGTTCACGTCGCTGTATCAATCCAAATTTAAAAAATTAATAGAATTGTAAAATTAAAAAAGACATTGCAGAATATGTGTCAGTATAAAGTGCTATATTTATCACTCAGGCGACAAGTTCGATTGCCGAACTCATGTGTATCAAAGTCCTCGTCTTCACCCTCGTTGGAACCTATTCGTTTCACGGTTCAGCCTTCAGTGAACAATGTAGGTTGTGGAGGTCGGTTAAAAAACGTTTGACCCGTGATCGCAACAATACGCAATGGATTCTTAAATAGAACAAAATAGCGTAACAACACATGAAGGTCCTTAACCCTCATTAGCTGGACGAAAGGGAAAGCGCGCGAAAAAGAAAAGAGTTTTAATTCGGGAAAGCCAGTTCCCCCACGCTCAAGTGCGCTTCTTTTTTCGTTTTGTTTTTTAATTAGTTGCCGCTTAAACTTTAGCGCGTTCCGTTGTGCACTTTTTTGTTCTATTTTTATTTTACCCCTACCAATTACGTTTTGAAGGACAGCTTGCATTAAACGCTGACAACTTGTTAGGCTGCGAAAACAATTAGACTCTCCGAGATTATCTTAATACATTTATTACTGTGCTAAATTAAAAATGTTATCAGTTTTGTGGACGGAACCCTCCGCGGCTCTAATCAAATTGGCGGAACCGGTTGCTGTTGAAAAAGCTCCAAATGTATTTCCGAACTTTACCGACATGCGTACATTGTTTCATGATACATCTGAATTTGTAAAAGCAAATTATACCAATATACTTCGATATAATATGTAACCTACTAACGTACCTACCCTACCTTACGAATTGACATAGGTATGTTAAATAATTACTGCCCTCTACTCTAATGGCCCCACTAACCTCGCGGTTTTAGTGAGGGTCGAATTGCGGGAAAGCGCTTGTTCAGTAGATGAAACAAATGAAACAAATGAAACAAATTTATTGGACACACGAAACAAAATGTTACATTATTCGAACACTCCCTGACTCCCAAACTAGGCAGAAACCCGTGTCTTTGGAGTCAAAAGAGATACTTCTAGTGTAAAAATTCTGGGAATCTCCAGTCTTTCTTTTCTGGAATAATCCTTATTCTGAGTAGGTATACCTAATTAGACCTTAGGTCTTAGAGAAGAATAATTAATAATAATGTATTCTAGTTGGAAAGTGAAAATCTTTTTTTGGGTTCATCGATACCTGCGCTGTACAGTTTTCTTCAAAATTAAGTTGCTTTAGACATCTGCTTCTCATTTATGGGGTAGGGATACCGGTAGGTACTATTATGTATTCCGTGGTAGGGGAAACGAATCCGAGCATGCACCTCTGACTTTACAGAAGTCATGTACATTTGTACCAACTAAATATGACTTGCTTAACGGAATAGAAACATACTTAAGTATATAAATAAATTACTGGAAAACTCGCAGTTAGTTTGAAGTATGAAGTCGAGTCCTACTGTTAAAACTGCGTACACGACACGAGTTATCGAACAGTATAACTCTCAGCTCAGTCTACAAATGACATAGCTGGGAAGCTGAGTATATAAGTAAGCAGTGATGACGCTTACTTATAGGATTAATGAAGGTATTATACTGTGGTCGAAAGCGTGAATTATAACAAAATTTAATGTATCTTTTTATCTTTATTAATAACAGTTCTTTATTTTTTTTAATAGAGACGAAAGCATATATAAGACTTTCGTAGTAAATACTAAATAATAATTATTGAACAGACGGGTTTGTATTAGAATGTTAAATGTAACCCATGTAAAAACCTAACACGTATTCGACTTTTGAAATCTAATGTGTTATTGCAAGATGTTTATATTTGATTACGAAGCTCGAAGGATTGATGCGCGCGTCCGCCATTTTCTCAAGTAATATAGGAATAACAGAGCTCCGATTTTAATTTAACATAACATAATATCGCGCCACGTTCAAAGCGTACGTATGAAAACAAAACAATAGACATTGAGTCGTAAAATTCAGTATTAATGTTCTAAATTAATTATAAACAGATGCGGGCGAAAATTTTCTCGACTGAATCGTAGTTATATGCTCACGTATATGTATATGTAGAATGTACCTATGTGTCTATATATGCGTCTGTTTGTAATTGTGTTATCGTTTAATTTGTACCATCAAATGCGGCCGTGACTCAAAATTTATTTTCATATTCAAAAACGTTACTGACGTTCTGAGAACAATATTGCATTTTTCTTTTATTTGGTGTTGAAATATTATACACAAAATGGGTCTCATTATTATTATTATAGTAGATATAAAATATATATTATGTACTATTTTATTTGACACAGATAGACTGTCGCTTGGGAAATTACACAGGCTACTTTTTAGCTCTGAAAAATCCATAGGATATTGAAAAACCCCGAGGAAAAGGGAGCGGAACGGGAGCGGGAATTTTATATTTCCGTCGGGATTTCTGAAAAACCGAATTTCACGTGGGCAAAACCACAGGCAACAGCTAGTTCGGTATAAATCGGCATGGTTCATTTGTATCTGGGTAATATGCCTGACAACGGTTAGAAAAAACCCGGTCCGCGGAAAGTTTACCCATACCGCGCCGCTGAAATAAAGAGCGCGGCGTAAATATTTGATGCGGGCGTAATGCGGAACTTGTCGTTACTTATTCAGGCCGTTCTATCCACATCATACCTTGTTCAGCCTTCCCGATGAATAATATATCCCGGCTATAATTTCTACATACGTGTAAAAGTGGTTCTAAATTAAAAACAAACGTTCGACAAAGTTCCCGGTAAATAATTCAGTCATTGCGCCCGTTCATGCCGGTTGCCGTAATAATTGGGAGTGTTAGGGTGGGTGCGATGCAAGGAGGGGGCCGGGGGAGGGGAGGTCGGCGGACGAGAGGTGAGGAAGCTGTGGGGCGATAATTAACATGTTTGTCTTGCTTACATCGTCACCAGCGCCGAAACTACGCCGAAGTCAAATAAAATCTTACTCGTTTTGCATAAGTACCAGCGCTTACTAATATTTGACTTCGCAGATACGACAGACGCTTGTAATTAATGCTAAGAATTAAAACTTGTACACCCGACTGTGTGTTGTTGGTAACTTCGCTTGTAAAAACAAGCAAGGCGGGAACAATAGAGAGCCTAAAAGTTTGTATGATTTAAACACCACGCCTCTGTTTGCTCTACGCGTATGAAGATCTCTTGTGTTTTTGTATGAAAGTGCTTTTATATACTTACTTAGAAACTTCCTTTATATCTATTGTATGTTACAGTACTAAGAACTTTACTATATACGTTAGAAAAGTACTCGTAATGTTGTTGTTAGGTGCACAGTCAAGGTTAATTGTATGAAATCTCATCTTTTTTCATTGCACGGCACATTATTTAAAACTCTCATAATATAGATTTTAAATCAGGTTTTTGAGCGTTTTGATGCATAAAATTACAAAATTGGTCATTGCCTAAGTTTATGAAATAAGAGCGGAAAAACCTAAGTTAATGAATTACAGTAAAATATCTACTAATGATTAAGAAGCCCGAGTAACTACTAGTCAATATTTTGCGTGAACTGATTTTTTACGGTCTGCAGCAAATTTTTCAAAATTACAATACACAGCCTTCAAACGGAAAAAAATTCCATGTACCTAAAACATTCGCGTGCTGGTGCTGGTACGAGAAAAGTATGTAAAAGCTACAAACTCGAAGGAAATTTTTAAAAACGTACGTGCAATGCATAGGAATGCTAGAACCTTTTATTACAAGCATGATGACTCAATTTATAACAGACATATTTAGTTTCCCAACTTTTAGGGGAAAGAAAACGTCGCATTTGACAACATTTTTGATGTATTCATTCCATGCCTTCTATTCTCCAAGATTTATGGCAACAGAAAACTTGAAACGAAACTAAACTAGGTACTCGAACGAATCAATAAGACAATACAGAATTAATAGAGCATACCTACCTAAAATTTCATACGACGGCGAACATAATTGTATTTACAAAACGAATAGTTGGTTAATGATAGATATATAATTCAACACAGGTGAAATATATGATAGGCCTTATTATGTTACAAGGCTTGCGGAAAATTGTCTATGTCGCGAACATAGTAATTTAGATAACTACGTTCATACAATAAACACTTACGAACCATTAAATATGAAGCCTCATATTTACATTTGGACGTAAAATATCTGTTTCGAGCAAGTCGTAGGTACGTCCAATCAACTGTTTTGACGAAGCTCAATTATATATGTTTATTCTGTACTTCCATACGGAATAAACAAAATAATAAAATAAGCAGTCCAACGGTTCAGAGTCAGATCTCTCGGAACGAGGTCCGGAGTTCAAAACCCGGGCACGCACATCTGACCTATGAGAGCTAAATGCGTTTGTAGAAACTTTTAACTCAATGGTGAAGAAAAACACAGTGAGGAAACTTGTATGTTTGAGACATCACCATAATGTTCTAGTTATGGGCAGTGGTCTAACTTCTCTTATTTTGAGAAGAGACCGACGCCAGAAGGAATATACATAGAAGGGGATTGATGATGATGATATAGGAAAATGTTTTTACTGGTGCGTTTGTGTGAATGGTTTGATAAGTATCCACATTAAATAGAATGTCAATAAAATAACTATATCAATTTCTTAACTTCGTAAATTTTCTCAATTTCATACGTTGTAGCTCCACAAAAGTTTGGTGGATCTAATTTTACGAGTAGTTTATTTTAATTTAACCCTCAAATAGGCATAATACAAAACTTGCACTTTTTTATTCTTAGTTTCGCATTAATTAAACGGTGTCTTGAAGAATGGATAGATATTCAATACCCATTAAAAAATGGAAATCTGGTGAAGATTAATTGCTGTATTAATCATATAAGAAGTTTTTGAAGGATGAAAAATATTAAATAATAGAGGACTGAAAATGCGTGCAATAAAAATGGGCATTAAATTACTGAAGAATGCATACAGATGAATAGTGTTCCATATAAGCACAGCAACAATCCTAGAAACAGTCACAACAATGGCAGATGGGAGGGTGGAATAGAAAAGTGCCTATCAAGCCTTTAGACACTGTAAACATATAAAATGAAGGCAGTTATTGTTCTTTTGAAACAATAAGAGCAACATATTTCACAATTGACTGAAGCCATTTCAAGTGAAAGCGCTATAGAAAAAAAATAACCATTGGATACCACATCGACGCACGGTTAAACAATCAAACGGGGAACAAAAAGACAGTAATGCGGAAGTGGATAATGCAAAAGCGGCAGGCGATGTACGGCCCCATTTATAGATGGGGCGGGTAGAAAGTTGCTTCTGCTCACGGAATATTATTGTCTGTGTGGTTTTATACTTGGATATTATGAATGGAAATTATCAGCCAACTTAAAGAGCCGACACTTCAATACAATAAGAAAAATATTATAACGCCGCTTATCTTTCATCATCTCAACTGGTAGTCCATCACTGCTTAGAGATTCACGTAATGCGTGACTGTATTTCGTGAAGTGTTTAAAAACCGTCGCAGTATTCGCGTCTTTACGCAGACTACACGTGAACCTAACCTCTCCTCCCCCACGTCACGCTTACTTGAAGTCTGTGGTGAAGTGGAGTGAATCATCACACTCAGGGTATCAAAACAATACGTGAATTGCACATCTGGAGATAAATATCCTGAAGTTTTAAACCACTACGAAAACGATATTTTGTGTTTTCTTGTTACTCCTTCACGCTAATACTACTGAAATTTGGTTGTTTTGGATTTGGATAAGGAATTTAATTGAAATATGGAATGCAGTTAGATTAACACATTGGCTACTTTCTGTTCTGGAAAATTAATAGTTCCCACGGGATTTCCGTAAAAGTGAAATTAACGCGACCGTAACTACAGGCAACAGCTCCTAGTTAAATTAATATTTAATCTCAAAACGAGGAATGCCAATACAAACTTGATAAAATGTGAGAACGGGTTTTAGAATTACGCCATTTTTGAGACCGCGCCTTTATTACATACCGCTCCGCTAAGAGGATGCGTGATTAGTTTTATCCTTCGCAATATATCCTCGCCTCCCCATTCTTCGGTTCTCGTAACATAAATGAATCACCCCGTATTAAGGTGGAACTCAACTCAACGGTTCGAACAAATTGAAATCAATAATAATGCCACTCGTTTTATAATAGTACTCCTCATTGCCGTGGGACTCTTTAAATGCTCGCTGGATTTATTTAAACGAAAGAAAAGTGTAAAATAACTATTCGCCTTTGTTTTTTATTTAAGAATGCCTCGTTATAACCGTGATATTTGTTGCATTTGTGTTTGTTTATCATTGTCACAGTGTTATTGTGAAATTCGGTGACATATAATTCACAGTACACAAAATCAATGGATTATTAACAAGTAATTATTACTTTGTAATAATCATAATACCTATAATTTAAAACTTTTTCAAACTCAGTTACAAACCATTGTTATTTCGAGAAATTGGTCAAGTTGCTCAAAAGTTTATGATAGCGACCTTTATTGTCTAGAAATACACTAGTTTTTCACCAACTTCTAATAAATCCCAGAAAATTACTTGATATACTTTTAAACTACCGTTGCAAAGTGACTTCATATCATAACAAAAAGCGGTGTCGGCGGACGCCTAACTTCAAAATATAATATCTTAGAAACTATTTGAATTATCAAAAACTGTTTAAATTTTTTTTATTGATTGTGCTTGTGATTGGCAAAATCAAAAGTTGCTTATTTTCTTCAGTATCAAGAAAAATATTGCAAAATCTGTATTTTGATTTTTTATAATATGATGAAGTGGCGTCGATTACCCCTCTAAACTCTACCCTTAATAATAGCCTAACATCTAAATGACACTCCCTATGTAATAATGGTTCTATCGACCTCAGCAAAGCGATCGACTAACTGTTTCACATATGTATGTAATCAAAACATGAAAACATAGTTAATTTTATATGACTCGATGAAATGTAATTGTCAAACCAGTAGGTATAAGTAAATAATAGTCTATTGAATAGCGACAAAAAGCTAGTTTTCACCAAATTAGAAATAATAACGATGATAGTGTCGGTAGATAGCTATGCGGGCAAAGATTAGTTTACATACCACGTGCGGAGGAATCAAAAGGCATTTAGGCATAGCGATAGGCTCTACCATCGCAAATGAGCCTAATTTGGCTGTTATTATGTTATCCCATTTCAGAAGCCCATGCGAAATTTTCTGCGTACGAAACATGGTAATAAACTTCCGTATTACGCAATTACCTATGATGCTATGTAATGACGGAATCGCCGGGATTTATACTTAGTTTTCAGCTATTAAGCCGAGAATATACCTTAAGATTTCTACCATCAATTTCTTTATTATGATAGAAATATATAAGTTTAAGTTTTAACTACGTCGTTTTCTTGTTCGAAATAGAATATTGTATTTATTTTGTCTACAACTTTACTCTGGTCTATTATGCTAAACTGAGTGGGTTAAAGGTGAGCCAGTGTTCGTTTAGACAAGTCGAGATCAATTGGTCTCAATTCGAATTAATAATATTTCATCAATTATAGTTTAAAGATGCCTAAACTAATATTAAGGCATCTAGTCTTCTTTAAAGTTGATGCTCATCTTTGTTTGTAGCACACATTCATCGACGTTATGAAACGACAAAGACCCTTAGATGCAAATTGATCTGCTTCTTTGATTTGATTGTTCTTCTCGGTTCACAGCTGCTTTCCAAAGTAGGCAGTAGAGACTGACATTTCATATGTTCCTGTAAGTTAAGCCTATGTGAAAGATTAAAGGTTTACATACATGGATTTTGATTTAATCTTGATCGTCCAGGTAATTAGGATATCCTCGAGGCCCGTATAAAACACCTCTGCTGCTACTCAATACATAAATTGCATTATAGCTAATCGCTAATGGGCAGTAATTATTTAGACCTAACAGTGCGGGAGCAAAATATATAAATTAATTTCTCGTGTTTGCTTGCGAAATGTGACATGTAATTAAAACACAAGTTGCGTCGGACCGAACATGTTGTAGCCATATTGAATTGAATGTAATCATGCTATAGAAATGTGGTATTAGAAATATGGGACGGCTAAACAATATGACGCCCAGGCTGTTTCGGCCACGGTGGTCAATCTTGACAGAAACCAACAACCACGCTGAACGGATTTTGTACACAAACAAGGTCCTGGCTGGTTTTACTTTAGGGATTTTCTCGTTCACATTAATTTTTCTTTATCTTTTGTTAGATTTTCACATGCTTCCTAGGTGGTTAATGTGAAGTCTATAGCTATTACAAAAAAAAAAACCGGTCCAAATGGTTCTACTATTACCTTCTGATAAATAATGTAGATGATTTTTAGTAGGTAGGTACTTAAGAAAAATTAGAAATTAATTTTATGTGTGTTTTGCCGTTAGCGCAATATGAAGCAGAATAAAGCCTAAAGAATAAAGCCTATTTACTTTGCAAACTTTACGTTAGGGCCAGGCTAGATGAATCGATCGATTCATTAATATACACCTCCGGATCTCGAGCAGGGAGTTTACGATCGGACATTTTCTAATGCTACCTACTGCCTACTGTATTCCACGCCTATCACCGTCCGGTTTATTTATATTGGAACAGAGAATCGCCTGCGCGAAGAGCGGCATTCTTTGTGCTCGCTGCAACTAAACTTTATCGAAGTTTTAATTGTGAACGCAGACAAAAGCGCCGAGTAATGGGCAGCTGTAAATGAGTAACAATAGAATCTACAAATAAAATGTTTTATTGAGGCGACGCGACGCGCGATGCCGATGCCGGGCGGCTTGTTGGGACTTCAGTCGCGCTTTAAGTCGCGCTCGCACGTGCCCTAAGTACCGGTTGAAACGCTCCGATGTATTGTTTGTTTACCCGAATAAAACACTAAAATCCAATTCAATAACAAAGAATTAAAGATCCCAAAATAAAATTTATTGCTCGCGTACGATAAAATAGATTTATGAACGCGCGGCCCGAGCGACTTGCCCATAATATTATTAGCGTACACACAGGCAAACAATTTACGCCTAAATATAATAACTATACCGCAGTGTGTGTTGCGTTATGTAAATATGAACGATATTACCTACCGGAGCCAATTTCATGGGGCATTCGGTAATTTCTTGGCAACTGTGATTCCTGTGGTATTGTTATGATTCAATACGGGAATAAAAGCGTGTTTCAGCCACGCTACATTTTCCTAGTTCAGATATCTTTGTTGTAAAACATGATTATTATGAATTTAACTACAACGTATGCCCGCGTGAATTATGCTTTTTCACAAATAGCTACCTAATTAAAATATTATGCCCATTAAAAATATGCCCATTTCCCGCTCCTACTATCTTTCCAATCTTACCTGCTTTCAAAATAATTACTTAAGTAATTTATCTTTATAACTATAGATTGCTAGAGCATTTTTTTTAATTCTCGCATGTGGGTACCGGGAATTATACTAGATGATTGTGGCTTGTTTGATTAACTAACAATGACAATATTCAATTATAATCCTAGGTATGTATAGCCTGCCTCGTAGGATACGAAAAGTGGGAAAAATATAACAATACCTACAGTACCTCCATTTTACGAATCCTGTTTTATTCTTCCAACAATATTGTCGCCGGTGGCCGCAAGATGTCGCCGTTTAAACAAGAGCCGTGACATGACACGTCACGCCAAAATGTCACGGTGGACGCGGCAGAGACACGTTAAAAAATTGTTTGCGGTTCCCTTCGTCAATTGCACTTTCAAAATATTTACCTCAAAATTATGAGAATTGGCGAGATATTTTTTCCCAATGTTATTTAAAAAAAATTAACAAGTGCGAGTTAGACTTGCATACCGAAGGTTCTTACCTACCTTGAACTATCTAATTACCTACCTACTACGAAATAAGAAAAAATGTTAAGAACCATATTTCCTAACGAAACGCTTAAGTAATTTTGTTTGTATAGGTTTAATGTGAATATCAATAAAAGTATATTAGTTAGAGAGCTGCTTTTAATTTTCCCTTCAAACATATTTATTGGAACGAAGTTCCTTATCGCGTGTTGTTAAAGGGGGTTAAAGACGGAAAAAATTTATATACGAAAAGTTGTAACGACACTTTTTGCTATAGTAAGCTATTGTAAGCCGTGCGGCGTACGCATGTTTCTCTGTCTGTCTCTTTCTCTCTCTCTCTTATAGAAAGCAAGCCAGATATACTTCGTTCCATCCTCTCCGGGTGTCCCTTGACACCTCTCAAGTTTTTTTCCATAGAAATAACAAAACTATAGACATGGCATTTCATTGACTCTAGCCTAAACTGGCGTGACATGCGGTGCATTGATGAGCGCCAAGGTTTGTTGTTAAATGTTCATGTACTGACTGACGTACCCTAGGTGATGCCACCTTATGCGCCACTTGACAGAATAAAATGAAAATAGTCACGGTAATTTTGTAGATGGGGCCTGTCCTTATTTGTTTCCTAGGTCTGTGATTACGAGTATTTAAGATTTAAGCAGACATTGTCTTTGAACCTTCGACCATTAGTCTAAACTTTGTACAGTATCGAGTCGTTTGATATTTTGATATCGAAAATATTAATATTTCTTAATATTCGACAAAAAGTACATACAATTTTACTGTTTTTTTTATATATGTATGTTTACCAGTTAAATTAATTTTGTTTTTCTATCTTTTCAGGCAAAACTGCTTGAGAATTCTCACGCATGGCTCGGTGCCTCCACATCTTCGATCGCAGGTCAGTTGACTTTCTTTAAGGTCTATCAAACCGCACTGTTTTACTGCACTGTTTGTTTTTACTGCTTTCACCACACTGCATTCAACCTATCCACTCATACAAATATTAATCTCACAACTTTGCTTTTAAAAGAGAATGACTAAAGGTGGTATCAACTATCAAGTTTTCTCATGAACCAAAACCAAAATATTCTAGGAAATATACTTTCTTTCCAACGCGCCTTTCCTATCATACAGATTTAATTAAAAAGTACAACTTGTTTATTTGCGTATAACTTTGGAGTCCGGATGTTAATTAAAAAAAAATTTTAGAAGTTCATGTGGAGACCGTAGTCTATAAAAATAAAGTTTAGATTTGATTCAGCTTGATACGGGATTCCATACATTCATGGTCGTTATCCTTTATTTTCAAACTATCAGGCTATTGTATATTTTTACGGCAATGGACGAACGACTGACCAATTGTCGATCTTTAAAAATAAAATGTCTCGATCATCATTGCTACCAGTGTTATTATTTACGCGAATATATATGAAACTTGTACAAAATAAGTAGTTGTGCTTCGCTTGAATATGTACATATATAGTTAGTCAGTTTACGTTGCATTTGCATTGCCTCGTGTGATTATTTTGCAATTCCATTGCATTACTATCCGTACAAATATTGTATCAGCAACAATTTATTGTAAAAGAAGAGAACCGTGAGAAAATGTCGGCAGGGAAAACGTAACGTCCTATTTTCACTTCAATTCTTTATTGTTTAAAATGTAACATGGGCTTAGATACCACGACTGCCAGCCTTACGCTGCGCAGAAGCAGAAAGCTTGTCCATATACGAAACTTACTTGTCGCAAAATACTATAAAATAAGCAGTTAAATTTAAAAAAGCGCCTTTGCCCAATCTTTTTTATATACTTTTTAAACAACTTTAGTTCATCCGTTAACTTGGTGAAGACTGGGTACGACTTTTGATGTTTATATCCCATTATTATGACTTGACGCTAAAGTAACCGTGATCCAGTGCTGTCGCGCTCTTGGCTATTATTATGACTGTCGGCACATAGTAGATTTTTTTTACTTTAATTCCTTTACGTAAGTCAGGCTGTCATGAATTCTCTGTATGTTCCAAGTAAAGTAATCTAGAGTGCATTCCGTAAGATTAATGTGCGTTTTATTTGTAAAAAACGATATGTAATTATATATTATTGTTGCATTGTTATTCGAGCGTAACCATCGTTCATGCCATCAAATAAATAGGTACGGAACATTTCTATAGCTGTTGGTATCATATTTTCTTAACGGGTATTTTAGGCTCTTTTTCGGGAACAACGAAAACTTATCCTATTTTGATCATTAATATATTCTAAGTCAACTACACATATACTTAAATACACCACATATATTATATTATTTTCAAATTTATCCTTTTTCCAATTCATTTATTAATCGTCAACTGTTACAATATGATGTTACATTCTTTGCAAGCATACGAATGTTACTTACATAGTATGAAAACTTTTAATAAACTACTTAATAATTTAATAGTTAGTACTTCTTAATATTATCTTGATAAACTACATATTGGATAAGTATGACACGTACTTGGTCGGTTTTTATTCATATTTTTATTAATTGCTATAGTTAGTATTCTTCAAAGTAATAGTAATAATAGTAATAGTAATATTAATAATTTTGTAACGTATATTCTTATATACGTTACAAAATTGCATGGAGTCAATCCTATTCTCATTACATAGACATTGGATATAATAATTTCCCAGATGTTTCAAATTTGAATATCCAACTTCGCACATCCACATACAATTGTTCCTCTATAAACATATTGATTATATAACCTATTGATTGTAACGAAATGTATTTTGAATTAGTATTGAAACGTATAATAAGCATGGATGGATGACGTGTTATGCTCAATATGATATTTATAAATTTACCTTTTTCTCCTGCGGGCTCATTATCTTTGAATGAAATCCAAATCAATCAACTAGCAGATGAATCAGATGTTTTAAAAAAATTATAAGAATTTAGGACATGTAACAAATAACACAAATTATTAACATTTAAAACCATCTTCACTAATAAAATAACCTATCTAAGTAGGATGAAGAAAAATAAATATGACGCTGCAGTAACTTCTTTGCAACTTTAAGTACTTTTCTACTACATTATAGTTATGTATAAGTTTTTGTTACCATTTCGACCACCAAGAAACATTAATAGGTAATTAGACAGAGTTAAAACACAGTTAAAATACATAAATAAAGAAGATAGGTACTACTTATATATATTTTCGAGACATGATGAGAAATTTTCATATTTTTCGTGAATCTTTATATTCAAGCTATTTTTGTTCATGAAATACATTATTAGTACGGATGGAAGGTTTAGTAGTATTGTTGCTTTTATCTGTCGATCAGAGTACCACGGTCATAGCCTGAAGTTGAAAGCACCCATATGGACCCAGAGCCAGCTGCAGGAGGCGATCCAAGCCGTCGTCACGCAGCGCATGCGCTTCACACAGGCGGCCACCCACTACGGAATACCTAAAGGAACTTTGTACGACAATATATTAGGGAAATCCAAACGCATGGCAGTGTTGGACGAAGCCGGGTTACTAGCTAGCGAGGAAAGAGCCGTATTGGACTTCTGTTGCGAAACCAGTGTCTCTCCATACAATAGACGAACCAAAAAATCCTTAGCAGAAGTACTTGCTTACGTAGAAAAATTACGCAGAAAGAGAGACCCTGCTTTCGCCTTCATAGGTCTGACTGGCTTCCGTTGGTGGTGGGCGTTTTGCAAAAAGTATTCGATCGTTTCTCTTTATTACGAAGTGGGAACAAAAACTAAGAATCCTAAAGTGAAAAATGAAACCCAAACCACGGATGATGAATGCTAACCTTTGCAGAAGCCCATTGAACCAACAAACGTATGTAGGTGCTACTTAAGTACTTAAAACGAACAGCTTTGTAAAAGTATTTTTAATATTTGGACTCTGCAGTTGTCGGTAGGTAGATGATAGGTATTATTAAAAAATGATCACATTTAATTTTTATATTTGTCCTGTGTCACTAATAGTTAATAGGCAAAGTCATGAATGAAACATTTAAAGAAAAATCTGACGTTAAATTTGCTTATTTTCAGAGTCTACATATTAAAAAACTTTGCACATAATTATTTACGAGACAAAAGTCTGAATTTACTATATTTACTTTGTTAAATAGGTTCCGTTGAAACTTCACTTATTATGGCACCTAACGCCATGCCTACATATAGATACGATCATAAGATATTTACTTATAACTATTGAGTCGAGAATATTGATGTCTGTAATAAAGTTTGATCTGAACTTAGATACCTATCTATTTTGATCCAAGAGCTAGAAATCTTTGTGGGTGGCGTTCTAATAAAACTTTAACTCAAAGCTTACTTGACCTTATAGATGGACTTCCAATAGAGAATGACAGCGTTGTGGAAGTTTATTCATATCTGATATATCGTCTGTAATAATAGCCGAGCCGAGCCGACCGATATATATTTTTAAATTGACAACATTTTCAAAAGTTAGTCCTCTTTTTAAACCTATTGGTTTATTTTTTATCTGTTATTATTGAGGATCGTAACTCCACAGTGACACATTTTTATACAGTAGTAGTACGCGAAAGATCCTACTTACTATATTTTAGTCTTTCGCATGGTCTGTTTCCTTATACATACCACGCTGATAATCCCAATATGTCGACGCATTTCTCATTATTTCTTTAAATATAACAGAAATAAGGTCGAGATTATTCGCATAAATATCCATAAAAAAATTGTTGGACTTTTTTTTAGACCTTATAACGGACTAAATATTAATATTATCACTTTCGTAGATCATTCGTCATTTCATCTCTTTTTTAATAACTTTCAAAGGTTTAATATCTAAGTTTTGGAAAACTTTATTTTAGAAAATATCTTGTAAGGAAAGTATAAAGTTCTGACGATAACTTTGCTCAATACTATAATTTGTGGAAGAATTTTTTTTAAGTAGTAGTTATGGAATTTAAAGTTTTCTTACAATTAGTTGTCCTAAAAATACGTAACAATTATCAGTACTCATAACTATTTTTACGTGACTTATTGCAGGTAAAAATTCATTTTATTAATGATTTTTCGACGATACATGTTCGATCAGAAAAACAAAAATAATGCCGTATGGTATATGTAATACCTACGTATTTTGTGAGAAAATTGGTTGTATAGATTAGAATTTAGATAGAAAGAACCCTAGTTATACGTATAGTTTATAAAATAACCAATGGAACTTCCTTTTTGGTCTTTTCAGAAGAGACTTAATATAGTGTCTCTTCAAAATGTGATTCTAGGTATTGTTAATTGTAATTCTGTCAATATTTAACGTAGTCACGTAGTTCCATTTACTTTAAAAATTGTAAGTATTATAAGAGATTAATAAAAAAATTAACAATTTTTACCCATAAAATTATAGCATTTAACAGCTCAACCATATCAAATCGTAGTGGGTTGGATCTGTGGCTTATAGAAACACAGTTGACAACCTGAATTTCGCATTTATTTTAAAGTAGATAACAATGGTAGAAAATCAATATTATGTGTGATTTGATCTGGTTAAGCGGGAACAAACAGAAGATATTCTTCATAAAAATGAGCATGGGAAAAATTACCTTACGACGGTTATAAGGTAATTAATAAATAAACGATAAGTCATCAAATTAGCTTTAAACCATACTGAACTGAATTAAACTGAGCTTCCTCAAAAGGCATACGAAACAAACAACTAAACTCGTACACAACTGTTGTAAACAGATAAAAAAGCTGTTTTCGCTAAATACTGACAGTGACAGTAATAGACCGTAGAAGTGTGACGTCACAAAATGGCCGCACTTGACATTTGGGTAAAAACAATCATCTGCGTTGTACAAAAAGTGATATTGGTTTATAGTTTTAAAAAATTTTAAGATGTCTTCGATTGTTAGCTTGGGTACAATCGTCGATCAATTTAAAGACGAAGTTTCCATACTTAAGAAAGCCGAAAAGAGTTACGATAGTGGTCATGTATCGAAAGTAATGTACGATGGATCCATGGGAATTTTGAGAGGAGAGGTATTTGCGTCAATGAAAATGAAATACTTTGAGGTATGTATTTACCAAGTGTTTTTATCCTAAACTCATCTATATTTTGTTCTCTTATGCTCTGTAATATATTTTGTTAAATTTTTTAGGTTTACTTTGGAAGTAACGATGATATAACTCAAATGAGCTGCGACTGTCCGCGGGGGTTGTACCAGTGTCACCATGTAGCTGCCTTGCTGATTCACGCCAACAAAAATATCAGTAAAACTGATAAAGTATGTTCTTGGAAGGCTCCAGCCACTACTGTTGATGTGCAAGAGCCTGTAAGTGAAATGTATCCTGCTAAAGAGTACGAAGCACTCAACAGGCCAGTTAATGAAGAAGACAAGGCCTTTTTCGTAAACAGACTGAAGACACTAAACAGGTTAGGTACTACTCTAAACTACTTGGATCACTGAATAATGTAGTTACTATTCTACATATTATATGAAGTTTTGTCAATGGAAACCAGCCCCCTGATTCTGTAACATTCCACTCATGACTTAACAACCAAGCAAGTAACAAATTTTTGTGTTCAAAAATGCGACTAGCTTCTGTTTTGTTTGTCACTTGGTTGTGAACTAACACATGGAAAGTTACAGAATCTGTGCACTGGTATTATATATAATAATAGCATTTTAACATTTTTGTTTTAGGTTTTCTGGATTTTATTGGCTTCTTCAAGAAGAGTGCACTCACAAAGAGGTTAAATGGAAAACTATGCAGCAAATTTTGACAACATATAGCTGTAAAGAGGATATAATGCGTAATATCAAGGTTACGAAAGATGATATTTTAGCCATTGCACAAGCCACTACTGGGCAAAGACACAATCCTCTGTGGCATGAAATGAGACTAGGACGCATCACTGCAAGCAATTTTGGGATAGTGATTGCTGCTGTTCAGAGAAACAGGTACCTCGTTGGTCAACTTTACTGTTGTTGTTTTGATGCCCAATTTCACCAACGACTCATAATATTTAAAGGCACACTTAAGCCGTTATGTGACAGTTTTCACATACAACAACTGTCACTTAACGGCTTAAGTGTCCCTTAAAATCTTATGGATCATTGGTGAAATTGGGTGTGAGTGTTGTAACTAAATAACAAAAAATTACAAATGCTTTAATTTGTTTTGTTTAGGTATCCCCCTTCATTATTTTCAACTCTACTTGGAAAAAAAAATCTGGCTGGTGTGAAAAGTATCCAATGGGGTGTAAATCATGAAGAGACAGCAGTGAAACTCTTTGAAGAGGCAACCCAGCATAAAGTGTCATCCACTGGAATTTGGTTTCATACCTCGGGCGCTTTAGGAGCATCACCTGATGGACTTGTTGGAGATGATGCCATACTGGAGGTGAAATGCCCATTTAAACATAGATTGAGCACTGAAGAGGAAATAAAACAAGATGTTAAATACTGCTTTGATGCTGAAGGCAATTTAAAAAAAAATCATATTTATTACCACCAAATACAGGGTCAGCTATCAATTTTACAAAGATCTGTTTGTTATTTTATAGTTTGGACAACTAAGATAATGATCATATTGCCAGTTGAAAGAGATCCAGATTGGGAGTTAAATAATATAAAAATTTTACTCAAATTTTATGAAGACCATTATATTGATAGAATGATGTCCTAAGTTTTGTATCTTTGCAAAATAAAAAAAATACCTATCAGTTGACTTTTATTGTGCACCATAAGAGTAGTGTGGGTAATAAAAGATGTATAACATACCATTTTCAGTATTTATTTAAATATACTTATTTATAATTAATATACAATAACAATCATTGTAATAAAATACTTTATTAACTTATAACTGAAATACTACTTAGTATAATATAACAGTATTAGTAATTCCTACATTACATGATATTACATTCATTACATTACATGTACATGTAGATGATATTTTCCTCTTTGGTCCATTTTTCTTTATATCTAACCAAGTACAGTACAGTTTAGTGAACAATGCAACACCATCCAAAATTAATTACATACTGGGTGTGACAAAAATTTTATAGAAAATCAAGACACTTCATCATCTGTAATAAATGATGGGCTATATATATATTCTTGATACAAAAGTCTAGTTGTCTTTATATTATAAGATACATGCTCTACTTTACATTCTCTTCATTGGTGAAACACTGTTCATTTTCTTTTAGTAAAGAATATTGCATGTTCACCAGAGCTGCACATGTTTGAATAATTTTACATGCATAAACCCTCATATTGGGTGTCAAGAAATCTAGGATTCTAAATGATTTGAGCCTTGATATTGCCCTCTCCACATGAATCCTAGCCCGTGCAATTTGGCGAGTTTCAAGTACTTGTTCTTTTGAGAACTGAGCGGTTGTCAGAAATGGTGGAATATTTACATTCACACCAAGTGGTGTACAAAGGTCTGATATGAGGAATCCTTTGTCACATAAGATAAGATCACCTGCCATCATGTGTGTCAAAATTCCACTATTTTTGGTGATAGCCTTGTCTGAGGAAGATCCAGGAAACAGATCACTTACATATGTTATGGTTGCATTGGGAGCTATTCCTATCAATACTTTAAATGTATGTCTTTGTTTATAATGAGAGAATACAGCTTTTTGTTCTCTCATTGAAGCCGGAATTGCTACCTCTATTTCTGTACAGTCGAGGACAATTTTGATATTTGGGAATGGTGCAAAACATGTAGGTAAGAAATAAGCATTCTTGTCCCTGCTTGGAATTGTTTCCATCATGCCTTTGAATAATATACTGTGCAAAACATTCAGAAATGTAATGAATATGTTTTGAACGGTAGTGGAACTGATTTTAAATCTATATCCCAAATCAAAATATTGTAAATTGAGTCTAAGCTTCATTAATGTGCATAGTAACTGATCATCAATATCAATTATTTCCACCTTCCAACCCATGAAATAATTAATGTCAAATCTCTTTATAAGATCCACTAAAACTTGGAAATGAGCAGCTGTTGGCAAACCTGTGTACTGAAATACAAGCAAGTCCACCGTCTTAATATTCTCAAAGGACAGTCTGTTTTCACCTTTGGCTAATACCTCTTTCAATTTCTGGTTTTCTTGTTGCAAGTAATAATTTTCTGCAGTTGTCAAAACATCACTACTTCCACTTATTTGGGATATTTTTGGCTGTTCAACTGATACATCATCAGAGACTAAAGTTTCTGGGACAATTACTGGAACATCTTCAGTCAACTGTTTCTTGGTTCTAGAACTAGAATAAAAACATTGGATCAATGCCTATCAAAAAGAAATTACTACAAAACTTTAAGAATACTAGATGTTCAAATGACTTGCATGAGTCAATTTAGCAAAAATACTTCCTACATCCATCATCTGCCCTCCATTTAATGCAATCCTGTCATCAGCATCATACCAAACTCGAGTTAAAGTTCATGTTGTGATTTATCCAAGATAACCTG
The DNA here is from genome assembly GCA_036785405.1 of Coenonympha arcania. Classification (NCBI taxonomy): domain Eukaryota; kingdom Metazoa; phylum Arthropoda; class Insecta; order Lepidoptera; family Nymphalidae; genus Coenonympha; species Coenonympha arcania. The sequence goes on from CM072082.1 coordinate 22,286,745, forward strand.
ACTATAAAAGATACAAAATTGACAAATTGAATTCATAAAGTATTATTGGTGGATGCACTAATTATACTACACAACTTAGAGTTTATATTTAAGTTTATTTGTATACCTTTTTCGTTTTTCAGGATACGACAACTCGAACCTCTTGTTATTATTGTGTGCAAAAATTATCGGAATTACATCCTTTTCATTAGCGAAATGGCAACTACAGATACGGTCTTCGCGAGTAGGGTCTCTGTCCTTACGACTAAAATTAAAAACAATCTATTAGGTTATCATTCAAACACAAATTTGTATGAACACTGGCAATCAAAAAAAACCAGTAACTTACCGGCAGAGTGATTTCCATTTTCTAAAGACTTTTTCATTTGCTGGAAATCTAAAAAACCTACATGTTTCTCTTCTCGAGACATGGTTGCACCCGGGAGCAAAACAATACGGCATTTTAATCAATATTTATAATAAAACAAACTCGTTATTCAATTCAAATTGTAAAATTCCTTCGTCAACAATCTTTGTTTTTACCCAAATGTCAAAAACCTCCATTTTGTGACGTCATCGCTTCCACAGTCTATAATATACAAATAACATTCGACCGCAGCCATTGTTTTACACGTCGTTAAAACATCGTCCAACACATGGAAACGCGAATTATACTATTTTAAAATAACCCTCACTTACTACGACTTAGGGTCGAAACTACCCCGAGCGTAACTACAACAAAAGTAATTAGAAGGGGCTACAGGACAAACGTGGCCACCTGTGACCCGTTATAGTTCGAGGAACGGAACTTAACCCTTAAACGCGGCGGGTCACTTGAGCTATAACAATTCTTTACCATAAAAACACATTGTGCTGTACAAAACAAAGACATCATGTGATACTCATGACTGTTTAAGCCCCTTCATATACGGCTCGTAAGCGTAAGCTTAGCGTAACCCGCGCGTACGACGAGAGCAGCACGCGCACGAACATTTTCAAATATGTCCGCAGACAAAGCGGTGTTGCAGCGAATCGTAGGAGGCGTAATTGTCATATGTCCTGAAACCTTTAGCCCTACTGCAAGATCGGGGATCTTAAATTTTGAATTGGGATTGCTTTACTTTACACTCATATTTAAACAGTAGTTAGTAACTTAAATTCCAAGTTAAAAAGACTAAGTACCATTCGCTAAAATATTATCAGTCAATTAAGGTAAACCTTTAAGCGCAGATTTTTTAACTACGTTTGGTAGGTACAAGCTATTTATAGAGACACGTGTTTCATTATTTTGTGACGGAACTCTAAAAAATATTCCATAAAAGTACGGTCAACGTCAAAAGTCGATATAGAATTTGCAAGCAAGACCCTTTGCATGCATGTATTAGGTACTTAGAATATTTGAACCTGACGGTTATTGCCTAAGGATATTGTTACCAGTTAACATGGTATTTGCACACCATTTTAGCTTGTAATCTATGTATGTTTTTTTGCAATTGACGGTACAAACGTGGATCGATTACATGATTGATAATTACAATACTTTTTTCGAGCAACATGCATAAAAGTACGTGTGTCTTCTGTCGCATTATTACCAGGACTATCTCTATTACGTATCATCAAAGCAATTATCTATTTAAAGGCATCACGACACTCGTACGTGAATAAGTTTATTAGGAGCGAGTCCCCCGTATTCATTTTTTCAGCTTAAAAGCCATAATACTCTTGTCGGTGTAGGTTTTTTGGTTCTACCCACTTTCTCTGTGGGTAGAAGCAAAAAAGGCCTTTTCATTCATTTCTATGGCTATTGTGGCCTGACCTTTTCCTCACTCGTCGGTTTCTTGCTTTTTTATAGGTACTCGTATTTTATCGGATATGTTGAGAATGGTAAACCGTTTGACTAAAAAGCTGAAGCGTTTGGCCATGATGAGTCCAGTCCTCTGAATATCTAAGAAATACGTGATCAGCAGTGAATTCTGCTAGGTTTATGGAAATAGCAACGGAAAGCCAGCAAAGCACACTATCTCAATAGGTTTGGTTAGGTTTTTAATTAACGACTTAGGTACATTTAGCGCCAAAACTCCACCATTTTGATTAAAAAACTATCTACTTGGGTTTCTGAGACGAATCTAACGATAACTTAACGGTCGAAAGCCGAAGGCCGATACGCGCGAAGGTCTTATACCCTTTATTGACAGTCGAGTAAAAAGATATGTAGAAGAAAAAATTAAGATGATTTATTGAATTTAATTCTGTCTCTCTCACTCTCACAAATATGTTGGTAGGTTCGACATGCAGCGTCGCGGAAGATTATAACAGAAAATCGACCTTTTACCGAATTACTCAAAATCTAAGCCAGTTATCAAAAATCTGTTTCTAAGTGTTTTTGGGTGTTCTTATTACCGACACATTAAAACAGAAATTACAGTTACATCTATTGTAGTTTCCGATAAAAATGAGAAAAACTGAGATTTTGGAGTAACTTTTGGGAGAACTTTCTATCGAGAAAATTTTATCCAATCGTGTTTCTGCTTCTAAGGGATTTTAGATTAAAGACCCAAAATACTGACGTTTAAATTTGAAACTAGTCTTTATAGTTTTTAAATAAAACCTCGTTCAAAATCGCTTAAATACGGCTTCTAAGCCGTTAGTGCACCATATGCTAGGTTAGGTACAACTCTCATTTTAGCTATGACCCGTTCGTTAAGCTGTGTTTACTTTTCCTCTCCAGGCTTCTCTACAGGCATGCTTTCTGTACTGCTATTTGTAGTTCTCGAATATGCTCGTACAGTTGTGATGGTTACCTATGGATGTTTTTAGTCCATTATTTAAAACAAAATTACTGCGTACAATAAATAATACCTATAGCTAAATAAAATAATAGTAAGTATAGCTAAGTAAAATAATAGTAGTAGACTTCGTTTACCGTAGTGTCCTAGGTAACGGTTTAGGAACAACTCTTACGCATTACCCGCTAATTAGCACCCACAGAGCGACCTTTGGGATAGTTTGAAAACAACCTATTTTTCCTGAATGTCACGCAACTGAAATACTAAGAAGACAAATGATTGTTAGGATTGTTATGTTCTGGTTATTTTTTTATTGAAATTGTTTAATTGAACTATAAAAAAAGGATGATCTACGTAGAATATTCAGGGTGACCAATCAATGAAATGAAAAATTAAAATATTTATTTATCACGTTTGCTCTTATGGTACGTCAAAACTCGACCGCCAGGTTCGGAAGGCAGGTTTATCATTTTAAAATTCTTCAATGGTTTAGTAACCCCGATAGGGTTTACCCCCTACTAGATGTTTTTTGTCTCCCTGTATTTAGAGGTTAAAAATCTATTTAAAAAAAGCTGCGCGCTGGAGCATATTATCCGTGGACTGTAAGCATCTTAAGTTGTTATAGACCGAGCAATAAAACAGGAAATTTGCTTGCGCTAGAGCTTATAAACTACTCGCAATTATACAATGATCCACGGCTTTTTTACCGCGATAACAGTTACAACAAAATACTTAATTACACTTCATTAATAACGGTGTATAAATTAGGGTAAAACGACACATGGTTGATTGTTCACGAGTAATTACATTCGGGGCATCCGTTTCACCATTGATTGTGATGTCTTAATAACCCTATTTTTTCTTTCTTTACTAAAGTTTTTCCATTGTAATCAATCTTATACAATTTGTTTGCTATTATTATCCTATAAAGCAATACTCGTATTTTTGTAAACTTTGCAAGTATAAAAAAATAAATATTTACTACGATGGGTTCCGTACTTTATAACAAAATAAAAATTATTTCATAAATTACCTATCAAACTAATTTTTGTATGAATGGCACTTGAAAAACGAAGTTTTGCTTAAACAAGACATAGGTATCTAATATATTTTATACAAGTAGGTACACATGATATGGAATATTTACTTGAGTGTTTAGTTATAAATTATCTTTTCTTATGCTCATTTTTAGGGTTCCGTAGCCGAATGGCAAAAAATGGAACCCTTATAAATTCGTCATGTCTGTCTGTCCGTCTGTCCGTCTGTCCGTCTGTCCGTCTGTCCGTCTGTCCGTCTGTCCGTCTGTCCGTCCGTATGTCACAGCCACTTTTTTCCGAAACTATAAGAGCTATACTGTTGAAACTTGGTAAGTAGATGTATTCTGTGAACCGCATTAAGGTTTTCACACAAAATTTAAAAAAAGTAATAAATTTTGGGGGTGCCCCATACTTAGAACTGAAACTCAAATTTTTTTTTTCATCAAACCCATGTGTGTGGGGTATCTATGGATAGGTCTTCAAAAATGATACTAAGGTTTCTAATATTTTTTTTTTCCAAAATTAATGGCTTGCGCGAGAGACACTTCCAAAGTGGTAAAATGTGTCCCCCCCCCCCCCCCCCCTGTAACTTCTAAAATAAGAGTATGATAAAACTAAAAAAAATATATGATGTACATTACTATGCAAACTTCCACCGAAAATTGGTTTGAACGAGATCTAATAAGTAGTTTTTTTGATATTTACAATAAACCTCTAAAAACAAAGTAAGTTTTGCGGTTCGATAAGAAAAGTGGTTTTTATGGTTTTATTCCTCCGGTTGTAGTACGGAACCCTCAGTGCGCGAGTCCGACTCGCACTTGACAGGTTTTACTTGATTAATTAGTAAGTTATAATATGAAAGACTTTTTACACTGTGATTTATTTGTATAAAGATAGGTTATTAAATTCCTTAGATTGTAATAATTAAGAAACTCAATACTAAACTCAATAAAACTAACATAATTAAATGAAACTACTAGAATGATGAGACTAATTCAACTATATACTATATTCATAGATATAAATACTCGATGAAAAGACTTAAGAAAATGTGATTTTTTACCCGATTTATGGTGCTTCTGTTTAGCTTTAGAAAAAATTGTAAGTAGGTATATTAATAACCTTCTGATCTAAATCCTCATTTTTGAAAAAAAATGTCTTAATTAGGTGGTGGTTCCTGTTAATAATAAAGAAATGCCGTGACATGTGGTTTTCATTTATTTTAATGCAAATTTTTTTCTTTATTTATTATTAGATTTCCTGAGGTCAGTATGTAGGAATTTTCACTACTTTATTTGCATGCATTTATTATGATTTTAAAGCACAGTCAAACTTTTACCAAGTATCTCGCATTTTAGCACAATTTAAAATACTAAATAAATTAATTACCTACTAGTTACATTAGAATATACATTAGAGACTTTGTGTATCACAAACACATCCCATTTGCGTATCTCTTATGTACTATTTCGAATAAATTATCTACGAGTATTAAAAAAAATTATATAGAGCCTGTCCAAATGTGTTGTGTTAGATACAGTTTGCCTGTGCCTTAAAAATGCTTGAATAATAATATACAGAAACCATCTATTTATATGCAAGATGGAGTCGGCAGATAACTTTATTTTTCTAATGTGAGCAATAAGCATCGCAACACATTTCGTAATTACCTTCATACATAATTATTAGAGAACACAAAATCTTATAATAATACCGTTACTTTAGTATCGACACTTACGGAAATATTTTGCAATTAATTATTTTGCATGTGTGTGTACCCAAGTATGTTTGTGAGTTTACAGTAGGTGCCTACGTAATGAGTTTGAGGAGTACGTACATAATACATGTTGATAAATTAATAAGCCTTAATAAACGTAGAAAGTAAAAGATTTAGAAGAAAAATTCCTATTTTCGTGCATATCATTTAATGAATTTCTCTTCATTAATTTACATAACATTGCTCAGTAAACTAGCTGACCCGGCAAACGATGTTTAGCTTTAGAAACTATTTCTCACTTATGGGGGAATAATTTATAAATTATTGATCAATCTTTTGACGCGTTTTCGATAGCGCTATTTTATTTACAGGGTGGTTTCGATAACGAAACTAAGCTTTCCATGAGATATAAGTGACTTTTTAGGGTTCCGTAGCCGAATGGCAAAAAACGGAACCCTTATAAATTCGTCATGTCTGTCTGTCCGTCTGTCCGTCTGTCCGTCTGTCCGTCTGTCCGTCTGTCCGTCCGTATGTCACAGCCACTGTTTTCCGAAACTATAAGAGCTATACTGTTGAAACTTGGTAAGTAGATGTATTCTGTGAACCGCATTAAGGTTTTCACACAAAATTTAAAAAAAAGTGATAAATTTTGGGGGTGCCCCATACTTAGAACTGAAACTCAAAAAAATTTTTTTCATCAAACTCATATGTGTGGGGTATCTATGGATAGGTCTTCAAAAATGATACTAAGGTTTCTAATATCATTTTTTTCTAAAATGAATAGCTTGCGCGAGAGACACTTCCAAAGTGGTAAAATGTGAAGTTACAGGGGGGGGCCCCTGTAACTTCTAAAATAAGAGTATGATAAAACTAAAAAAAATATATGATGTACATTACCATGCAAACTTCCACCGAAAATTGGTTTGAACGAGATCGAATAAGTAGTTTTTTGATATTTACAATAAAACCTCTAAAAACAAAGTTAGTTTTGCGGTTCGATAAGAAAAGTGGTTTTTATGGTTTTATTCCTCCGGTTGAAGTACGGAACCCTCAGTGCGCGAGTCCGACTCGCACTTGACAGGTTATTTATAAACTGTTTTAAATCAGAATCTCTTCTTATCTTTGTCCATATAAATCTACTTTGTATGTCATTTAAAATATGTTAACACGAACCTTTTCGTTTCCAGCAGATAGCTACCAATACCAGCTGCAGTCCATGTGGCAGAAGTGCTGGAACACCAACCAGAGCCTCGTGCACAACCTGAGGTTCCGCGAGCGTGGGCCCCTGAAGTCCTGGCGGCCAGAGACCATGGCAGAGGCTATATTCTCGGTGCTGAAGGAGGGGCTGTCCCTCTCCCAGGCCGCGAGGAAATACGACATTCCGTACCCCACGTTTGTGCTGTACGCAAATAGGGTACACAACATGCTGGGACCGAGTGCAGACGGAGGAGCAGGTATGTCATATTTGGGTTACTCTGAATATGGAAATGAATGTCGTATTTAGATACATTATATCGATTTAGGGAAAATCGTGAAAAGCCGTAAATAAAATCGTGCGCGTAAAAAGTGATGCCCACTGACAAGATTTAACTCATTAAGTTTTTTGAGCTTATAGTGCTGCAGGTTGCGATAACATACAATAATAGTTAATGTACGTAATTAGTTGAAAAAATATTAATTGTCTTTTAAAGGTAACTTGAATAGAAATTCTTAGTACGACATTCATTTGCCAACTGCCTAAACCATTGACGCCGGTTTCTGATTGGATTTGTCATCGATATACGTTTTATATTTATACAATCGTGAAACTGTGCTATGAATTTCTACTTAAATGTCTTTTATAATCGTTACAACGTAATCGTACAATCAGGAACCTGGTAATCAATAGTATGACATTTTCATAGGTTCTTCGTTCATAATGCTACTACTTCAAAAGTAACCAATTAGAATCTCTAGTCACGAATTAAGTAGAACACAGCAAAAGAAACCAGATAGAAATGCAAATATTGGTTCAATTGACACGTCATACTTATGTCAATGGTAATCTGGATATGATGTTACCAATTGGTTAGTAACCGGTTTGTTATAAGTTGCATAGTTCGCGGATAACTATACTCTTTCATTCTTTTTTTTTTCTCTTTGACACATGAAACAGATATAGCAATAGCGAGGGACCAGAAAGAGACCACTTTACCTTTATTACTCTGGTCCCTCGCTATTGCTGTATCTGTTTCATGTGATTTCATGTGTCAATGAGAAAAAAAACGAATGGAAAGAGTATAACAGCCGAAATTAATAATCTATCCTGGTATCTATCTCTGGAAGGACACATCCAGATGATTTGTCCTACCAGAGATAGAATAGAGATAGATATACCTTGTGCGGAGCGTATGTCAAATTTCAATATCGGATAAGATAGGATATAAATTTCTACCTTGTATAGCCATATCGGTATGGTTATTCATTGATAAAATAATCTTTCGTATTTTAATGCATAATAAACTAATTGAAATAGCGAACATGAATTTATAAAAACCAATTTGTGGTTAGTCATACTCAACATATAGGTAAGATTATGGAAAACGTAATAGACATTCTAATAACTATTCATTTGTGATTTGAATTTTTAACTGGTTTCTTTTGATTAGCGTCGTCTAGGACGATATGCAGTATAGAGAAACGATGAGGTAGAATTGCGTGAAAAATGTATGTCAAACTCTTGGCATCCTTTTCGCACAGTATTATAGATACAGAAAGGGCACACTATTGGTCTTTTACTGTAAACATAACTATATTAAGCCATAAAGAGTTCATTGTTCATCACGCAGTTCTTACATAATTTTTCTCAATTGTTCAATAAATAATTTATACATTCGGTCTTTAATGTATAAATTATTTACTGCAATGTAAAGTTAATTTATAAAAATATAATTACGTTATTATATTTCATATTTATTTATAATGTTAATGCATTGCGAACTATTTTTCATTTTGTGCGAATGATATCTGTCGTATATTTTATATAATTATACCTAGATTAAGACGTTAGGATAATATTTGCGCATCTGCGATTTTTCTACTTAGATACCCAGTACCCACCTAATAAAAACATCCTCCTCAAACTTGTTCCTTTTTCCCAACTTGTAGAGGCTAATTTCTAAAGATAATTAATTTCCGTTAATAAATATTTCTAAGTATAGTTTTACATTAAGTTAGTAATAATTTTCATGTTTTTACTTTAGATATGTAGTTTTTAATTTAGATATAGTTTAATTTTATACTTAATGTTACTAACTTTTAACCTTAATCTTCTTGAATAAAGATAATAATAATGTAATTAATTTCCGAGTTACCTAATATAAGCAATATATACCTATTTATTAACATTTTATACTCTTTCCATTCGTTTATTTTCTCTTTGACACATGAAACAGATGTAGCAATAGCGAGGGACCAGAGTGAGATAAAGGTAAAGTGGTCTCTTTCTGGTCCCTCGCTATTGCTATATCTGTTTCATGTGACAAAGAGAAAATAAAAGAATGGAAAGAGTATAGTAGATCGGTTATGTGGGAACATACAGTGGTGCGCAATCAAATGAAAATCTACTTATCTGTGGAGAATACTGTTTGACAGATAAAACAAAAAAGCTAAACATTCATTGGAGCTTTCACATAAAAATAAGGTTTCCTTTTCAAAGGGCTGATTGGTAATCATGGGAGATTTTTTGTGTTGCTCGATATTTAAATCCCAGTTAACCTAGTCTTACCTGATTATCACATTTAAATTTTATTTGAGTGTACTTAACTTGAAAACTTTAGACACACCAATTTAATCGCCCTCAAATAGAAGCCTAGTAAAAAAAAGCAATATTTGAATAAATTATAATAAAAATAAGGTTTCCTTTTCAAAGGGCTGATTGGTAATCATGGGAGATTTTTTGTGTTGCTCGATATTTAAATCCCAGTTAACCTAGTCTTACCTGATTATCACATTTAAATTTTATTTGAGTGTACTTAACTTGAAAACTTTAGACACACCAATTTAATCGCCCTCAAATAGAAGCCTAGTAAAAAAAAGCAATATTTGAATAAATTATAATAAAATAAAAAATATAAAATATTTTTTATTTTATTATATACTACTCAATAAAAAATCAAATTCCGCTATATATGCCAAGCAACTTTTATTATAATATCTAAACCACAGTAGGTACTAGGTAGTTACTTTTCTTTCTATATAGACTATGCACACCACTGTATATTTATTTAATTACTCCCCAAATCTATAGAATAAGAACATTTACACTTACACTTCTTAGACAAAGTTGTGAGTGTTAAAAATACTCCCTTATTTTGTTAAGGCAAAAATTAATAATTCTGTGCTCGTCAAAGTTTTTATACGCCTAAACTCGTAAATTTAAATTATTTAATGATTTATTTGTCAACTCTATTACACTGAAAACGAAACGTCTCATCGAAATGCATCTTTTATAAATTACGGTGAACGGTCTAATTTCAATACGTCTTAATTTTTAAAATTGGGTTTTAGTAATTTTATGCAATGTGCAGCTATAATAATTTATTTTTATGGCGTTACATAGGCAAACGGATACTGAAATAATTACAGAAATCGTTAACCGTTCACGACCGAGAAAATCAGCGTAAGTCTGAGTTTCAAATCGTTAATTTATGTCTTGGCAAAAACGGGGATAGTGAAGAGTTTGTGCTCTGTCCGTTCACGCTTTATGGTTGTGACTGGTTGCAGATTTGAGACCAAAAGGTCGCGGGCGGCCGCAGCGCATCCTGCTGGGCGTGTGGCCCGACGAGCACATCCGCGGCGTCATCCGCGCCGTGGTGTTCCGCGACTCGCACGCCGCGCACGCCGCGCACCACATCAAGGAGGAGGTGCTGCCCGTCTACCCCGCCATCACGGTCAGTATCACCCCTAGGCGCCGCTCCTGGGACTCCGCGCCCGGGCGCTCCCTCGTTGATCGCGTTCGATTCACTGCGTTCTAATGACGTCCCTACTCCTCGTGCTTATGCGAACATGCTCGCGAACTGAAATTGTCATCGGCTGAGCGATTATTACATCGACTTTATATTATATTTGATTGGAGTTATTGAAAAACGTATTCACATGCCATTTCCGTATGTTAGGTATTTGTATGGCTCGGTCTTCTGCATCGACACTCGCAGCTTTGCGAAATAACTGTGTAGACGTCCGACGGATACTCATTGCTGCGACTGCTATTACAGGACGGCATGACCGCGGTGCAGAACGCGTACCCGGTGCCGTGCGGCAACGGGCGCGAGGGCGGCGTGTCGCCGAACGCGACCGCCGCCGCCGTGGCTGCCGTGGCGCACGGCCTGCGCCGCCAGATGTGCAACATGGTGGTGGCCGCGCAGCGACCGCCAGACCACCCGCCGCACCTCGGCCTGCCCCCGCTGCCGCTGCAGTCCCCGCGGCTGCCCTCGCCGCTGTCCGCCGGGCTGGAGTCCCCGCTGTGCTCGCCGCCGCCGCCCGGCCACGCGCTCGAGCCGCCCAAGCCCGCCGACCCGTTCCGACCCTTCGCTTCGCCCCGCCCTGACAGCCGCTACAGCGACCGCGACGTGGTCGCGGAGATCACCGACATGGGGCCGCCTAAGACGCCGATCTCGATGAACAAAAACGGCAAGGAGCTGTCGTCGCCGCTGCCGGTGAAGATGGAGCTGCCGCCGGCGGAGGCGCGCGCCGAGAACATCTGAAGCGAGGCCGCGGGCGCGGCGCCGGCGCACGCGCCGGTCGGTGTTCCCCCGCCGCTGCCCGCTTACCCCTACTTCGTCCCCAACCGCAACTCCGTCGGCTACTTTTAAAGCGGAGAGCGAGGCGCTCGCAACGCGCGCGGGACGGCCTGTGCGGGGGCGGGGCGGTCGCCGCGACGCCCGCGCCGCTCTCACTACACGCCTCGAAGTATATTTAATCATTAATTAATTATTTATGATTGTGTATCGGCATTACGTTATTATATTTAATTAATTTTTATTTAAAGTGGACTCGCTGTGCAATACATTGCTTGTTATTTAGTTACGAATTTCGTATGAAGGAGTATTTTTTACTTTAATTATTACCTATTATTATTAGTTTTTGTATACATGTTTCGTTTACGTATTCGAGTATACATATATTTTGTCTAACATAGCCGGCGAGAGCGCGGGGTGGCGAGCGGCGACGCCTGCATCGGCGCGCCGCGCTCTCCCGTAGGATTAACATAACGTGTAAGCTTATAACGACTTAGATCCATCTGTGAACGTAGAGATATCAAAATTTAAAACATTTGGCCGGATTCAAAAGACTGTTTGGTATACCTATTCATTATAAATCAGCTACCTACATACATATATGCATAAGACAAAATCATCGCTATAAATTAGCCCTAGTTGTACGTTAAAACTAAAGCATAGATGTATGTTTCGTTTTATCGTGAGGTCGATGTCAGATTCTCTATAGCAGGATAGCTGTGTTGTTGCTTGCGGCTTTCCCCGGGCGCCTCCGGCTCGCGCAGGCGGCTGCGTCCGCGCGAGCTCTACGAGTAGACTTAGAGATCGCCAAATGTAACATAGATGTATCTTAGCCAGTAGTGATTGTTCCAAATGTTAGGCTAACTAGAGTTCGGGGCTCGACCGACCTCTCAGCATTAACTCTATTTACCGTATCGATGTCGCTCAGCTTCCTGTGTTTCAAGTTCCTCGTGCCTGTCGAGCTATTTATTCTATTTAGCAATTAGATAACAAACGCCGATTGCAACACTAGATGCTTACGTTGACTCGTATGAACACGACATCTTTGTCGACAGTCGACTGCCTTTAAACTCTCTCATTTCCATTACAAGTTACAAGTTTACCGACATTATAGATAAGTATCTCCATAATAATATCAAGCTTAAAGGTACCAGCTGAAAAATTTTGCCGCGTTATGTGTCTATTGTCAAACAATCCTAATTACGTAAGGACCCATTAAAATAATGTAGTACTACCTACTAGTGTTGTGATCGCAGAAAAAATACAAAAAACATAATTGTGTATCGATGTTATTGTTGTAACAGATCATTGGTTAATGTAAGGAGGAACATCGGCTTGCCCATTTTAGTTTTAGGAGCACCAAAATCGCCAAGCATTCGACGTATTTACATCATTCGTCTGCTAACCTACCTATGTGTAGCTCTAGAGTACGATATCTAGTATCTACATTTCAATTAACTTAGATTAGCTGTGTAACTTATTCGTAGCGTTTAGTATTCACGCCGACGACACGACACCGACCCGCGGCTGACGCAAGCTGCCACTGCAATCGTTAAACGTTGACGGAGCGGAAACTTAACCCGCTAGAAGATTTCTCTATCATTGTCGTTGGCGGGAATACCCATTAAGGTGTATATGTACAAATTTGTGTTAACACTTTCCTATTACAAAGTTATTTTATTACATACTTTCGGCGGGAAAAATTGTAGTGTACTGATCTTCTTGCCGCAAGGGTATACCATGATTTAGATATTGTTGGCGGACATTCGTTGGCGTTATCACATTATTTAACTATAATATTGAAGGGGAGGGCGCGCCGCGGGCGTACCTATATCTTTCTTAAGGCGCGGTGAACAGTGGATTCGCGGTCACTGTCTAATTTAATACGAGAGACAAGGATGTCGCACCGCAGTTTTTGTTCGAAAAAACAAGAAAATGTGAAATTAATGACAATGCAGACGTAATATAAAAAATCTAAAATGGCCATTATATCTGTCACAATAAAACACACAACCTAATTTAATTTCACAAAAATTCATGTAACCATTTCTGAGAATAATGTAGATTTATGTATTTGCCGAGGCAACTTTGGCATTTTTTTCTATCGAGTGAAGTTTGCGAAATCGTGTTTCGGCATCAGCCACCATGTCAGAAATACTTTCAATTGTATCCACATATTTTTTTAACAGTAATAAGATCTGTAGATTTTACATAAAACGATGCTATACGAACGAAATTTGCCAAAGTTGACTGATCACAGCGCCTTAACAGTGACTCGTGGTAATATTTGAAAAGAGATTTGCGATCGCGAGACATCGGCGATGTTAAATGGCTAAATGAGTTTTTTTATTAATTAAATCGGACGTGATCGGGCGATCGTATCGCAATGCATGGGAACGCCCGATCAGTCCGAAGCGCCCGCGCTCCGCGGCACGCCCGAACGAGTCTCGTCGCATAACTAGCTCGAAAAGCATGTTAAAAATAAGTCTTCAAGTGGCCTTGATATCTCACTATTGTTTGGAATTTGGATAATCTGGTTCGGTTAAAGTTTGGAAATTAGTGTATAAAAAAAGAGACCAAATTATAAAAAGTGACACTTGCGATTCAGATCTAGTGTTGAAGAAACTTTTGGCAATCCTTTTGGAAATAAAGTTTAATATAGGTAAAATTAAAAAAAAAATTATATAAACGGCCTATACGTTTCGGATGAATTGCGTAAATTTGGTAAATGTTACTACGCATATTTTCTATTGTGTAAGTTTAGGCTAATGTGTTCAAAAAGTAAATTAAAATTTTTGAAAAAGTAGAAAGTGCCTTCCAAATTTTTGACCACGGTAATTGTTGGAACGGGTGCGGCGATGATCGGCTGGAAGCGGCCCGTGGCGACGAGGCGCGACCGCGTGCGATGTCGTGCGTCCTCGTGCGGCCTCGTGCAACGCGCCTCGCCGCCATTCGACCGCACTGTACGTGCTTAACTATAAAAAGTTAGACTAATAAAAATTCAAAATTATTATATTAAAAAATAAATACATATGACTATTATATATTAAAAAAATTATACTAAAAATTATATATTTGGCCGATGTGGTATTACCCTGACAGGCAAGCGTTAGCTGACTATTCGGCATCAAAATTGACTCTATTATTATTATTTTGTTTAATATAAATAAAATTAATTAATAACGAAAAAATCGGAAAACAATGCATTACATGCAATGTGCCATTTGTTTGAACTGATGACGTTCGTTTTTTGTATCACACTTGGATTTTTTGTAGTTATAATAATATTATAAACATTAATTAATTTATTGTACTGGATGAAAAGTATACATTTCGATAACATAAAGTATAAGTGACTATATTATTATTTTCGCGATAGTTAAGTAAAGGTTACTTGTATGTAGTATTGTACCTTTACCTGTCGAGGCGGTTGTTTTGGTACTTGATTCCTGGCTCCCCCCGACCCTGGGGTCAGGTCCGTCCGTGCCACAGAAGGCACGCCGAATGTGTCTCATCGGCATCGAATGACAATTATTTCAAGTCCAGCATATTCTTTTGTGATAAAAGTGCATATACCTAATTATATTTTAATTATTGTAAAGAACATTTTTGCAATATGCTATTACTATGTTTTAATAACTTTATTTATTACTTATTATAGTTTAAATTCTTCCCCCGTTTCGGGCTCAAAGTATTTTTATTTCTTTACCTGCAGAGTAACCAAAAACTTTTTTTTTTATATAAATCAATAATTGAAGTATTGTTTACACGTGACTGTTTAGTTGTAAGTAGGTTTCCCCATTATCAAATAGAACATTTAAGAATATAATTTGCTTCTAGATCGAAATATTTTTGAAGCATAAAACTATTATCAATTCCTAAGTAGTTTTTATTATTCCTGTGTAGATTATATTTTGTTATAATAGTATGTAAAGTAAATTGTCACATAACAGAACATCGCGTTCATAGTTCGATAGAATACTGGATGCGAGTTTTTGTAAATTTTTTCATACCTACTTCTATGAGGTGGACTGGACGTAGTGGGTATGTCTGTAATTCTTTATGTAAGTACCATAATTTCCTATTTTCTGCTGCTTATTTTCACGTTTCTAGAGATTAATCAGTCTAAAGTTTTAATTAATGTCAGTATTATATAAGTTGTTAACGTATTCAATTGCGTATGTGACAATTTTCTTAAGTAATTAGATATTTTTACTTACGTAAGATTTTAAATGATAAAATCTGATCTCCAATCTGTCTCTACCTATTTTACTTACCGACCTTTTAAATTGATTTAATATTTATCTAAATAAGTAAGTATGTATAAATCAAAAGAAGCCAGTAAAATTATAAAATCATGCATTAAAATGAATTATTTAAGTTGTAGGTAAGTATGTATTTATTTTTACTAATTTACTTACTTGTAGGTATACCAGTGAAAATGAGAACTTATTTTTTAATTAAGGTTCAACACGCACAGGAATGATAAAAATAATAGGTTCATAAGTAAACTTAAAGTGTTTTAGTTATATAACATTTACGTTAAAATCCTGTCACACTGACATTATATCGTTATTAAACGGAACTACATACGTTAAATGCAATTTATTGTTGTTAAGAATTATTTCCTTTTCAACTATCCGTGTTAATGGAGTAAAAAATATAAATGTGTAAAAGAAATGCTTAAAATATTATTGTGATCAACGGTGTACTATTATGTATGTCCAAATGTATGTTACGAGCTTACGTGTTTACTGGTCAGATCTGAACCTGTCATAACATCCTAAGGCTTCTTTTTATCAATGAGTGCGAGGCCGTCCAGAGATTGTTTTAAATATTTCAACCCACGAAGACGCGCCCCACTCTGTCAAAATCGGTTATGTTTCATTCGATTCGATGGAGTTTGTCAGAATGGGGCACGTCTTTTACAGTGACGTCAGTCTTTGTCAATTTGACAGAATAGGGTGGATTGGAATAAATATAACAATGTGAAAGAATCTGTGAGATAAAAGAAACGTCAGTCGTCGCCTTGTCCGATCAAACCTGAGAATCAAACGAGGATTTTTATACTCCCAATTTTCTATAGCCTAAAATTTTTAAGGTTTTGTTTGTCTGACATATTAAATGTACCTACTGGTGAATAATTTATCCTGTATTTTGGTTCACGCATATATACTGATAGCCACTTTATTATTTTTTAAAGATGGACATATTCTTTTTTTAACTTTTTAAAACATTAATTCACCAGTACAGTTATCTGGGTTTTATAAGTGATAACGTTGGTGTTTTGGCCCGACTTAAATTTTCCACTTCTCTTCGAACATCTTCACGGAAAACTCACTTTTTTAATAGAAAAGGTTCGTCAAAATAATTGAGGCCAGTAAAAAAGTATTCGCCAGTGAACACGTAACGCAAAGGCTCTATTATCGGCACTGATTTTAGTTTATCCGCATACCTACTCTTACCAATAAAACTAAACTAGATATTTGTGTTAACTTACTCCATGCGTATAGACCAATAGTTTTAGCATAGCAAGGTATAGGTACATATACCTCGCTATGCTAAAACGAAGTATATTGAAAAGAAGGTTAAAATACTGATTTTAAAATGGCCAAGGGATGAAATTTGGTGTTGTGGCTTGGTAGATATTTATTTTTGATCTAAGGCCTGGTTGCCTTAACTTATATGTTGGTCTAATCGAACCAGACACTAAGGGTCAGACCGCCAAATTTAACGGTTGTTTCTTTTTAAAATAGGCTAACCAACCAGGTCAGGTTTTCAGTTACATCTAGCTTTTGACATTCTCGCTGATACAGTCGGCATCTCACTAAGATTTTAGCGAAAGGCCACGGTTTCGATTCCCGGTACGGGACAGTTTGTTTTTATAATTTCTTTATTAACTTTAATTTCTAAATTGGCTCAGGTCTGTTCTAATGGGAGGCTATGACTGCTGCTAGTTATCTTAGATAGGCCAAGCGGTTTAACGTTGAGGTGCGACGTTTGTAGCAACTGTTAATGGTTTTTCCTTTACAAGTTAGTACCTACACCAACATGTTCGACTGCATCGTTACTTATAACCAAATAACATCAGATGAGATTGTAGTCGATTACTAGCCTGTAATGTGTAAAAGCAAAATACCAGAAAAGGTATTAGATAGTTAAATATAAGATAAAGATTCATTACTTAGACATACCTACCTACGACGATATTTTTATCGACTTAATGACTAAAATAGTCTTTCAGTCCATACCAAATTTATTTTGGTACTATGATACGTATACGATGACAAAGTGAGCGTTTTATCAACGTTAGCCCTCTATCAGGTAAGTATATTAATTACTCTACGCCCATACCGTTTTCGTTAGGTCGAGTGAGTCAGTGTCAATAATAATGAGCCTATCATCATTATATCAAGTACAATATTGAAATCAGTGTATTTCGTCATTACCTAATCAATGTTTATACAATCATGTAGTTGACAGTATCCAAGTTACTCCAAAACCGTTTAGTGACAGTTTAACAGATACTTAAAATTATTATGTAGAAATGTGTATCTTCATTTTAAGTTCGTTATTGTCACAGTGTACCGTTGTCTGAATGAATATATAAAAATAGAGCAAACAATGTCGTTTTATTTCAATCCCCTACGTTAGGCATGTCAAAGATACGGCCCGCGAGCCACGTTCGGCCCTCAGGACATTTCAGTACGGCCTGCAGTCAAAAAATGTACATACTCACTTCATTATCTCTAAATAAGTACAAGAATCTGTGTTAGCTATCTAAATTACATATAAACATTTATGTTAGTTTTCGAAGCTGGCCATTAACAGACCCTTAACCTTAAAGATGGCCCTTTAGGAAATTCAGTCCGACAACCCTGATTGTTAGAGTTTTAAAAAATACGAAACGGCAGTTTACCGCATCGAGTTAAAAGTCGGAGAAAGTACTTATAGCTTGTAGGTGAAAATGGTGCATGAAACCAACGCTGCGTAATGTCTAAGGCCAGCCACAATCGTCCATTCTTTCGGGTGTGACGCTGCCGATTGGATTAGTTAAAACTGGCCGTGTATGGATTGGCATAGCAAGGCTTGAGGACACAATCGAATTTCAAATTTTTCTCAAAAAAATGTGTCACTTCTGACATCATTTGTATTCAACTGAACGTCTCGTTCTCAGTCTCGTTGCTGCCGAGAAAAAAAAAAGGTTCCACTGCGATAAAATACTCTACTAACTCAGAATACAGAGTTTATTCTGTATTCTGAGTCTACTAAAAATATCCGCCCGCCTAACAGAAGAGTCTTTTAAAAATCTTAAATATCGGAATGGCCATATAATTAGACGAACCAACTTAAAATGAGCTTTAAGTTTATAGGTTTTTTTTGACAATTCCGAGTTCCAAGTCACACTGGACTTACCTTCGCTAAAGTCTATAAATAATTAATCCATCATACGTCATCTTCGGCCGTCACTTACAATCAGGCATCAGCGAGTTTTCAATAATAATCTGATCTGTCTGTCTCCGGGAATGTCGACAAAAGTGAAAACAATAATTCGTATGTAATGTAAAAAAAATTAAAATTATACAGTGCCATCTCATAACACAGTGAGGCAGCAGTAGGTTACTTCATCACAATTTACTATAACAAAAATTCGGTACACAGAATTTGGCTTCAAGTACCACATCCATTGTAGAGATGGCGCAATACGGTAGGTATGAGGTAAGTCTCAGACGAAGGCAAAGGCAGAGGTGAAAGACTGATGACTCTTGAATGTTTTTACGACAATCTATGAAGTACCTAGTTCTTTCTAACAAAAAAAGAATGAAAGAAATTATAGCTAATTACACATTTTGAGTTTGAAGCCGACTTCCAAGGAAACCATGCTGAATTTCGGAATAAAAGGTACTTATCCTATGTCCTACCTCGGAATATGAACTAAAATCATGCCAAGTTTCATTTAAATCCATCAAGCGGATTAGCCGTGATGCGCGGCCTTGAAATAGACAGACAGACAAACATACATACATAAAAAAAAACATACAGGCCGAATGGATAACCTCCTCCTCCTTTTGTTTTTCGAAGTCGGTTAAAAATGAAACAAATTACAGTTTTGGCTTCAGTATCGACGAGGTATCGACTAAAGAGTGTCCTCCTACAAACATTTTCAAAATACCTTTACAGTATCAAAAATTTCTTTACAGTAAGTACCTATCTACAGTTTCAAAATATCTTTATTTACATACAGAATTCGACCCGTTACTGTTTTATTATCTAAGTATATGAAAGATTTTTGGCAATAAAGTATTTTGAAAACCAAAACAAACCAAACCCGAAAATACATTGCTTACTTTTAAGGAGCACGAAGATTTGAAGCCATATACACACGCCATACTGACGCACACTGGCTGGTCAGTGGTCACCAATTCCGAAAAGCCAGAGGATCTCCAAAGTATGAGGCAAGTCATACATACCAAAATAGTTCGATACGGTATAGAAGATTCCGCTTAATAATTTAAATGATTTAATTAGGGACTCAAGCCAGTGCTACAGGCACAATAAGGTGCAATTCACAACGGCGCTTTATGCCTAAGACTTAATTTGCGTTGTGCTCTCTTTCTATCGCGTTACTTACTCGTATACCTCTTTCTTTCCGGCACGCTAGCCACCTCCTTATAAAACCGCTGAGTGGTTGGCTGTATATAGTCGACTCTTTGTATGTACCTGAAACCCTAGTGGTACAGTAGGAATAAAAGAAATAATAAAACAGTGCTAAACTTAAAAACAACTGACTTTATTCAAATCATACCTATTACATGTCAAATAAGAACAAAGGAAAATCAAAATTAAGATTATTATGAAAACAATTATTATGAAAACATTAATTAATACGCAGTATTTACAAGAAGGCAGAATTAATTTATAGAAATTAAGGGAGCCTTTCCATGTAAGTAGATTGGGTACGTTCAGGAACAAATCAACAGCCTAGGAAGGGGCCTTGAAAAATGATGACGTCAATTTAGCGTTAATATTTCTGTACGTACCCGCTGCTTTTTAAACCAATGGAATCGCACCATTATGTGACTCCGCATAATAAATTTAATAGTATTAAACAAAAACTTGCTCCATAATCAACGAAT
The DNA here is from genome assembly GCA_036785405.1 of Coenonympha arcania. Lineage (NCBI taxonomy): Eukaryota > Metazoa > Arthropoda > Insecta > Lepidoptera > Nymphalidae > Coenonympha > Coenonympha arcania. Next base: position 22,307,178 of record CM072082.1, read on the forward strand.
AACAAAAAATGCCATTCTTGTGGCGTTCCTAACATTGGTTTCACCATCATCGGTCACGAAATGAAAATCATCAAAATAAAAATAAAAAGTTATTTGAATATAATATGGCGACTCTCCACAAACTTATCCGAAAAAATGATACCTATCAAAAATTGCAATATTTACCAAAATGTGGTAACGCTGCCATATTATATTATGAATAAGTGTAATTTACTAATTAAGCACATCAATACATATACAAATTAGAATTACGAAAAAAATGAAAATTCTTTACGCGGAGGACTACCCTCAAAAAAAGAAAAGGAATAATTCAATGTAGTAAATGTAAAATTATCATTTAATTGTATTCCTTTAATAGATTCACTAAACTACAGTAGACATTATATTACTGCTTACAGCGATTAACATTTTGGATAGTATTGTTGTGAATAATTTAGCTTCTGATTTTATGCTTCGCCCAGATCGACACAAAGTTTTGTACAAAGTCTTGGAGTTTCCACAAAAGCCAACCGGAGGCCTGTATCTGCGTCTCTTCAATAAAAAAGGCTCCTTAATTATTATTAAATGTCCTTTGGTAAATTACGTTATCCTACTAGATACACAGTAGTCGTCAAGTCGCCGTTTTTAATAAGTCTTGGTAAATTAGTACAAAAAATACATAATATATACGAACACACAGTTCAATAAATTCAGCGACTTTTCTGGCCTTATAGCTATCAGCAAGATTTACAGCGCAAAGCTTGTGTGCAATTTAAATAACTGCGTATCCATCTGGGCACAAGCATAAAAGCTATATTTATGATCTATTCACGTTAGAACTATTTGGTGTTACGCTTCGTGTATCCTAGTTCCAAAAACAAAAGGCAATTGAAACTTCACAAACTTTCTGGGCCGTGTGTGAGCGAGACGGAACTGTAATATAACTAAACTTGAAGCTTTAGTTCTATCTCACTCACACTGAAGAAGCAAAATTAACACAAAATTACAAAATGTGTAATACAGCACTCTCCAGTTGTGTAAATGTAGAAACAAAACGGGGTCCTAACATAGGAACTAGGCATAAAGAGATTATACAGTATATTATTACGAATTATCCAATTATTATATACATATACAATGACAGTAAACTGGTTACACGAATGGTTGTATATATTCATTATTATGCATTTCATTACATTCTAGGCGCCACATAGGCATTATGACTAAATACTAAATTATAACTTAGTATGAATGATATAGAATATACTTGAAGGCTCAAATTTACTTTTATATTTATTTATTGCCATTGGTAGCATTCGACACGCGATGATATTTTGGTTACTTCCTACAACAATATAGCGCGAGCCTAAGATAAAGTATAAGAGAATAAAGTGTAAAACCGCCGTATGGGATAAAACATCATACAGAGCTCCTCAAAAAGGAACCGCTCATGTTATTTTTCTTTTCGCGTACACGTTTTAACCGTTGGCAGAGTACACCTTAGACGCAAATAGGTAAAGTTTTTGAAATAACCTGAACGAAGCTATAAAAAGAAAAACAAAAAAAAAACACGAGCATACTTCTCGTTTACACATTATTGTCGTCGTAAACGTGCGAGCGGGACGCATTCAATCAGATTTTATTACTTGAACCAGGCCCTAAGAATGTAGAATACAGCCCCCAACTGAAGTGTATATGACAAACCACCCGACTTCTACAGCTCATACAAGGACGACATGAATGCATATAAATAAAAAGATAATTTGAAAGAAAAATTCTGTATCCGAAGAATAATAGGCTTCAAGTCAAATGGCAAGTAATAATGCCAAAGCAAGCTTACAGTTATGTACTAATCATGTCTTTTATGCGGTCTTTTATTTACCTCCAATAATAAATATTGTAACAAAATGTTACAGCTTAGTTGGATGTTGTAGAATATTGAGATTTTCGTTTCAAAAATAAACGAAATAAATCGAAAAAACAAGTTATACGTGATCCCATCTTCAACGGGAGGTTACAGATATTTCAATCCACGATGACGCGCCCCACTCTTTCAAACTCCACACGAATCGAATGAAACATAAGCGATTTTGACTGCAGACTGGGGCGCGTCTTTGAGGATTGAAATATCTATAGCCTCGGTTTCTCTTACCATGGTCTCTGCGCTTGTACGCCGCGATGGTAAATAAAAACAATAGCAAGAAACAAGAACAAACGGCGCGTGTAAGGAAACACGTCCGTGAATTTAATATTCCAAAGGCCAAATAACTGTACAATGTGGCCTGTCATGGAGTAGCGGTAATTTGAACACAGGTAATATATACCAATTACGATCGTAAAAAATATACCAATCCCTAAAACCCTCGTATTTCAATCCAGGATGACGCCGCCTGTGATGAAAGAATGTTGACACCACACAGGCAAATAACAATGTTATGCTATTGCCATGCTTTGGCGAAATCGCGGACGTTTCTAAGTGGCCAAATGAGAAGGGAAATTAATGTTAAAAAAATACTTTCATTTTTGTATGACAATATACTTTCTTAATGGAAGCAATATTGATCTTTACGTTTGGGGGCGATTGCCTAAAAAGTGATTTTTTATACAGATTAATTAATCTTTAAAGAAAACAATGAAATTTTAGATTAGTGTGGAATCAAATAAACGTTATTATTATTATTAGTTTAGAAAAAAAATACTCGCACTGAACAGTACGTTCCACACCGAAGCAGTTTGTTAGCTCCTACAAAACAATATCACAAGCGGTCATATCACCAGGACGAAGTATACGAAACTAGTTATTAGGGTAATTTTATCGATAGAATCCCATTATTTACCGCTATCCCGCAACAGACTACATCGTAAGTTTTGCTAATAATAAACTACACCTAACCTCAGTCTTCATTTAATTACTACATGTCGTACTTCATGCACAGTAGTTGCCCTATAGACAACTATCTGTGTCTTTCTAATCGCAATTTATATTTACATGAAAAAGTGTCGAATATACATTTTATCATCACGCTAAAACGCTAATACAACGTGCAGTTTACTTGCCATAATTAGCCGAAAGACTTAAGTAGGAGACGATGTATAGATTGAAAAAATATCACAAAAAGTCTAGCTCATATCCTGAGGGAGTTCCAAAATGTATCATAAATTTTAAGTGACATCCCTAAAACAGTTCATTCAATATGAATGAACTGGGAATAATGAAAAGTGTATTAAGCTTTGTTGCCATCACAGTTAGGGTTCCTAAAAATATTTTAAATATAAATTGTGTATTGAAAATAAAACAAAATAATTGATTCAAGCAATACAGACTTATGATCCTTTTATGCGTATATTCTATACTGCTCGCAATTTTCACTAGTAGTAAGTTATAAAAAAAAAACAGTACGTTGTCAGATGGTAAACGCTGAATAGCTAGCATAAAGCGTGATGTAAAACGTAAACTCTTGACAAAACGGCTTACAAGCTACAAGTGTAGCAAGGATCAGACGGTCAATAAATGTTGATATGTTCAAAGACGATACAGTTAAATGTTAAGGAGATTTTGTGTCATTACATTATACAGGAAATGGGGTACGGATTGCGGGCAGTCTTGGCTCTTAGAAGCAGTTGATATGATTATAAAATAAGGCTTCTAAGGTTTAGGCACAAAGCGTGAACTTAGGCGGTAGGCCTACAATCGGGCGAGTCGGCATGGTATACATTTTATTGCTGATAACGTCCGCACTGTTACTGAATGTATGTACAATATTCATCAACTGTTTGACCCCTGCTTACGTTCTAAGATCAAGTCATTTAATTCATTATGCAATAATTATAAACGCTAAGTATTGCAACGAATGTCATAAGAATACATTTGAAAAGGCTTATAATAATAGAGATGTATAGTAACTATTAGCTAAAAAGTTTATACAATGTGCAGGTTACTTGACAAAATTAGCCGAAAGCCTTAAGGAGGGGACGATGTATAGATGCATGAAAAAATATCACAAAAAGTCTAGCTCATATCCTGAGGGAACTATACGGAATTCAAAAATATAACATAAATTTTAAGTGACATCCCTACAAACAGCTCATTCAATATGAATGAACTGGGAATAATGAATAGTGTATTATGCTTTGTTGACATCACAGTTAGGGTTGCTAAAAGTATTTTTCTAAATTAAATATTAATTTTTGTATTGAAAATAAAACAAAATAATTGTCTTCTTGTCTCCATTAATTTGTTTCTAGGATCAAGTAAAAAGGTTAGCTGCCGGCACACTACACGAATTAACCCACACCTTGTATATTTTTTATAACAACTTGACCTTACGATTTTGATGGTAATAGAAGGCTTTATAAGATTTTCAAATTTCATACTTTACAATTAAAGATATATTATGTTTTGCTCCATCGTGACTTTTATATAAAAAGGTGAAGCAAAAGTAAGGCTAGTGATTACAATGTCGTCATTCTAAATTTATTTGATTTATATAGTTGTCAAATTTATACGTCAAAACAACGTTGTATATGGGTATATTAATTAATATTGCTCGCTATGCTAATGCACGTATAAATCATATTTGAGTACAGTGTATATAAACTTACATTAATAATAGTTAGTTACTTTAGAGTTCCATGTGGTAATCCATCTATCGTACAATGAGGCAGATGGGAAAAATAGTACACTGTAGAAATAATTTCATTGTTATTGTGTTGTACCAATTAGGAGCAACTTATTACATTAACGGGAAATAATAAACGTTTCCCAAAATAATTTATTATTAAATTATAAAAAAAAATGGATTTGATTTATATAGTTGTCAGTTTTATACGTCAAAAAAATTTGTATATGGGTATATTCATTAATATTGCTCGCTAAGCATGCACGTATAAATCATAATTTGGGTACAGTGTATATAAACTTACATAACAGTTATACTTTGGAGTTCCATTCGGTAATCCATTTATCAAACAAAGAGGCAGATGGAAAAAATAGTACACTGTAGAAATAATTTCATTGTTATTGTGTTGTACCAATTTGGAGCAACTTATTACATTAACGGGAAATAATAAACTTTTCCCATAATAATTTATTATTTATTATTAAATTATAAAAAAATGTATTTGATTTATATAGTTGTCAGTTTTATACGTCAAAAAAATTTGTATATGGGTATATTCATTAATATTGCTCGCTAAGCATGCACGTATAAATCATAATTTGGGTACAGTGTATATAAACTTACATAACAGTTATACTTTGGAGTTCCATTCGGTAATCCATTTATCAAACAAAGAGGCAGATGGAAAAAATAGTACACTGTAGAAATAATTTCATTGTTATTGTGTTGTACCAATTTGGAGCAACTTATTACATTAACGGGAAATAATAAACTTTTCCCATAATAATTTATTATTAACTTATAAAAAAATAACGTGTACATATAATGGAATTAATGTAACTTCTAAAACTGGCGTGTCGTTTTGAAGTTTAACTACTTATTAAACATTAACATAAATAATATGAATAACATACAAACAAGTATGGATTATTATTTATTTACCAAATTAAAAAAGTGAGCAATGAATTGGTCAATCAAATAGAAAAAAATATTTATTATTATAAAGAAAAAAGGTAAATGAAAAGAAAAAAAATTATATTCAATGTCAAAAATATTAAATAAATGGGAAGTCATATAAGATAATTAATTGTATGAAATAAAAGTGTATTAGTCAACCGTAATGTAAACTTAATCTAAGATCCGACATCCTCTAAAATCTTTGGGACAAAGAAAATAACAAGTTATTGACGTTACTATTTTTACCATTTTCATTTTTAACCTGTCAAATCTGATATTACATTCCAGTTTGTGTAAGGTGTTTGGTTAGGTTCCTAAGCTCTGAATTAAGTGCGAAAATAAAAGAGAAACCTAACGCGAACACATCACATTGCGCATTTATTTTCAGAGCTCATAAACCTTTTCGCAATCTATTTAAATTTTTCTAAAAAGCCTGGCAAAAATAATGCCTACTTATGTATGGACTTTTTCTGACATATTTGGATTTGACAGCCTGTGGAACTCAATCGTTTATACTCCGAATTTTTATTCGATGCAGTAAAAAGACGTTTCCAAATGTCATTTAGGAAATAGAAATAAAATATATAATTCACAGTTTAGAAAGGCACTTATTTTATTATATTTTACGGCTTAATATTTTGCAGGTGACTAGTAACTTAAAAGGAGATTTAAACTTGCCAGCGATGAAATATTTTGCGACTATTATATTATATAAGCTTCAATAATGAGGGTGTTTAAAAAAACTGGCAGCTTTGTTAAATGAAATAGGTGTTACATATATTATACAGTTGAAATATTAGGTCAGGATCAATAAATAATGACTTGGCGACTTTTGATGTTAGTAGGGTGACATTAAATAATATATTGTCAACTATTACGTGGCATCTATAAAATCACCTTCGAGCTAAGACTCGCGGGCTGCTCTAAATGTTAAATAAATAAAAAAGGAATGAGCGTTCATTATTCGTATTTTTTTATCATAATTTAATGAAAGCTGCGAAAGGCGCGGTGGTTGAATACCAGTGAAAACGGACCGAAGGATATTGTTGGGCAAAACAGAAAATTAAAGTGAAGGCTTTAGCATCGAAGTGAAGCGAGAAAGCTAGGACTTCGGATATGACGTATAATAAAACCTGGCATACATTTGATGAGTATAAAGAAAAAATTTTGCGTTCTAGAAAGTTGTACTGCCAAGAGCAGAATGGAAGGAAGGTATTTGAAATTATTCTCATTTTTTTTTAATGTATGTGTGTAAACATTTGACAGGGCTTGAAATGATGCTGAAACTAGCCAGTCCGCTTTTAGAGGTTAAATCTATACCAATTGGACAAAAAAGGAAGCGAGGCCGTACTGCCAAATCTCGCCCTGCCTAAATAATACAGTATTTATTTTATTTTATTAATGCTTCTTACTTAACTATTAATACAGTATTTTTAAATAAATAAAAATCACTACCCTTTTTCGTGTTTTAAATTTATTCACTCCTTTCATTCATAAAAATAGAAGCCAAAAAATATTTTTAGTATTATGTCATGTAAGAGGTTATTTAAAGTTTTTAAAAAGTTGCATAATTTATTTAAAATGTTAGCTGGTTTATATTTATTTTTCTTCCAAACTATTTTAAATAGAATTCGATTTGTATTATTTATTAATGCTCATTCACTAATTTTTTTTATTCATCATGAAGTTTCCGCTTAGATATAAATTCAGTTGCCAAAAGAAAAACTTGCTGCTAATTTCAATTTAAAAGAGAGCTTATTTAAATAATGTATTAGTATGATATCGTTTGCTTATCATGATGCTCCTTGTTAGCTGCCAACCCTATATAAATGAGACCCACTTTCATTATTTTTAAAACACATGTTTGATTTACATAGTCGCCGCGTTAAATACATGCCATATTTTAAGTTCTAAAAGTGAAATATAGCAGATTAATTGGAGTCTAGATAAATACGAAACGCCAGTTTATTGCATCAAATTAAAATTCGGAGTCTCAGTATTATTTACTACAAAACACGAAATTCATGCAAAATATGTAAATAAAAAAAAAATTCGGTCAAAAAGAACATAAAAATTAATCCTCATAATTATAAGTATGTCAGAATGTATAAATTAATAAATCAAAAGAACATAAAAATTAATCCTCATAATTATAAGTATGTCAGAATGTATAAATTAATAAATGTTATCATTAAACGAACGAAACCTAATGAAAACAAATTAAATAGGTTTTAATTAAGTTTCGAGTCAAACTATGTATATGTTTTAAACAACTTTGGGAATGTAGTTTTATTTGCTTCTCGCTCGCTCTATACAAAATATACGCTAATGCAATTAAGTAGGTGACTAAAATCAAAATTTTGATTTTAATTATTTATTTTTAAACTAGAATTATTTACAAATAAAATAAAAATAAAAACTGATTAAATCGACCAAATAACAAAAACGTTACTTTTGGTCTTTTCTCTTTCTCGTAAAACGAAAATTTCTAGAGTTACAAAAGCAAGACCACACATGTACGTCATAGTTTAATATAGCCGTCTCTGTCTATAATCAGAAATATTAAATGCTTATAACTTTTTTGTTATTTGATCATCGATTTCACCATTTTACTTACCCATCAATAATTCTAGTTTCAAAAATAAATCGGAAATTCTGATTTCAGTCATCTACCCAGTTGTGTGCGAGAGAAGCAAACATAACGACAGTCCCGAAGTAGTCAATTGCTGTGCTGCGGTCGATGATATTGTCGTTCAAGCGCGAACGGCATTGGTTAGCAGTTCCAGGGCGCGTACATGTTGGCGTATCGACGCACAAGGCGCCGGTTAAGTCGATGCTATTCGTCGCATTTCCTACAAGCGCCGGGCACGTCGAAGTCCAGTACGAGCAGTTTAGTCTCTTCTGTACCATTTCTGGAACCGACTGCGCAGATCAGCTTGGTGGCGGACGCTCGGATCCGCCAAACCACGCCGCCGGACCCCCCGGACCCTAGCTCTACGAGATTACGAATGAATTCACCCGTTTGGACGTCCCACAGCTTGACTGTGCCGTCGTCAGAGGAGGTGATGACGAAGCGGTTGCTGGATTGGAGGCAGGTCACCGCTGACTGGTGCTTGTTCGGGCCTAGAAGAGGCATAATAACATTTGTATTTACGAAGTCGCGCAACGAGAGTTGAGGCGAACACTGACTTAATATATTTTGCATAAAAGGTCTTTCAATTGGGTATTTTAATTCAATTTCACTACTTCTGAATTTGATAAAAAAATATTACTTTATTATAAACTAGGATAAAAATAATTACGTACACCGATACTTATTTCATTTGAATTTAAATTATTTAATACATTTTTTGTTGTATTGTACACATCGGACAAGGAATACCGGCAAATATTTATCGGTAAATATCGATTGCATCCCATTCAAAAGTTATAAGAAACAGGCAACACTCGATTACGTCATTTTGTCTCCGGGATTAAAAACAGACTTTAGGTAGTTAAACCATGTTATTTGTACTGGGTGTCAGTATGTCAGGGACCTCGTTATAGTAGTCATCGTACTTACCGGACAAAGTATGCAGGCAGTGCCCTGTGGTGATGTCCCACACTTTGACGGTAGAGTCCGCGTTGCCGGACACGAGAATGTTGGAGTGCAGCTCCATCCCGGACGTCAGGGACTGGTGTCCGGTCAGTGTGTGCTTCAGTTGCCCGGACTCCACGTCCCAGACGCGGATCGAGGTGTCTAGAGACCCACTCACAACGTGGACGCCGTCAAACTGAAAAGTTTTGACGTGATAACGTTTAATAAATTGATGAACACCAGCAGCACTCATGAAAAAGTGTACCGTTCCGTGTACCGTTATGCGTAACGTTACGTTCCACCTGAGCCTGTGCGTGCAAACGAGAACGCGCAACAAGCGATAGAGAGGCACGATAAAAATTACCTACATAAAATAATGATTATGATTACGGTTACGATAACGATTATGATTACGATTATGATAACGATTACGATTATGATTATGACGTTATCACGTAAATCTATCGTCCGTAAACCGACTTTACAGGCAACCAATTTTTTATTTAATTATTTATTATATTGATGATATTGTCCTTGGAAAAACAGTTAAAATAAATATTGAGTCGGAGGAAGGAAGATCGATTTCTTGCTGATTAATATAGTAGTTATAGAAATTTCAATTCACGACGGCCCGCCCCACTCTGTCAAACTCCATACTAATCGAATAAAACAAAAGCGATTTTGACAGAGTGGGGCGCGGCGTCGTGGATTGAAATATCTATAGTTGTTTATTAGTTGTGGGTGTATCTGTTTGAGCTACTTTTCAGTTCAAAATGCGTGGCAATCCTCGCAATCTTAGGTTAGGTTGTCGAATAGTTATCACTACTGCTAGGCGATTCGCGTATTGTTTTTACACACTGATGAGTACTATAACTCACTCCACCTCACCACAGATTTCAAGTAGGCGTGCGCAAGGGATGGGGAGGGCGAGAGAGGTGGGTTTAAGTATAGTCTGCGTAAAGACGCGAATGCCGTGGCGTTTTTTAAACATTTCACGTCACAAAATGCAGTCGACGTATTACGTGAATAGCTAGAAAGCTAACTATAAAATATTTCCTGAATATTTAGAACATGAAACAAAACATTTTCATTCTCATTCAGTGGAACCAACTATGTTCTCGCATGTTTTGCAACAAGATTCACTTTGTTTCAGCCGACGGACGTCCACTGCTGGACAAAGGCCTCCTGCAATGATTTCCAGTCCGCACGGTCCTGCACCACTTGTATCCAGCGCCTTTCTGCTACTCTTTTAATGTCGTCACTGCGCTTTCTCGTGCGGGGTCGCCATTCCGGTAATTTGGGCCCCCAACGTCCATCGGTTCTACGAGCTATGTGCCCCGCCCTTTTACCGCCCCGAGCTATTGCCACTTTCGCTTCTCGATACGTTGAGCTATGTCGATGACTTTAGATCATCTACGGATCTCCTCATTTCTGATTTGATCACATTGAGAAACCCGCTGAGTGACTCTGTCTTCTTATGAGGTCCATAGTAAACGACAGAAGAAGAACATTCACTTACTTGCAAGCTATAGACCCTGTTGGTGTGACCGGCCAACGTGTGCAAGCACTCCCCGGTCTCGGGGTTCCACACTTTGACGAAGTAGTCGTACGCGCCCGACACGACCACCTTCCCGTCGTACTGCACGCACCGCACCGCAGCCAAGTGCCCGACGAGCACGCGCAGGCAGCGCCCGTCGGGGATCGACCACACGCGGAGCGTCGCGTCGCGGGAACCGGACACCACTCTGAAAAGGGAGGAAATTATTGCTTTTTATTTCAGGTGCAAAAATTCTATTAGAATCCTTACGCACATTAAGCCACATCACACATGCTACACATAGGTATGTGTGACAGCGAAGCGTCCCAACATGACGATTCAGAACAAAAGTCAGACAGTATCTCCACCATAGCCGTCATAGGGAAGTCACTGAGATGAAGCAGACTGCGTCAAAACGGTCAAACATTTACTTTGGTCGTGTATGATATTATGTCGAACCAATCAAGTAACAGAAACTGTCTCGGTATCGTACAGAAATAGTCTAGATCTTGACATCAACGACGACTGCGGTTGATAAACGCCCATAGAAATCGCTGTGTATAATGGCTATGTATGTAACTCTCTGTTAGTCGGAAGTTATGATAACGCAGGCTTGCAAAGCGCTATTGCGATTATAAATTATTGACTATTGTCAATAATTTATCGTTTATGACCAGCGGGACTAGGATGCACGCGTGAAGATATCTGTCAACTTTTGTCGATTTCTGTTCTCTTTCTAACCACAAAGAACTGAGATCAACAAAAATAGACAAAATTATCTCTAAGGGTGCATGCTTCATAGGTTGGTAGGTCGCTTACAAGTTACATAGCAGCATAGTGCATTACCAGCAAGAACAGTCTATACTCGACACAGATCCTCTCTTTGGTATTGACCATGTTTGTCTCAAAACTTGACAAAGTAAAAGATGCCAATTCGCAAACAGGACTGCAAACTCTTTTACACTTATACCGCCAAAGTTTTCATAGTCTTGTAATCAAAAAGGAGCTTGTATTGTAATCAAAATTACATTTATCTTATTTCGTTTAAAGCTGTGCTTTAAACAAAAAAGAATACTTAATCCGTAAGCATAAATTTGGCTTTAGGAATTCATACGAATTACAAAAAAAACATCAGCAGCCGCGGCTCGCTAAGCAGAATAACAGGTTATTGTGATAACAGGGGGGGAAGTGGGGGGAAAATCCTTACTTGTTCTGATGCAGATGCATGCAGCGCACAGTCGACGTATGCCCAGCGAGGACCTTGAGGCAATGCCCGCTCTTGGCACTCCAAACGCGAAGAGTGCGGTCCGTGGAGCCACTGATGACCAGGTCTCCGACCATTTGAGATGACCACACCCCTCCGGAATGACCGACCAAAGTTCGAAGACACTGGAACAGAAAAAATTTAAAACTGAACCAAAATACGGCATTTTAATATGTGAATATATTTTTTAAGTCATTTAAAGATTATGCACTCATAGACGAATATGAGATTAGTCACATAGCTGCCTGAAGTTGTATCTTCTCGGAACTGTCGTAAAATCGTGAGGAACATTTCTTGCCTCAGACAGAAGTATTTCACTCACACTGTAGGTACAAAAGCTACAATAATTGTTTTTCAGGACGTAAAGTAGCGCGTTGGAAAGAAAGCAGAACGTGTAGGTTAATAATGACGTAGGTAAGGTCCTGTTGCGAACTGAATTGCACTTTATTGTGTCGACGCTAGAGTTGCTATGTATTTGAAAATCTTCAAAAAAATCATAAGGTACTTCCATGGTATTCTGTGCCCTAGAGTTTACCACAACCTCGAACGAGTACAAAGCCTGCCAATCGGTAGCGTGGTGGGCTATGACCAAGACCCATACCCAGCAGTGGGACATAAAGGAAGAGTACCAAGCGTTACCTTTCCAGTAATAGCCGACCACACTTTGAGAGTGGTATCGTCGCTGCCGCTGAGAATGCGATTCCCGTAGAACTGGAGACAGGTGATGACGTGCTCGTCGTGGCCTCTCATCACGATCGGGGCGACGACGGGCTTGTGCAGCCAGTTGTCCTGGATCATGGACTGGCGCATGAACGCCGTCTTCCAGGGGCTGTCGTAACGTGGGAGGGACCTGGGAAGCTTTTTGAGCGTTGTCAGGCCGATACGACGGCACTGCTCTTTCCAAAGGAGGTTGTCGTCGGCTAGGAATCTGCAAAACAAGGTGGAGGCGTTTTACAATACCAGACGTGAATATCGTACACGATACGACAGACAGACAGATACACAGACAGTCAGACAATAAAGACAGAAGTACAGACAGACATACAGACATACTGATATACAGACAGACAGACAATAAAGACATAAAGACAGACACACAGACAGACAAACAAAAAGATAGACAGACAGACAGCCAGACAAACAGACAGACAAAAAAGACAGAGAGACAGACAATAAAGACAGATACACAGACAGACAAACAAAAAGATAGACAGACAGACAACCAGACAAACAGACAAAAAAGACGGACAGACAGACAGACAATAAAGACAGATACACAGACAGACTGATTTTTTTCTTTTGAGGTAAGAAACTCTAAAAAGAGTCAAATACTGGAGAATTAGTTTTTATACTAAGTTTAACAATGTATTTTTGTACTAAGTTGATGATATGACTGGTGATATTTTACCTCCAATAACGGCAAGTCTGCGCGGCCCGGAGAAGGTCTTTGGGCGTCAAGTACCCCAGCACGGTCAGCGCCAGTTCCTTCGGCAGCAGAGAGATGAAGTCCCTCTGGAACAGCGGCTCGATGGACTTCATCATGTAGCGGACGTGGCTCGGTGTGCACAGGTTGATGAAGGCGTCTATCGCTTGGATCTTCTCGTTGTTTGACCACTGTAGGAACCTGACAACAATACAATAGAAAATCCGTACAATACAGCTTGTTATATCTCCGCATAATTATATCGAACAACCACTTAATATGTCGAAATCGGATACTAGATATCAATCAAAATATTGACTTTTAAAAATCATTCTTGAAACTAGATTAATCATTTAATAACATAGTGAACAAATTAAATCGGTCAAATAACAAAAAAGTTATACTTTATATATATATATATAAAGCATTTAAATATTTCGGATTTGACAGAGATACGAGCAATTATTTTGAATTGTCACGCCGAGCGCAAATAACGCCATAGTAGCTTCGCGTGTCTTCCTAATACATTTTTTCGTTTTGCGAGAAAGGGATAGAAAACATTCCCACTCCATAATTTGAATGCCTGTAACTTTGTGAGTCTGTTCGATTTGATTATTATTTTTCAGTGTAAGTCATTAGTTTGATCATAATTTATAATATTGTTATATTTTTCTTTCTAATGCCCAATTGCACAGCGAAGTTTAGTTTTCAATTGCACTTGCTCGTAAAATGGACTCTAATTTTATCACTTTAATAAGGCTACAATAGGATAAATAAAATAAATAAATAAATAAAATAAATTTATTCATAAAAATGTAGGTACAATTTAGGTCTTACACTAAGATTTATGGTCCTTATACATTCTACCATATTGTGGTGTATGAATATTTAAAACATAATATTAAAAAAAGAAAGAAAAAAAAAATTAAGACAATCTGCAAATTATTTAAAAGTCAAAACACAATAAAACCGAAAATGTCAAAAAAGAAAAAAAAGAAAAGGAATATACATATTATGTCAGTTTACGATTAATTATTAGCAATAAAGTTTGTTCACTCATACAATGTTATTAAAAATTATCTGATAAATATTCCGAGACAGTGTAGTAACATTTACTTAATAATAAGTCGAAAAGTCGTTTTTTGAATACTTTAGTACAATTATGGGTCTTATACGAGTCAGGCAGCTTATTGTAGATTTTAACAGCCATGCAATGGCAACTCTTAGTACAAATGTCCAGCCGTCGGGGTACCACTAGCAATTTATTTTGTCGTCGTGCTCTCTTTTGCTCTAAGTCATTGTAGCCTTTGAAGAAGCTTGGATTTTTCTTAACAAATAGAATTATTTCAAAAAGATACAGGCATGGTAATGGAAGAATACCATGTTTCTTGAAATGTGGTTTACATGTGTCTAATGTACTAAGTCCACACACTGCTCTTAGACAGGCCTTCTGGCAAACAAAAACACTATTACTGCGGACAGAATTTCCCCACAAAATTATACCATATCTAATTAACGAGGTTACATATCCCTGGTATGCTATTAATGCCGTCTTAACACTACATGTCTGACGAAGTCGTCTTAATACATAAACAAACCTATCCAATTTTCCGCACAACACTTCTATGTGGTGTTTCCAGTTGCAATGAGAATCAACTTGTATACCTAAGAAAGATGTTTCTTTGACCTCTTCGATTTTTGTTCCCTTGTAATTAACATTTAGATTTAAAGCATTATTGTTATATGGCATAAATTGTATTAGTTTAGTTTTTTGCATGTTTATTGATAAGTTATTGGTTTCTAACCAGTTAATTACTTTTGACAATGTATCGTGTACTAAAGTCTCTAGAGTATTTTTGTCTTTAGTTTTAACAATTATTGTGGTATCGTCTGCATACATCAAGCAACTTTGTTCTATGTTATTTGGTAGGTCGTTTATGTATAGGAGAAGGATAAATTATACACGCGTCTTTAAAAACATTACCGCACTCGTGTTTTTTGAAACTAACCAGATTTAGTTTGTAACGTGCACTACAAATAAAAGGTAAATAGACAAAGTTTTAGTTTAGTTAAAATTCGTAATTTACCATCACAGACCACGGAAAGAGCGAGATTGGCTCTATGAATCAAATTGTATTGAAACCTGTTTTCCCCACCACTTGCTACAAATACACATGCAGCAATAGATGTGAAGTCTCTTACACACCGCGCACACCGATAGATCAGTGCAAAGTGGAAGAACAAATATAGTCTTTGTTGTTTATAAAACAGCACTCAATTTAGAACACCGTGCAGATGCACACAAACAAATATCTACCGTGGTGAAACGCCAATCAAAGCCATCGAAAAGCCATTAATTTTAGTGAGTAACTAAAATTTAAAGTTATCGATTCTTCAATTTTTTAAGGGTATCATTTAAGCTATCACCAATTTAATTAGTTTTGTGTTTCTTAAATAATAGGGTTTGTCCTCAAAATAGTAGATCTGTCACCAAAATGTAGTCACCAAACAATGCAAAATCAGTTCCACAATAAATCACCTAAAATCCTGAGATATAAGGTCTAGTACCAAATAAATGTTTTTGTATGTATTATAATAGGTGTGTCCTAATAAGTATTTAAGCAAACTAATTTAAAGAGATCACCAATAAATCATATTATGTTACAAGAAAATTGCATTAAGTTCAAATTAAAAATTATTTCTCTCCCCCTCACCCCCTCCAAGTTCCTGTCGACGGAGCCCCGCTTCGCGGGGCTCCTATTTCTGGGTGGTCATAAAAGGAAAATAACCTTAACCTAATTACCTATAAATATTTTATATTATCGCTCTCCCCCTCACCCCCTCCAAGTTCCTGTCGACGGAGCACCGCTTCGCGGGGCTCCTATTTCTGGGTGGTCATAAAAGGAAAATAACCTTAACCTAATTACCTATAAATATTTTATATTATTGCTCACCCCCTCACCCCCTCCAAGTTCCTGTCTACGGAGCACCGCTTCGCGGGGCTCCTATTTCCGGGTGATCATAAAAGGAAAATAACCTTAACCTAATTACCTATAAATATTTTATATTATCCCCCGCCCTATAAATATTTTATATTATAAGAACGAAGTTTATATTCATGTAATGCAATATAATTTTATTGGTTATCGATCTCTTATTTTACACATATATTAACATTAATTTGATAATTCATACCTGGGAACAATTTTTGTTTATCTGAGAACGAAAATATTTCGTGGCGATAGATCTATTTATTAGGTGATACAACTTGATGACAAATATAAATTTTGGTGATAGAAAATATAGTTCCCATTTTTTAATATTCGTGTTTTCACAATATCTCTATTCTCTATTTTTTCATGCATAAAAATCAATCCCAAAATCCCTTGGTCACGACATCACGCGTGAACGGCTGGACCGATTTCAATAAATATTTTTGTGTTGTGTTTCTTATTGTCAGGAGTAGGTTCTTACGAAAGAAAAAAGAAAAGAAATAAACAATAAAACCACAAAGTAAAAAATAATATCTATTTCTACACACTGGTTGAAGTCGGGTGAGTATTAATAACACTTCAATATAAATAATTTTTACAGTGTCTTTCAAAAACTTTTCAACAGTTCCTCAATTCCCACAGCTTAGGAGTGCAGCATCAGGATTGAAGAGTTTGGACTTGGGTTTAAGTATGAAGTCGTTGCTTGTTAAAATATTAATTCATTATCAAAAGTTCTTGAATTTCATTGGTTAAGGAGTTCTGTACTCTGCTGTTCAGGATTGAGGAGTTGCACTCAGAACCATTAATAAAATATTTTCAAAACGGTTTAGAAATCTTGAACAAATCGATATAGATAGGTGCGTAAAATACGTATCACACAAAATAAATCGTTAAAAATATCGAAAACATCGCCCATCTCTAGTTTACGCCAGCCCACAGCGGCCTTACCACGAAACACACCACGAAACGTGCAAGTGAAAATCGGTAAAGCACACTCAACCATTGCGTCGTAAGACCGGCCGGTTCATTGATTGATTTATAGTAAGCAAGCAATGGTTTTTGTTTATAATGTGATACAAAGTTGTCATTTTACATATTTTGATACTGCTAAATAATGTTTTATTGATTTTTATGGAAAATTACAACAAAATACATGTACTTACCGAGTGAAATGAGATGCCATCTTTAGTATTATTCACTTTTTACGGTTCTGTAGCCGAATGGCAAAAAACGGAACCCTTATAAATTCGACATGTCTGTCTGTCCGTCTGTCCGTCTGTCCGTCCGTATGTCACAGCCACTTTTTTCCGAAACTATAAGAGCTGTACTGTTGAAACTTGGTAAGTAGATGTATTCTGTGAACCGCATTAAGGTTTTCACACAAAATTTTTAAAAAAGTAATAAATTTTGGGGGTGCCCCATACTTAGAACTGAAACTCAAAAATTTTTTTTTCATCAAACCCATATGTGTGGGGTATCTATGGATAGGTCTTCAAAAATGATACTAAGGTTTCTAATATCATTTTTTTCTAAAATGAATAGCTTGCACGAGAGACACTTCCAAAGTGTAAAATGTGTGTCCCCCCCCCCCCCTGTAATTTCTAAAATAAGAGTATGATAAAACTAAAAAAAATATATGATGTACATTACCATGCAAACTTCCATCGAAAATTGGTTTGAACGAGATCTAGTGAGTAGTTTTTTTTAATACGTGTTGGATTGATATTCAACAAGTCTAATATTTTGTTTAACTTTGACTCGCACTTGTCCGGTTTTAAATTCTATGGGCAGGGGTGTTTAGTTTACTTTATACGTACTATTGAGAATGAGTCTTGATAGTACGGAACCCTCAGTGCGCGAGCCCGACTCGCACTTGATCAATTTTTTTGCTTGATTTTTTGCAAACAACCACTGAACAACAGGGCATTTTTAGGGTTCCGTGGCCGAATGGCAAAAAACGGAACCCTTATAGATTCGTCATGTCTGTCTGTCCGTCTGTCCGTCTGTCCGTCTGTCCGTCCGTATGTCACAGCCACTTTTTTCCGAAACTATAAGAGCTATACTGTTGAAACTTGGTAAGTAGATGTATTCTGTGAACCGCATTAAGGTTTTCACACAAAATTTAAAAAAAAGTAATAAATTTTGGGGGTGCCCCATACTTAGAACTGAAACTCAAAAATTTTTTTTTCATCAAACCCATATGTGTGGGGTATCTCTGGATAGGTCTTCAAAAATGATACTAAGGTTTCTTATATCATTTTTTTCTAAAATGAATAGCTTGCGCGAGAGACACTTCCAAAGTGGTAAAATGTGTGTGTCCCCCCCCTGTAACTTCTAAAATAAGAGTATGATAAAACTAAAAAAAATATATGATGTACATTACCATGCAAACTTCCACCGAAAATTGGTTTGAACGAGATCTAATAAGTAGTTTTTTTGATATTTACATTAAACCTCTAAAAACAAAGTTAGTTTTGCGGTTCGATAAGAAAAGTGGTTTTTATGGTTTTATTCCTCCGGTTGTAGTACGGAACCCTCAGTGCGCGAGTCCGACTCGCACTTGACAGGTTTTTATAAAAATCGAGAGCAGTGAAGCGATCGTTGGACGACACTCCACTAAAGACAAAAACGGTTAGGAGGTATATTTTACACTATATAAGTTCGCACGGACCACACCTCCTTGGCCGACCTTGCTCTTTCCCTGATCTTACCATAGACAACTAACACTACATAACAACACAGCTAATACATAGGTAGGGTTTTTTTTTCTTCAAGACGAACATAAATTTTTAGTTTTCTATAAAAATAAAAGTAGTGCAAAATCTCTTAAATAAATGAAATGTTGGTACCTCAAAAATACATTATATTCAATAATAATGGTTTTATTTTATCAAATTGTTTTTCACATACAGTTATGTATGTACGAAGTTATTATTGTTGGTTTTTTTGCTGCCCCTGATATTCCGAACTACAGATCAGAGAAGAAAGTTTATCTATGCATACTCGAAAAAAAAGATAAATCGTAAATACTTAGTTGATGAATGAATGATTAATTCTTTAAAGTTTTGTTAGCTTTACCTATAAGTATAATATACAAAATAACCTAGCCGGGTCAGCTAGTATCTAACATATAAAATTCTCTCGTCAATCTTTGTTACCAAACTATTTACAATTGCTATGTGTTATCTTAAGAATTATTGAAAGAAAACTAAAATAATAATAAAAGCATGAATGATTACTTCATTCGTTTATTTTCTTTGCCTTTTTCAATCACACTTTTTCGACTTTTTAAATCGCAGAGTTGCTAAGATTGTAGGCAAAACAAAACCAAATTCTGCTATAAAATACTGTTTACTACACTATTGCAACGGTAACTTGTGATTAGTTTCTAAAGATCGAAAATTCCGGGCTATATCTTCAAACATAAATAAACATACGTTAACGCCCTTGATGAAACTTACAATACATACATAGGAACATCCGGGTCAAATTGCTTTTACCTCCTCCTTTTTCAAAGTTGGTTACAAATTAATCAATTACAAAAGTTAAATTAATAAATTAAAGGATAGATTCTGTACAAGGAGCCGATTGATTATATTTCTTTTTTCAGAAAACCAATTGTTATTTATCCCTGCATTAGGCGAAATGACGCGGGATTGTTTACATTTCGTCCACAGTCATAATGGCCGGACGATAGATTGATATGTCATGAAATTCAAATTTTATATACGGAAAGTTTTCGACTTGTTTGTTTTTGGATAGAAGTTTTCCAAAATCGATACCTAGCTATTGCAGTAGGCATTTAAACGGAATTTGTGGTCAAAATTATAAACCAATTAGATACATAGACCAATTTTTATAATTTTGACCACAAATTCTGTTTAAGTGCGGTGTGCACTCCGTACTATCAAGACTCACTCTCAATAGTATTAAAGAAAACTATGCACCCCTGCCCACCGAAACCAAAACGAGCAAAAAATCACTTTTGATACAACAAACTCCCATACATGGGAGACCTCCTTAAATATATTTTATTTGAATTTAACTATTCGTTTTTAAAGTAAATATATAATCACATATTATACTGTGAACATCTGAAGCGTCTACCTTTTACCGTTATTAAGATCGAGCAAAAACAAGCAAAAAAATCACGTTGGTTGCATGGGTGCCCCCTTAAATATTTTTTTTCTATTTTTTAGTATTCGTTGTTACAGAGGCAACAGAAATACATTATCTGTGAAAATTTCAAGTCTGTAGCTATCACAGTTCAAGAGATACAGCCTGGTGACAGACAGACGGATGGACGGACAGCGAAGTCTTATTAATAGGGTCTCGTTTTTACCCTTCGGGTACGGAATCCTAAAGAAGGATTCTTTTAACGTTTTACTTCTTTTATAGTATGGAGACTGACTCGCATTTGGCCGGTTTTATTTTATTAGATTCAATTTTATTATATATGAAAATATTTACAGTAGTAGTAGATTATATAAATCATTTTAGAGGTTACGTAGGGTTCACAAGTTAAGGAGTTAGTATACCTGGGCGACCGGCACAGTCGCCTTTATAGCTTTAAACGGTTATTTTTTTTTTTTTGAAAATCATGTTTTTATGAGAAATGTAAACATACATATTATTTAAAGTTACACAGCACAAAACAAAATTTAATCAAAATCGTTAGTCGTTTTCAAAACCCGCGAACTATATTTATCTACATGAAATGCTTGAGTACAAAATATTTAAAAATTATAGTATAATCTGTAGAATATCTATCCTAGAATATCTATGAATTCTAATATTTATATTTCGTAAGTGCGCAAAACCTGCTTAGCAAAGAATAAGAACTTCACTGAAATATATTTCGTAATTTACAATATTGTGTTCATCGTTTTGTAGGAATGCTTACGTTAGTAATTAATTTAATACAATCATCTTCCCAGAAGTAGTAGCGATACGAGCTCAGTGTTATGATGGAAACCCATCGTCACGTAACAACAAACTCTTGCATCATATCAAGAGGTGACAAATACGGCAGGTTTAAAAAAACTCAAGCTCGACCACCAACCACGAAGAAACCACACCTAAGATTATAGCTGACCAGGCAAACGATAATATTTCATTAGGGATATAAAAAATAGCTTATATTCTCAGACACACCGAATATACGCAGAACATTTCATAAAAATTGGTCGAGCCGTTGCGGAGGATTTTTGTTACAAACACTGACACGATTTTATATATTAGAAGACTAGTTGAACGTTGCTTGTCATTATAGGGATATAAAAATTGCTTACAACCTATTCTACGACTTACCGAACATACACAACATACACAAAAAACTTGATAACATTCATTCGAGCACTCCCGGAGGAGACAGGTAACTAACACTGACAAGAAAATTTTACATATTTTAAAAATCCCGATACAATGAAGCAAGCTTGAAAGATAGACACGTCGTGTCGCGGGCTTTTTTTGAGAACTATTAAAGGAGAACAATTTCGTCATACATGATTTTATAGTTACCTTGACGATTTACGCAGCGCACGCAACGGGAGTTCATCCAAAGGAACAATATTTCACGTATTTGTAACATATTCCATTGATGCTCCGCTCCTATTGGTCATATCGTGATCTTATATGTATAGCCTATAGCCTATCCAATACAGATAATTTTTCAATTCGGACCAGTAATTCCTAAAATTAGCGCCATCAAACAAACTCTTCAGGTTTATAATCTTCTCTAATATTAGGTCCTAACATATGAAATTGGCGTTTTGTAAGGGAGTAACTTAAAGTACATTTTTTCATAATAATATAATATTACTAGCTGATGCCCGCGACTTCGTCCACGTGGGATAAAAACTATTCTATCTTTTAAGTTGGACCAAATGACAGATATTCACGAAGTTTGAACTAAATCGGTTCAGTAGTTTAGGAGTCCATCGCGGACAAACATTGTGACACGAGATTTATATATATTATTAAGATAAGATAAGATAAGATTATTTAATCGAAGTATGTACCATGGCTATTTATGCACTTTTGCCATCTCATAGGTAGTTCATTGATCGCTTTACTAATAAAACCCTTCGGACGGGAATCAATAAAATCTTTGAAGACTATTTGGACTGCCCCATCGGAGTTGAATTTATTCCCTTGCAAGAAGTTATCCAAATTTTGAAAGAAAACGTAATCTGTTGGAGCAAGGTCCGGGGAGTAAGTACGGTGGATGTTTTAGAGTGACATTCCAATAAAAGCTCTTCTAATTTGCTAACCGTTTGTTGTGCAGTGAGGTTTAGCGTTGTCCTGAAGCAGCAGTGGCCTACGGCGATTGACCAACCTCAGTTGTTTAGCAGCTAGATTTTCCATCATGGTTTGCAATTGCTGACAATACACATCTGTCGTAATCGTCTGGCCAGATTTAAGAAAGTTGAAGTAAACAACACCAGCACTAGTCCACCAAGCGTTCACAAGTAACTTTTTTTGAGTCAATTTTCGCTTGGGGCAGGATTTGGCTGGTTCGCCAGGGTTCAGCCATTGCTATGAGCGTTTCCGATTATTGTACCAGATCCACTTTTCATCACAGCCATGACATTCTCGTAACGTTTTCACACACTCAGTGATGTGATACAAGATAAAGAAAAAAATATTAACACTGAGAGATGAACTTTACACCTATTGGCTTAGAGTGTAAAATTGAATGTATTTCATCATAGGAAATACAATGCCCAACTTTGACGCGCTTAAGTAATGTCAATCACGGAACTGTCGACCAATATGGTGTTTTGAACTACATTCAATTTTACGCTCTATGTCTATAGCATTAAAATTAATTTTTCAGTGTTCGCAAAAAATGTTTTGAATTCAATATTGTCTGCTTATGTTCGTAAATACCATCACCTTTTTATACATATCACATCACGAAATGTAGCCGACACGTAACGTGAATAGCCCCCAGGTAATGATTCGATTTAAAATCTCTTCATTATGCCTGTTGACTACACTAGCGGCACGCTATGATGGCCGGTTTGACGTTTGTCCGCTCATGAAGTTCCGTATTAATTGATAACGACTTTGAAGGAAATAATTGTATTACTTTATTGACGATAGTGATGTGCAGAGATTCATAAATTTTATCGAATGTAGTTTTAGGTTTAGGACTCAAAATTTATTTATTAAATTGATTTCTAAAATGTATACAAGTGTAGAAAAATCAGTTTGCACCATTTAAGGGGTGAATGTACTTGTGAATATGAACAATTTTCACTATGTGGACAAACCTCTGAAATCGCAAAAAAATATCAGCTGTTTCATACAAAAGGTAAAATTTTTATTTTTATATGATATATATACCACAACTCGGCATTTGGTTTTCTAAATTGAAAATTTTTAAAAATGGAATCTAATACGATCGTCACATAGGATCGCTGGCTAGCACAACTACTACCTCCGGCAAACTCGCGTCAATGCTCAATGCAAAACAAAGCAGTTTCGAATTGACGTTGCTTCGAAAAGTATAAACTGTCAGTGCAATGCGATTGTGATATAGTTTTGACCTGGCTTTGGATTTCAAATATTGATACTGCATTACTGTTGACCCTTGCTCGTTAATTTGGACTCTGTTCAAGCCCTTTGTTGTGGATTTCGTCGATATGACAGAACGTACGCAGAGAACTGTTCTAAATAGTCAGACACGTGAGTTCGTAATACGCCTTCGTAACTATTTCGATCGTGAAGCTCAAAATGGAGGGCCAATTTTACCTATAACGTCAGTGGTTGAACGCGTAGCTGATGCGCTTAATATTGGACAACGAACTGTTAGACGGATAACTAAAGAAAAATATGGCGAGACTGGCACAGAAGAAAATAAACTTCACACACCAAAAAAGAGAAAACGAGCAAAACCAGTCGTAGGCATCGATAGCTTTGATGCCGATGCTATCCGAAGACATGTTTACGGCTACTATTTACAGAAGGAGTATCCAACAAGAAAAAAGTTGGTGCATTCACTGAAGGAAGCTGGATTATTCTTCGGTGGGGAAAGTTCTTTAACGAAGATTTTGAAGACCATTGGATTTCGATACAAAAAATGTAACAAACGCAAAATATTGATGGAAAGATTTGATATAGCGATGGCAAGGTATACTTTTTTACGGCAAGTGAAAGAAATCAAAAATTGGCAAAATGTTGTGTTCTTGGATGAAACATGGCTTAATGCTAACCATACTGTAGGCCGTTCTTGGAACGATGACACAGCAGCATCTACTTCCAAAGTTCCTGTAGGAAAAGGATCGCGACTTATAATTTGTCACGCCGGAACCATCAACGGGTTTGTCGAAGGTTCTCTCATGGCTTTTGCGTCAAAAACCACTGGAGACTATCATGAAGACATGAATGGAGAAAAGTTTACTGAATGGTTTACCTCAATGTTGTGTAGCCTCCCTGAACCATCTATTATAATTATGGACAACGCCCCATACCACTCGATGCAAATTGACAAGCCACCTGCCCAATCCCAAAAGAAAGCTGATATCGTCGCATGGCTTCGTAAAAATGGCGAAGATGCAAACATGAATATGTTAAAAGCGGAATTAGTACGTCTTTTAAAAGAAAACAAACCAACCAAGATCCGATACGTCATTGACGAAATAGCATTAGAACATGGGCACAGAGTTATACGGTTACCGCCTTACCATTGTGAGTATAATGCGATTGAGTTGGTGTGGGCTCAAATTAAGGGATATGCTGCAAGACACAATACAGAACCCCCATTTACCACAAAAAAAATGCTAAAATTATTAGAAGAAGCTTGTGAACATGTGACTAAAGGAGACTGGGAAAAGGTTGTGAATAGAACTGTTAAATTAATAAGGGAAGATTATGAAAGAGATGTGAAAATAGATAATATTATAGAAAACGAACAATTTTTAATGTAGGTGATGATAGCAGTGACGACAGTGAAAATAGTAGTATGGACGAATCTGATTAATTATGGCCTTTTGTGGCACCTTTTTTGGTATCTTTTGTATTCATATGTTTCTTGTGTGCATATAAAGTATGTATATTCATTTTCATTCAAATATTCAGTTCGTTCAAATAAATTAAATAAACATTTACATTTTTGTTTTATTAAACCTATTTAATCAGGTACAAAAACAAAACTTAATTGTTTTTTGTTCGAGAATAAATTGACATTCCACATCACTATTGTAATGTGTCAAACCGGCCATCATAGCGTGCCGCTAGTTTAATATAACGCAGCAGTCTTTGTCAATTTGCTCCACTCAATGCATGAGAAACCCACCTTTCAAGCTTTTTCACTTTCCCAATTTGCTTCAACTGTTTATATTTTAAGTTTTCCATTTTGTGAGTGACGCAAAGAAAAAAATAAAGGCGGAAAAAACATATGGATTACGGTTTTCGTATGCATGAGTAAATAGCTGTATAAATTTGAAATTCGAATTCGAAACAAAGAGATATTTCAGATCAAAATGGCCAGTACGGACAATATGCCAATTTCATATGTAAGGATTTATGGTGATTCGACTAGAAAATATACTGTGTCTAACCTTCTACTTATACTGTACTGTACTAACGGAAAAAACCACTACATGAGTTATAACGACTGGTCACTGAATTGACATTGATCTAGGTGGAATTTCAATTTCAATTCTATGGTGTTATTCCGTGCTCGAATCGCTTTTTGATATGTGTAGGTTTATCTGTATGTACAGTCCAAGGCACGGAAAACTGTGAAATACATATTATAATTACGTAAGCTTCAAATGTTTCTTTGGAAAGTAATTCTTTGAAATAACTCTGTTGTTTCATACATGAAATATGATACGACAAAACGCCAATTTGATATGTAAGGACCTTATATATAAAATTCTCGTGTTCGTCAAATTTTTGTTACCAAACTCCTCCAAAACGGCTCAACCGAATGTTATGAAATTTTCTGTGTATGTTCGGTAGGTCTGAGAGTAGGTCGTAAGCTATTTTTATATACCTAATGGCAAAACAACTTTTGCCGAGTCAGCTAGTCTAATATATAGACACGAGAATGTCTCGTGTTTATTATAAAACTCCTCCGAAACGGCTGACAGATATTTATGAAATATTCTATGTATGTTCGGTAGGTCTGAGAGTAGGTCGTAAGCTATTTTTATATACCTAATGGCAAAACAACTTTTGCCGAGTCAGCTAGTCTAATATATAGACACGAGAATGTCTCGTGTTTATTATAAAACTCCTCCGAAACGGCTGACAGATATTTATGAAATATTCTATGTATGTTCGGTAGGTATGAGAGTAGGTCGTAAGCTATTTTTATATACCTAATGGCAAAACAACTTTTGCCGAGTCAGCTAGTCTAATATATAGACACGAGAATGTCTCGTGTTTATTATAAAACTCCTCCGAAACGGCTGACAGATATTTATGAAATATTCTATGTATGTTCGGTAGGTATGAGAGTAGGTCGTAAGCTATTTTTATATACCTAATGGCAAAACAACTTTTGCCGAGTCAGCTAGTCTAATATATAGACACGAGAATGTCTCGTGTTTATTATAAAACTCCTCCGAAACGGCTGACAGATATTTATGAAATATTCTATGTATGTTCGGTAGGTATGAGAGTAGGTCGTAAGCTATTTTTCATATCCGTAATGGAAAAACAACGTTTGCCGGGTTAGCTAGCATTAGTATAGAAGTATAAATGAGCGATCTCTCTTACTTCTGTAGCCATGGCTTCAAGTCGGCCGGTCCCTGCAGACTGTTCGCGTTTTGCAGAGCTATGGTAGAAGGGCCGTGCATCGCGGACCATTCAGAAGCTGTGCCGGGCATGACGCTGCCGTCTGGGCAGTACCTCTTCGCGGTTGACGGCGGCGGCGACTCATAACGACGTTTTCTCTGTAAAAAAGAAATATAATTTACCGATTCACATGATATGAGTCACCTTGACGAACCTTAATTTGAACATTACGATAATAAGCAATTCAGTTTTCTCGTATACGTACGTTTCGATCCAACTGCAGTATCGCATCGATTCGGCAAAGCGTTAAGTCAAAATCTTGTATTTGTTGACGAAACATTTCCTTCTTTGGAACCGATACCTACAGTAACCGATATTGCACGGTACGGCGAAACAATTTTGTCATCCGCTTATTACGATTAATTTCCACAAAGTAGCGGCTGGTTCAATTGAGCACATTTGATATTACACTGAACAAGTTGTATGTCAATATAATATACATTTAATGCTAGTAGTAGCGTATTAGTTTGTCAGACTACCAAGAATGTAACAATGGAAAGCGTTGTTAGGCAATACATTTGCAAAATATGCACATAAAGCAAAAAAGTTGCTTCTCCGTTAATTTGAAAGTAATCAAAAGTAGTCATATGACATGTCAAGGGTTCAGCGGTTAAGATGGATGGGCTGCAAGCGAAAGATCGCAGTTTCGATTCCCGCCAGTCGGTGTGAATACCTCTTTCCTTAAGAATTATAAATCACATGCATGTCAGTATCTGACATGGGTTGGACAGGACTTAACATCAGGTAAACGTTATGCTTATTGAGGGATAAATTACTTATGCACATATGTATATTTGATTATACGTTTTACCTAGTTGTTATAAACAACATGTGACAATCAAGGGTATAAATCTATCACCATTTGAAATTTGAGTCATTGAGTTGCGACGTGAAGGAGTAACAAACATTCACACATACTCGTACTTTTCGCCTTGTTATATTAATAATTGTATAACCTACGATGAAACCTAAACAATGAAACAAGGAAACGTATTTATATAAATACGATTGTCTCTATTCAGATGGGAACTACGACTAACACAACATTTATATTAAAATACTAGCCTATTACATTTATTTTCTGCGGCTTTGCGCGCATGAATTTCGGTTTTTTATAAATCCCATGGACACATAGGTTACTTTATATCTTGGAAATCCATGATTCCCACAGGATGAGCGAAAACCGAAATGAACGCATGCGGGGCCGCGAGCAACAGCTAGTAATGATATAAATAGAATGACAAGTGTCAGATTCGATTAAAAAAGAACAATAAAATGTTTTGTCTCTTTAGTTGTATATGAATGATGTCACCTATTAAAAATATTTAATAAAAACAATTTCTTTTTTAAATCAAAGTTTTAAAATTGGGATAGTGGCTGATTAATGTAGTAGGTAAATAAAAATTTGAAGAGCAACAATCGAAGTCTGTCTTTGATTATAATCTAAACTATTTCCTTTAAAAAAAAATATTGACTTACCCATAGTCTCTCGTCGGGTTCAGATTCATCCTCTTCGTCATCGTCCTGCAATAAAAAACAACATTATTTAGTACTTGAATATTTTTTAAACGGAACCCTAAAAAGTTTCTTAGCCCAAAAATTATCAGTAGTAATTCGGAGTAACACCAGCGTGTCTCGAGGATCGGTAAGTATGTAATCATCTCTATCTCGAATTGATTTCTATTTATAAAGGTCTGAGTGATAATCGATTACACTGTACTACATTGTAGTACAAAAGTGGTTTTTATAATCTCCCGCACAATGGACCCCTTTGAAACTGGCCTCTTTGACCAAAATTCTGTGATAAAGATTTTGCAACAAAGTTTATTTTCGGAGGGTATCGTGTAGGGGGCTAAGCGAAAGAATATGGTTTTTTTTCGTGATGAAAACTCGTCACGAAGACCTTCGAACATCTAGAATGAAAATTTTTCTTACTAGTCAAAAGAATGGGCAAAAGGGGAATGGCGTAGCGGTAGCCAACCTGCCGTATGCGTCGGAGTTCGTGGGTTCGATTCCCACTACTGGATGTTTGTGCGATGAGCATGAAGGTTTTACAATGTCCTTGTGTTTTCAATTTATCGCATTTATGGATATTAAATCATATGTATATTTATCAATAACTCAAAATATCTTTATTTCACATAGGCCTAACGTACAGGCTCTTGTAAAACGTCAATATGATATTTGTCGCATATGTACGGTGATAACTATTTAAAACTAAGTGTACGAGGGTTCGAACGCGCCCTGTACTGAGAAGAAGCTCACAACAAACTCAGCCGGGTTTTGTTTTCTGTTGTCACCACTTCACTAAGGCTCTTAAAAACTAATTGAGCTAGTATAATTACAGCAGCTCATTCACTCCCGACGATTTCAATCATGTAAATAATCCTTAATACTATAAGTAAGCTTTATTAATGAGCTTTCGTTTTACAGCTATTTTGAACTTATTGAGGGATATTTCATTAGGGAGTTTGTTGTAAAAGCGTATCTTATTTATTTATTTTCTCTAGTCTCGTTTTATGCACTATAAGTTTGTTTTTACTTCTGAGGTTGATAGCATGGAGATCGCTTTATTAAAGACTCTCTTGGGCCCATTTTATAAATGGCACGAACAGCCTTCTTCTGCAGCACGAAAATAGTATCAATGTTAGCAGCATTACCCCATAGCAAGAAAGAGACCATATGACATAATGCTTTGAAAATAGCTACAATATACCAGTCGAGCAGTCGGGACGTCTATCAGTTGCCTATTTTTTTTAACCGCGTAACTACGCAGCAGAACTAAGTCTGTTAGATAAATTATTTATATGAGGGGCCCACTGTAGTTTACCATTTAAAGTTATTCCTAGAAATACGGATGTGTCTACAAGATTCCTCCACACCTAGTTTTACATTGGTTTAAATTTGCCTAACATTAGGTAAAGAGAATTTAACACATTTTGTTTTTTTTTGCTATTGAGAAGCAAATGATTAGCTTCAAACCAATGTACCACTTCTTTGAGACAACTGTTTACGCCGTCAAAATTGTTTTTTTGACGATTGATTTATCAGTTATCTAGTACCCATAACTCTATCGCTTACTTTGGGGCTTTGTGTAATGTCCTGATATATTATTCATAATATGTCAAGTGCGAGTGGGGTCGCGCAACGAGAATTTCGTGATAGAAAAACCCGATAATCGGCCCAAACTGCAAAAATGGTCCGACCCAGAGATCGAACCCATGGACCTCGTGAAGTCGTGATCTGCAGTCATACATACTCACCACGAGACCAACGAGGAACAATAACGGAAAGACTACGGTAAAACCACCAATATGAAGATGATCCTATCTGAACATTTTACGTAAACTTTCTTCATACAAGAAAAGAGTAGCGCCATCTGTCAAAATTCCCACTAATACGCCCCAATTAAGCGGAATCCATTCTTGTGAAAACACGCGTGAGGACTAATAACAAGTGTAGTCATCTGCGGCGTGAACCACGCTCCATAGACAATACTGCGGTCGGCTTACTACTGCGGCCGTTGGTGTCAAAACAAACATTTATGACTCCAATAAACTGGCGACATTTTTTCGCACGGTTCGGCGGGTCCTGTATATATGTGTCTATTGGTAAAAAAATCTCAGCTTCGTACCTCGTGAGAAGACAGGCAAGTGCACCAGGAGTCCTCGTTGATGTCGTCATCTGAGTCATCATCACCGTCGAAGTATTGGTAGGTCTGTAACAAAGTGATAGTTTAACATTTTTTACACACTAAAACTTAGTTCCTACTCGACTGCAACTTCACCCAAGCCGGTGAAAAAAAAATGACCCCCCATCTATCTTCTGATATATAAAATTCTCTCGATTTTCTTTGTAACCAAACTCCTCCGAAACGGCTGGACTGATCGTTACGAAATTTTTAGGGTATGATCTCTGGGCCCGGGAGCGGGTTGTTATCTATATTTTATGTCCCTAAGTGAAAAAAAATGTATATGACAACGTTTGCCCGGTCAGCTAGTAATATTATATAATATTATCTTCAGGGTCAGGGTTTGGACTGGGTCCAAAATTATTTACTCTACTGACTAAAGTAAGGTAAAATGGGATGGATCATTTTATCCACGGGGCAGTTATTCAAAAATTCAAAATATCTTTATTGCAAATAGGCCTAATGTACACTGGCTATTGTAAAAGGTCAAAACTAAAATTTGTGACATGTGTATAAAGTGATAACTACTAATCAACTTAAAACTTAGATAACGAAATTAACTTAAATATTATAACCCCAATTTAAGTTTGTATATTTCAACTGTAGTGAAAAAAAATATCATGTAAAATAATAACCAGAACGTTCGTTTTTATTTCACTGTGATCCGATACAAATGTCAGCACCTCACTTTTTCCTAGCGATCGTTTAGTCACCAGCCACGTAAGTACTCGCCAGTGCAGGTATCCAATACCTCCATATATAATACATCATTCTTTGTGCTGGCATATTACAACTTATAAAGGTTTAGGCTCGATTGCTTGACTTGACTTTAACCGAAACGTTATAGTTAAATTGGCGGGCTGACCCTTATTTCGAAAGACATAAGCGTGAAGCCGCCATATTTAACTATAACGTTTCGGTTAAAGTCAAGTCAAGCAACTCAGACTTAGTGCATTCATCCCTCCCAAACGCAGTGAGCAACGACTGACTAGGTATCTAAGGGAAAATTTGCCGTCATTTTGACAAGTCTTTAAAAAAAATTGGTTGTCTGTAAAGTCGGTTTACTGACGATAGTTGAACGTGACAACTCTCGCTTGCACTTCAAGCCTTACATGGAACGCCTCAGAGCGAGGTAATGCGAGCGAGGTAACGCCGGTAACGCCGGATGAGTCATGTTTTTTTGTGCGTGCAGCCGGCTCTATCGATTTATAAGACGTTGTCACGTCAAAAAAATTGTGAAGCAATTTGATGAGATAGAGAAAGACTAAATAATGTTATGGCATTTAAGCTGAAACGCATATTGCAAGAAGAATAGTACCCAGGTCCATTGTGATAGGTACTTTTGGAGATGTATTTTACGATTGTACAAGGTACAATTATCGAAAATCTATTTATAAGAAACGCCGGCTTCAATGCTTAGTGCTTCGATGCCACACACACCAAAAGCTGTACAAATACATCCACAAACTCACTTACACATAGAGCCGTCAAGATGCGTTGAACTTTGTATAACGTCGTGGTTTTAATGTGCGGCGTATTGTGTCTTACGACAGTTATTCTGGAACCTGAACTACGTCTACCACCTGTCGCATTGGACATCCGCTTAGCAACTAACATGCTTAAACCCAAGGGAGCTTACACTACCCATATTTTTCGCTACGCTGACATGACTAGAATATTGTATGGCTATAACTAGACGTAGGAAGGAGTCGTTTTTCCCTATGGGTACGAAACCCTAAAAACTGACTTGAAAATTGGCTTGACTTGAAAAAAAGTAATTACATTAAATTTCCTGTTATAAATCGAAAGATTATGTACAAGTTTTATAAAAAAACTATTCTTAGTTTTTTTCCCTATAATTTAAAAGTTACGTGACATTAAAAATGAACCTATCCAGTACCGAAAACACGCAGATTGTTCCCGAGCGCGTGTGACGTCACTTTGTAAATTTTATCCACACATTAAATTAACACATAAATTATTTTTTATCCCGGTAAACCCCATGGTTTCCGCGGAGTTTAGGAAAAAAGCTCACGCGGGCGAATACCTACTCTTTCACCACAGCTTTCACGCCACAACTACTAAACCGATTTGACTTTAATTATAATTGAGATAGATTATATCTAGAATTAACACTTAAGCTATTTTTTATCCCAGAAAATTCCATGCGTCGTCGTCCATGGAAGGGGTAAAGTTTTAAAACACAATAAAAAATTATTTTTATTTATTTTATTTATTTATTTAAATATCTTTATTGCTTATAAATTATATATTTTTTTATTCACATACCCAATTCTATCGACCTCGCAATTGAACCTACCAGCTTAATAGGACACAAAGCGTATGCGGATATTAATCCTTGATGCAAAAAAGACATTGGTAAATGTTCATCAAAGGAACAAATTCTTTGTTAAATAACCTGTCAAGTGCGAGTCGGACTCGCGCACTGAGGGTTCCGTACTACAACCGGAGGAATAAAACCATAAAAACCACTTTTCTTATCGAACCGCAAAACTAACTTTGTTTTTAGATGTTTTATTGTAAATATCAAAAAACTGCTTATTAGATCTCGTTCAAACCAATTTTCGGTGGAAGTTTGCATGGTAATGTACATCATATATTTTTTTTAGGTTTATCATACCCTTATTTTAGAAGTTACAGGGGGGGGGGACACACATTTTACCACTTTGGAAGTGTCTCTCGCGCAAGCTATTCATTTTAGAAAAAAATGATATTAGAAACCTTAGTATCATTTTTGAAGACCTATCCATAGATACCCCACACATATGGGTTTGATGAAAAAAAAATTTTTGAGTTTCAGTTCTAAGTATGGGGCACCCCCAAAATTTATTACTTTTCTTAAAATTTTGTGTGAAAACCTTAATGCGGTTCACAGAATACATCTACTTACCAAGTTTCAACAGTATAGCTCTTATAGTTTCGGAAAAAAGTGGCTGTGACATACGGACGGACAGACGGACAGACAGACATGACGAATCTATAAGGGTTCCGTTTTTTGCCATTCGGCTACGGAACCCTAAAAAGGAAAGGGTCTCGTTTTCACGTTGTTACGTTTTCATGTGTGAGGATGTGTGAATACGCAAGGGAGCTTCAGGAGTGAGGGTTACGTTTTCACGTTTTTACGCGTGAGAGTGTATGGCTGGGAGTTTCAGGAGTGAGGGTCACGTTTTCACGTTTTTACGCGTGTGGGGGCTATGGCTGGGAGTTTCAGGAGTGAGGGTCACATTTTCACGTTTTTACGCGTGAGGGTGTATGGCTGGGATTTTCAGGAGTGAGCGTCACGTGTTCACGTTTTTACGCGTGAGGGTGTGTGGCTGGGAGTTTCAGGAGTGAGGGTCACGTTTTCACGATTTTACGCGTGAGGGTGTGTGGCTGGGAGTTTCAGGAGAGAGGGTCACGTTTACACGTTTTTACGCGTGAGGGTGTATGGCTGGGAGTTTCAGGAGTGAGGGTCACGTGTTCACGTTTTTACGCGTGAGGGTGTGTGGCTGGGAGTTTCAGGAGTGAGGGTCACGTTTTCACGTTTTTACGCGTGAGGGTGTGTGGCTGGGAGTTTCAGGAGTGAGGGTCACGTTTTTACGCGTGAGGGTGTGTGGCTGGGAGTTTCAGGAGTAAGGGTCACGTTTTCTGCGCGACGTCAGCAAAATTTGTTCCCCTTTAAATACGCCAGATTTATTAATAGTTACTCATTTTCTGTTAGCAATGTGGAGTTATTTTTCAAATGTCGGACTTTTAATGAATGCATTATGTAAAAGAGATTATAGTGATATGTAGAGTTTAAAAACATTCAAAATATATGGAACAAGCTGTTGCCAGCAGATTTTCTTTCTCGAATTCGCTGTCTCACCAATCTCGTGCGAATCATGTATTTTTCCGGAATAAAAAGAAACCTATGCATTAATTCAAGGTAATTATTACTCACACAAACACACATATATACAAATATAGATTCATACAAACACTCACTTCGCTTATTTTTGTTTCTGTCTCAGTCTTTAAATTGTGCATATTATATTAGGAAAATCCGTTACTGGCCGTATTTTTGATTTAAATAAAATTATTATGTTTGTAACCCTGTTGATTTTCTGTAAATTAACAAATAAAGTATCATCCTGCATACCTTGTTCCTCCTTTTCAATAACTAAACAATGCAAAGGTCTACCCGCCAAATCACACTACACTAACATTAAAAAGACGAAAGAATGTAAATGTGTATGTTTGTTACTCCTTCACGCCGCAACTACTGAACCGATTTGGCAGAAATTTGGTATGGAGACCGCGGGATTAACAAATAGACTGCTTTTTTCCGGGTAAATCCTCAGTTCCCGTGGGATTTGTTAAAAATTCGAAATTCACGCGGGCGAAGACGCGGGCGTCCGCTTAGTTGCATTATATTTGCATTGTGTATATCTAAATTGGTTGACTAGAAACTCTAACATCGCTAAGTAGGAAATAAAACTGCTATCTAGGCTAAATTAAATTATTCTCTCGTTTCTTTATTATACTAGTTGATATTCTCAGACCTACCGAATATACACAAAAGTTTCATAATAATTAAAACTTTTAAAAACGCGAATACCCTGGTAAAACGACTTTTTCCAAAAAAAATAAAGCCTATGTTACTCGGAATGATGTAAGGATTCTAAAAATACCCTATAAGTCCAAATCTGTTCAGTTGTTCAGAAGTAATAGTGGATATAAACTCACATACATACATATATGAGCCCTAAACATTACATTTCTTTTTTGGGTTATTGTGTAAAAAGCCATTTTGGAGGATTTTTGTTAGAAACACTGTGACCAGAGAATTTTATTGTATTAGATTATTACTAACCGTTTTGAAAAGAAGGAGGACTGTACTCGGTAGAGGGGACACTGTAAGGGGCTAATGATGTTGTTGATCTATTTGCAGTGAGTACTTGAGTAGTGAGTTAGAGTGACTCTATTACAGGTAGTTATAATATGTAATTCTCCATTTTGTAGTGGCGGCCATTTTGGGTTTGAAAGAAGAGTGACCAATGTGGTATCAAGTTTTCTCATGAACCAAAACCAAAATATTCTAGGAAAATAACAGTGTTTTTTAAAAACCATATCTGTTTTTCATATCTGGAATTTAATTTTGTACATAAGAAGTTACTTTCTTTTCAATGCACATTTCCAGTCTATTCTTATACAGATTTTATTGCGAAGCACAACTTCTTTTTTTTCCTATAACTTTGGAATCCGGATGTTAATAAAAAAATTGTAGGACTTAACTTGGAAACCGTTGTCAATGAAAAATAAAGTTTGGATTTAAATGAGCTTGGTACGGGGTCCCATGCGTTCATGGTAATTATCCTTTATCATAGTGGTACATGATATAGTATTCTACTTTTTTTTGTATTATGAAAATAAATATTTTATCCGCCATTTTGTGGTGGCGCCAAGAAAGGCATAACATAACTAAGCATCATCATAACTAGCATAACTAAGAATACACCGAAACTTTACCTTTTAAACAAAAAACATAACACCCCGTCGTTTTAGCGTCGCAGGGATTTTAGGGATTATGAAATAAGAATAAAAATACTCACAGATTTAGAACTTCCGCTGCCATTCCTTTTACTGCTGTCATCCAAACCCAATAGCTTCTCAGCATTAGATGTTGAAGGAACAGTGAATTCTTTGCTATCTGAACTCATGCTCGCTATACTGGAAGCATTTGAGTTCGTGCGGCTACTTGATCCAATCATATCGTCACACATATCCGTATCACCAGAATGCTCCATCAAGTCCCCTTTGTAGAGTTTCCCTTTTGGAAAGTTCTTCTTCTCTTCTATGTTACTGCTTAACAACTTCTGCATGAAATCAACTTTCTTGGGTGGTTTCTCCTCTTGGTAAGCTGGTGTTCGTGAGTGTATCATGTTCTTTATAGTGGCATTGCTGCCTTCACAATCGTCACTTTTGCTGCAGCCTGGCAGGCTGAAGTCATTGGCCATCATGTTTGACAGATTCGATATTGTTTCGGAGCTTGAGGCAAGACTTGAGTTGGTGCTCGATAGATTCCCAGAAAAACGTGACCCCGCTGCTATTTCGTCGTCAACTATCATACTGGAGCAATGCTTAAGCATTCTATTCTCCTCTTCAAAGTCCTCACGTTCGAGGTCTTCAATTTTTTGTCTAACATCGCAAGAACTGCTTGAATTCTCACCTAACTTGTTATTGCTACCAGTCTTATTGTCTACATTACTCTCATATGAGATTTTGCTTCTATCGAACACATCGCATTTAGAATGTGAACATGAGGGTTCCATTCTAAGTTATTCTGAAAAGAAATTAAATTGCTACATAGTATTTATACATGCAATATCATCTTTATGAAATATAATAATAATGTACAAAATTCTCGAGTTATATAAACCTCTGCCAATTCCATTCAATCCGAATACTTTACTTCACATAGGCCTAACTTACAGGCACTTATGTATCAGTATTAAGAATCAGTAAGTTGTTAAAAAATTATATAATTGTGATAACTATTTACCTATCAACCAACCTATGATTCCATAAAAAGATTATCCATTAAAAATTTAAACTAAACGTGTTACAAGTTTTAGATATCCTTTCGTTCAAATAATTATTTGAAATCAAACAATAATAAAAAAAAATTAGCACACTTACTCTCAAGTCTTAGGTGTAACTAATTATGCATGAGTACCTGTAAAAAAACAATGAAACTAAAAAAATGGTTATGTACTTTTACATCAAGAAAATATGCCACTTATAAACATCATATTATTTAATACAAACAATTACAATGTAGCGCGTCTGAAACATTAGCAAGGCCCACTTATTACTTATACTGTTATACAGAGTGCAAGCAAGAAAAGAAATTTTAAACTGAACAGTCAATTTATTCAGTATGGCTGAGTCAAAGGCCAAGGGATCAAATTAAAACCTGAGAGAAGCTGCCTCCTTTTGAAATTGAATACTGAATTATTTTCTCCATGAATAAAAAACACAGAAAATCAACAAGACGGGGCATTAACATATTTAAAGAATTTTTTTACCTTCGTTTTATTCGAAGGAAATGTTTAACCACCTAGCGGCCATGCTCACAGAGTGGATAATTTCCCTATGGAGAAATGTAGAGACTGTTCAATAAGGTAACAAAGGTAAACCTATGGGCAAGAGGTAAAAGACCTATGAGAAGCAAAGGAAATGTGACCAGGGCCTTCAAATCTTGACTCCAAATCTTACTGAAAATATGTAGCGCTTTAAACAACCTAATATTAGAACATGTAACTTTACATGACTATTGAACTGAATACAAAGCAGGGAAACTCTTTTTATTTAGACATCAAAAAGGAAAAAGTTGTTTTTAGCAACATTGTCATCCCTGTAGCATCAGCACAAAATGTTTCTAAGAGTGAGAAGAGCAATAGTTTCAGGTATTACGGGCTCGTAAATTATATTGATATTGTACTTCATAAATATGGCATATATTTTGAAAATAGCCTATGCATAAGGTAAAAATCACCATTTAACATGAATAATAACATATTATAAATATATATTGAAATTATCAGGCTACACATAAGGTATCCATTTAATATTAACAATAACATATAAATGTAAGTGTGAGTTTGTTTGTCCTTAAATCACACCACAATGGAGCAACAGGGCAGTGTAATTTTTGCACAGTTTGCACAGACGGAGTTGAAAATGTAGTCTTTAAGTAGAAAAAACAATTATTCCCACAGGATTTGTTAAAATTGAAGTTCACAAGGTCAACCGCTAGTATAACAATTCTTCTTCTTCGTCGTTGCCTCATGACTGAGGGTCGTGACCGGCTACGAGCCCAACTTCTTGATCAAGGCTCGCCAGGTGGTGCGGTCTTGAGCCTTGTGAAAAGAGCCTTGGATGTTAACGCCGGTGGCCTTGCAGATGCTGTCTATCCACCGGATTAGCGCTCTGCCCCTACTTCGCTTGCCCTCCATGCGACCAGACATAATTAGCCGCTTGATGCAGTCGGGTTTCTTCCTGGCCAGATGGCCGAAGAAAGAGAGCTGCCCGCAAGCAGCAAGCAGTTTAATATAAAATACATATTTATATAAACCCTCACACTTGGTGCATGATATACATAGAAGCTGAAGAGATACAATAAACTTACTTAAATGCACAAAAATTAAATACACATACATAAATGTTACACACAAAACAAGTATGTCAAGACCAAATAGCTTGGGGTGAGGGCGACAGGCTGAGAAACAGAGGTCTTAGTTGAGCACCGCAGCCTTCTGCATCTAGACTGAAAACTTGTTACGGCAGATAATGAGCGAGGCTAACTAAGATTAAACTATTGGCAGAAATCACGATAGACTATGACGATAGGGATGGTTTCAGTGTACTCTACGTGCCACATGGAAACATCATGAGCCAGATCCAGGTACTTAAGTATTAATAATTACATACTATTATAAATATTTTCAATTATTTGCAAAGTAACAATTATAAAAGAGTGGTTGTAAATTACAAGTCAAATACATAACCCCAAATTTACCCAAAAGTTAATTAAAAAAAGTGTGTAAGTGTGTAAAAAGTTAAGTTATTTTATAAATTTGCTAGTTATATTATTCTTTATTGTATATTTTAAATGTAAACCTATATTTACTAAAAATATTTTTTTGTCAACATTTCACATTATTTCTATCTAGTTAAAAGATAGAATCACTATTATACAGTAGAGTTGAGCAGGTACTCTAATGATCTTCATCTGTACTTTAATAATATGTGAAAGATGAAAAACTAAGAAAAAGTTGTGTTTGAAAAGTTGAGTTTTAATGTAGGGAGAAAGAAATTAGGAAGCTGTCAATATAAACTGAAGAAAGAATAGACAATTACTCCACAATAATCACCACAAGGCCATTACAAATCAGCCAACCTACTGTCATAATCAAGGCCAAACTAATCTATTCATCACATTTAGAGAAAAGGCGCTCTGTAAACACACAAAAACGCATCACGGTTATAATCTCACTTCGATCACGTAGCACGTATAGCTCGTCAGTTGCGAATGCAGGAAATCGTCCCATGTGTAAGATAACTAAAAAAAAGGACCACGATTCCGAAATAAAGGTGTCCGAGCGTGAGAAGATTTTTTTTTCGACGACGCGCAGGACTCTCATGCACCCATGCTAACAAAAAAAAACGAGCAATTATTCACGGCTTGTGGCAAAATTCACTGACTTTTTCTTGAAAATATCAATCTAACCCAGCGAATGACCTATATAATGTAACTAAAGTTGTAAGCGCTGAAACGCATTTGCATCTGAACAGCTCTATCTGGGATTTTGAGGGAATGAGGCACTAAAACTAAAAAATGTGAAATGAGAAACTATAATTAATACGAACTCTGTCATGAAACACAGCTTGGGCTACTCACCAATATTGAATCCGTTGTGATGTTTATTTCATTGGGTCATCACTTAATTTTAATATTATAACATTATTATGATCAATAAATCATTTATTGCTAGGTTCAGCGATCAGTAAAATAACTTTTCATGATCGACACTCACACAAGTCAACACCGTGGTCGGCCATCCATTGACAATAGACAAATGTAAACCATAGATATTCTGTTCTGTTATTCCATTCGTCCCTTTCAGGACAGGCAAAGGTCGGAGACCATACAGCCTATTCATTAAACCATAGATAATAAATAGTGTATGGCCATAGAGTATATTGAATATTGTAGTCTTTTTTTTCTCTTCCTTTGGCTTTACACAGATAAGCCAATATCAGGATATATTTTTTAATATTTATATTTATTTTTTCATTAGTCCGCAAAGGACTGGGGACCATCATGAACGTATTATAGGGACCATACAGTTACCAGTGACAAAACAAACGAATTAAGGCCTTACCAGCCCGCGAAATTCAAATTATATTTAGTTTTTTGCAAATACTATACTAACTACGCATTGTAGGTTTAGGGCAATGAATTTTGCGAGCATAATGTTTATTCACCTACATGCTTTTAATAGAAACTTTGCTCAAAAATTCCCACACCTCATATTGGTTCCCGACAGATGATTTTTTTGCAGTTTCCCAGATTTCGAGCTATCGGGAACCAATGTGAAGTAAATGAATATTTTTGAGCAGAGTTTTTACTAAAAACATGTAGATGCATAAATGTTGTGCCCGCTTAACATAATGCCATAAGCCTACAATGTATAATTAGCCCACTATTTACGAAAAAATAAATTAAATTTGAATTTTGGCGCCCGGAAGTATGGTGTGAAAATAATATTCATTGCCTATTCTAAGGTCCTTGTCCACGGTTGAGTTTCACAAGGTTTCACGCTACTATCTATTATAATCTATGGTTTCACGGAGCCTTAGCACGCAGCACTTTGTGCAGTGATGAAGGATCACAGATTAAAGATGAGGATCAAGACTCAAGTAAAAATGTTTTTCTGCACAGAAAACTAACACTATGGGGATGTTTTGTTAAGGAAAGGAGGGTATTAACACCTTTATTTTAGTTTATCTAGCCATAGATCGTAATAGATATTATATCTATGATTTTAATTTCGATCTTCATACAGTCATTTTAAAGTAGATTCACATTGGCGGGCTATGATTTGTGAAAACATGTATAATGCATAAATTGATTAAAAATTTATAGGATCAGCCTCAGGATCAGCACATGTTTTCGCTTATAATAGCGCCATTTTACAGTTTTGACAAATTAAAAAGAATGCTACAGGGCGGAGCCTAAAAAAAATACATGCGTGACGTCACTAAGTGTTGATCCTCTCGTATCCTCCTCGTATTTTTTTGAACAATATGTATTTTTTTGTTTATAAAGTA
Organism: Coenonympha arcania; assembly: GCA_036785405.1. Taxonomy (NCBI): domain Eukaryota; kingdom Metazoa; phylum Arthropoda; class Insecta; order Lepidoptera; family Nymphalidae; genus Coenonympha; species Coenonympha arcania. Next base: position 22,348,908 of record CM072082.1, read on the forward strand.
GCCTATTTATTTTATAACAAGCGTAGACTTGCAAAATATATACTAATACTAGCTCCCCAAACAAGCTTCGCCCGGAAGCTTCAGTGAAAAATGTTGCAAAAACGGGAATAATTGTTTCTTTTGGAGAGCTTTGTTCCTGCGCTGCGTAAACGGTTAAAGTTAGATCAAAAGCATGTATGGAGGAATTGTTCCCCTTAGCCGCAACACCACATTTCTGTCTTTTAAGGTTGACTCATTATAACGAGATATTATGTAAAAACCGAAAAGTAATGCAGGTGAATCTAGTAAAGGATTTTCCCAAAAACATTTACAAAAAATTTAATTACATAAAAATACAGAAGACGCAGTAAACATTTTTTTAATAATTTATTAATTCACCACTGCGACAGTAAATCGAAATCAGTAAGACGTTGCATAACGAATTGCCGCTTCTTTATTTTCTTCATTGCTTTATCTTTGATGGAATCTTTTTCTTGTTCTTTGAATGAAGTTTTCTTAATAGTTTTTTTGTCTAGGTTTTCTCCGGTTTCTTCCTTTTTTTGAATTTCACATTCCAAACCAAATGGACACTGATCTGCTGGGTATATAGGCATCATGATAATTGGTACGTATCTTGATTTACCATTATCTTTCTGAAAAAATAACAAAAAATCAAGAGCATATCGGGTTCAGGCGATGCAGTGTAGGATTCAGTTGTGCAACTTCACAGTATTGGTACCTAAAGCTATTTTACAAGCTTTTATTAAGTTTCACCTGTCCCGATGTTTGTTTGTTTGTTTGTTTGTCTGTAATCAAATCTTGCAAGTTAAATTTGATCCACTTCCCGGTTACCGATTGAGCTGAAATTTTGCATGCATGTGTAAACCAGATGACAATGCAAAATTATTATGACATGGAGATGATCTGACGGTGGAACTGGAAGGTGGCAATAGGGACTCGGTTTTAACAACACAACCCCATAGAGCTTCAACTCGTTCAATCCTTCTTGATGAGTACTATGGTGGTAGAAGATAACCAGGGTCTGGTGCTAAGAAAAATAGGGATAAAACCTATAAAAGCTTGTTTTCAAAAATAAATAACTAAAAACTAAAAACGTCATTCACTTCAGACGATGATGAAAATAAAATAAAATTTTAAACTGGTATTTTATACCTGACTTTCGTTGGCACACTGGCAACAGTAGCTCTGAGCTACTGAGGCGGCTTTAGAATTTACTAAATGCTGAACTACGGCTTTGAGACGCTCTTCATCCAAATTCCGCGGTTTTGAATTTTCCCATTTACCATCAGGATTCATTTGAACTAGCACAGGCGCTGACATCTCAAAGGCATCAAATCCAGGCTTTGCTAGAGGCCTAAATAATAAAACAATGGCATCGGTAAGTACATAATCTCAATATTTCTTGTTCCAAACAAAACAATACTTACACATTTGTAAGTTCTTCTACAGCTTTAACGTTCATTTTGAAATATTTACTCTTTTTATCCTTCTATCTATAATAATGAATATTTATTTTTTTTGAATTTTGACTACGATTTAAGGGTACATAATATTAAAGTGATTTTAAATAATATATTTATCTATGATTGTCATCCATTGTCACATCTGTAGACAAGTGACAACAAAATAATAATAATTATTTTAAAGGCCCTACTCAAAGCACTGCCTGCAGAACCTGCTTGCATACATACTGATACGGGAGCTAGCAACGTTTGAAAAGTAAGAATTTTAGGAGAGCTGATTTTGTGATATGTCGTCCTTCTTGCACTTTCGGTTAGAGTCTGGGCCATCTGGCTGCTGGCAGCCGTTGCGTTCACTAATGCGCATCCTAAGTCTGTCCAGGTGTTGCAGCTTACGCCTCCATAATGTTTATACCAATGTTGTCGAGGCTACTAATTGCTCTTAAATTATTTTAGGCGCACTTGTACCATTTATGATGACGTTTCATATAAAAACATATAAATTGGGACAATTTATATGTTTAGGCATATAATGGGGCAAATGAAACACCAACAACACCAATTAAACAACAAAAATGAAACGTCATCATAAATGGTACAAGTGCGCCTATTAATTATTTAAGGCAATTAGTAGCCCCGACAACATTGGTATAAACATTTTGGAGGCGTAAGCTGCACATAGGATGTGCAGCTAGTAAACGCAACGGCTTCCGGCAGCCAGATGGCCCAGACTCTAACCGAAAGTGCAAGAAGGACAACATATCACAAAATCAGCTCTCCTAAAATTCTTTTTCGAAAACGTTGCTAGCTCCTATACCATACAATACGATCGGCAGTGGCACTGCAGGCCCAGCAGGCAGTGCTTTGAGTAGGGCCCTTTAGCGACCACCTACCAATCCACCTAGGTACTTAACAATAAATATCCAGCACAAAGTCATAAAAATTAAAAATAACAGACACATGTATAGTACCTATATTCACTTTCATCTGCTCCAAAGACCAAGGAATAACCTTGGAATAACTTATATATTTTTACCGACGGCGGTATATGCTGTCAGCGGTACCAACACAGACCAGGGAATAACTTTATTATTGAGGGTACTTTATAGTGGGTACCAAAATGTACGATGCGCGACGCCATATTTGAGAAGTTTTTGGCTTCAACAATACGTCATATATTATTGCCCGTCCTCCTAGCGTAGCGTATTTTGTCATTGATCCGCTTATTAATAGTTTGATCTGCCAAGTGCGAGTTAGATTTGGACACCGAGGGTTCCATACTACGAAAGAAATATAAAAAAACGATAAAAATACTTATGTTCGCGAACTGCAAAATTAACTTGGTTTTTTTAAGCTATTGCTTACTTTGGGGCTAGATAACGATGTGATAATATCCTTAAAATAATATTTATATTTATTAAAAAAAGTTTGTTTTTAGAGGTTTATTGTTAATTTAAAAAAAGCATGTTCGTTGGAGGGTTTATTTCATGTTTTTCTGTAAAATATACATTGGCGGGAGCACTGCCGTGCCCCCTGATTAATCGCTATTGATCGTAATTATTTTAGATGTTTCAATCAATTATATCATAATATCAATAATTTTCAATCAATAATAACACTTCGTAATACAAAAATACTTCGGAGATAAGGGGTACCTAAAGATATTATTTTGAAAGTTAGCCCAATAAATCAAAAACCGCAAATACAAAGAAATAAAAATTATTGTTTATAATGTTCAGCCAAATTAATCAAAAGTCCGTAGTATATATTATTCTTTAATATTTTTACTAATGTACCTACTACCATTGTGAGAGTAAATCAAAATCTGTATGTCTGCTTAATAACCATGGCTTCGGCTTGTGTAGCGGTCCCAATCCTTGTTTGGCTTCAGTGCTATTTATCTTGCTCTTTTTACATGAATGCCATACAAACCTAAAAAATATCAGGTTATTATTATAAAAAAGATAGACATGACAATACAGGTATACTATTTATAGCAATTTTTAGCTTGATTGAATTTTTATTATTTATATATCAGACTAGTTACTCGTACAACGTACATTATTTAAGGCTACAATTTCAAGTATTTTCCCAATGGACTTTCAAACGTATTTTTATAGAAAAACGAAATAAATTGCTATGCTTCAAATACATAATAATGTGTACCACGTCTTAATTTATTTTTGTCTTTCTCACTCTCACGGATACGTTGATAAGTGCGACATGCAGCGTCGCGGAAGAATATAGCAGAAAAACGACGTTTTACCTAATTACTCAAAAACTAAGCCAGTTATCAAAAATCTGTTCTAAGCGTTTTAGGATATTATTATTACCGATACATTAAAACAAAAATTACAATTACATCCATTGTAGTTTCCGATAAAATATAGAAAAACTGAGATTTTGGAGCAACTTTTGGGAGAACTTTCTATCGAGAAAATTTTATCCAATCGTGTTTCTGCTTCTAAGCGATTTTAGATTAAAGACCCAAAATACATGACGTGTAAATTTGAAAGTAATTGTCTTTATAGTTTTTGCATAAAACTTCATTCAAAATCGCTAAAATACTGCTTCTAGGCCGTTAATGTATATACTTAGTAATTCTATGACAATTGACAACACAATTAAATGTCCATTGGTGAAAACTTGAAATCCCTTGCCATGTTGTGACTAGAGTGTGGCCTTTATTCCCTAGTTTACTTTTTATAAAAATCTGTAATTGGGTTAGCCTAGTTAGAGTAATAATTTTTATTTAAATCCTAAGTAATGGAATACCCAATTTCCGTTCCATGTCTTATCTGTGACAAGTATCAATAATTGGTGGTTGGTACTTAATCTGTGATTCGTGTTGATGATCTGTGATGATTGACATGTGACAGTTGACATTGACAGATGTTTGAGATTGAGTTCCACAGACTACAACTATACAAAACTCAAATTCAAAACAACAGTTTGCCAACTGGCTACAGCTGTTTTGTATTTATTCGTGAAATATTCTTATTTTATCTTCTTTTACAGCCTGATATTGAGCACGGGTTCAAAGTTTGACCAAAAACAAGTTCGTGTTGGCGGGCTTCACACCGACTACACAACTTTTGAGAAGTGAAGAACTAACGTTAACGTTAACATGCATGGGGGAAGTGGATGGAAGTTATTTAGTTGCCATAAATACACTTGATAAATAGTTGGTCTTACTTTATTTAGGCCATCAAAGCCTACTAATAAGTAGACTGCGCTAGTAAATAGTAATACTGTCTAATATTATGAATATGAATGTAAGTTTGTATGTTATGCTTTCACGCCTCAACCACTAAAACAATTTTAATGAAATTTGGCACAGAGATAGACTGGAGCTTGGTAAAGAAGACAGGCATTTTAAAATACAAGATAATTAAAAATGCTAGGACCGTACCACCATCTCATATAGCAGTATTATTGTAAAACTTTGGACATTTTCATACAATACAGTGTGAAATTTTTAAACAATATTACATTAATACTGCTATAAGAGATGGTGGCACAACCCCTGAATGCTTTACAGATCTGTAACAACAGCTATAGATTTCTAGGTACCTAGGTAGATTACTTTAGCAAATTTCTTTGAATCTATGCGTAAAGTTAGAATAGAGAGTGGGAACAGGAACAGGAAATTCACATTTCCATCACGCATTTGTGAAAAACTAATTTTAATAATAATTATATTCTCATAAATACCTTGGAGTCCGTATGGTTTGATTGTGTACAGGGCACTTAAACTCCTTATCAGGTAGCTGCAGGATATAAATTATTTCCTCGTCTTCCTCTGCCTCTTTTTTCTTATCAGTCTCAGATTTTGCATATGGCTATAGTGAAAAAATAACACATTATCATACTACCTACTATAATGATTATATTTAAAGAAGACCAGCAAGACCAGCAATAGATTTTATTCTTGACAATCTACATTGTAGTAGTATGGGTAGCGACTCTATAATTACCAACTGAGTTAATGGAAAATATCACTTCCCACAAAAAGAAAACCTAAATTATGTTCTTATGATTAATGAGCTTACTATAAAATGTATGTCACAGCGATTTCAGCAATTGTGGAGGAGTGTGTCTTTGTGGATTGAACTACCTATCGGACTAATTTCTTAAAATTGACAATTTATTTTGCACGAAAATATATATTATGGCAGTCAAAGTCAATGTAAATGTTTAAAGAGCTTCCATTATCATTGCCCTCACAAGGATTCCGTTTCATCTCTTAGCTCGATGACGGGTCTAAAGTCTAAAGTTCTTTTTTTAACCTAGTTAGGTCTATTTTTTGTAGGTATTATTAGTTTATCACTTTATTACTTACAAAATTAAAATTAATTTTAACCATAAGTTTCACTGTAAGTTTTTAAATCTGTGCAGTTGTTCTGCATTAGTTGACCTTACTGTTATTACGACATTACACTATCATAAGTATAAAAATTACAGTATTTTATTAAAACTTACAAAGACACTTGGAGCTGATATTGCTGCGCTTGGATCCAGGTAACCATCTAATATTTGTTGGTTAATCTTGTACTTCCTCGCCAGGTTGAAGTTCTGGGCATCCTCTTGGGTCATAGGAAACGTTATGAGAGGCCGTCTGTCAAAAAAAAACAACATAAATAAAATAAATAGGACTTTTTTGTCGGCACAACACATTTAGGACTTACCTACTTATATCATTATATTGCAGTTAATGTATTTCAGTATGTGTTGTGTTACTGTGTTTGTGTGTACTTACCTAAAAAGTGACGAAAGCTGCGTAACGGCGACGAATCTCATCCCGCGAATGCATCAAAATGGGATAAGTATGCAGAGATGATGCGAGCCATTATGAAGCGACGGATTCAGGACAACTGGGAGAGGCAAAATATAGCCAAGGTCTGAAGACTGCTTTCTACCGGAAGTAATGCGACAGCGGTTCCCGGTAGATCGTTCGGCGGCAGGGAGGAGAGGAGTCGGGCGTTACCAGTAGGTATCCTGAGGATTTTACCTCCTCCCATAACAAAAAAAAAGTATGTGTTGTGTTGACAAATAAAAATTTTCTATTCTATTCTAAAAATGGGACTTCTCAGCCACATCACCCATACAGACTTCTGTACTAAAAGCATATAAAGAAGGGACAAGTAAGTTTAAGTAAATCCACAGCCCATTCAGATACAGTTCATTCCAGGACTTTACAGTACAGTGCAGTGCAGTGTTGCATGATGCACCGCACTGCGCTCGTCATCTTGGTCTTATTTCTTACTATGAGTCTATGCCCTATATGAGTTTATTTTGTTAGATTTAGTACCTCTTCAAACTGACCTCTATCTTTCTATTATATTAAATTATCGTATCAATTTTTGTTACCAAACTCCTCTGAAACGGCTGCACCGATTGTTATGTAATTTTCTGTGTATGGTCGGTAGGTCTGAGTGTAGGTAGGTTGTAAGGTATTTTTTATATCCCTAATAGCAAAATAACGTTTGCCGGGTCCGCTAGTAATAACTTCATTTTTAGGGTACCGTACCTCAAAAGGAAAAAATGTGACTGATAGGGTCACTTTGTTGTCGACCTGTTGTAGGTAAGAGTGGCGCGGCCTCATTGCAATCATAAAAAATTTAAAAGAAAGGGCGTTACTTGTATATTCTTAAACAGATTTCTTTGGCTGTATCGTCACTTCATATCAGATGAGATTGTCGACAAGTAACTACTATAGCACGGTCGCGAACCACGAAGAATTTTGTACATTGACCTCTTTGCCTACTGACAGTGGTCACAAACATTTTTCTGTTAATGCGGTTTAGATGAAATATTTGAAGGAGAAAAAAAAGTTTTGCATGGAATTTGAAAAATCAATATTAATAACAAGGAATCCTAGACAATAAAAAGAACTCAAAGCACAGATTAAATATAACAGCCGCAGCCACACATTTCCAAAAAAAAAATAGAAAACGAAAGGAAATCATTGTAATAAATTTATATTAAATTTAATTTACGTATTTATAGTAGTTAGAAAGTAAAATAATTACATTACTGTTATTTTTTACAATAATTTTGTAGCGAAAACTTTTTACTTGAAAACCTCCTTCATAGATTTGGATCCATCATGCAGGGGGAAATCAAAAAGCTCTGGTGCGGAAAGAATAACTTTGCGCACGCTAAAAATACCCGGAAATATCATTTTTTTGAGCAAATGTATTAAAAACTAACAAACCAAACAATATAACAAAAACAAATCAAACTTTACGTTCGCAGGTAAAAGGTTTAAAATCTCTGAGGACGGCGATAATTGCATCTGTGCGAGCGTGACGCATTATTTTGACGCGGGAGTGACAGAGTCAGGTAGTAACAGGTCGATGTACGAAATTCTTCGTGGTTTGCGACCGTGCTATAGCTTGAAGTGTTTTTTATTTTATTTTAAAGAATGATGAGTCGAAAAAGACGTTCACGCGGTTCACCTAATGTTATTAATAAATAAATAAATATATACGGGACATTTTACACATCGCAATCTGGCCCCAAAGTAAGCGAGAGCTTGTGTTATGGGTACTAGATAACTGATAAATATACATACATACTAATATACATAAATACAATATATTGAAAAACACCCAGACTCTGGAAAATATTCATGCTCATCACACCAACATTTACCAGTAGTAGGATTCGAACCCACGACCTCCGGTGCAGACAGCAGGTTCGCTACCACTACGCCATTCGGTCGTCAACGTAATGTTAAGTGACACGCACGCCCATTTCAGATGCAGTGCGTCTCATAATATTGCATTGCAATATCATACGACACACTGCAATGCGCTCATTATCCTGAGAGAGTTGTTAGGACTCAATTTCCCCAGTCATCACGTCGGTGTACAGTCGCGGAATGAAAAGGTTCGCCATCCTTAGTGTCGATTTTCCCTTGCACTAGTACTGCAGTGTCCATAATGTCAACATACTAAAGCAATTGACTAGTGCAAACGAATCAATTTGAAAATTGACGAACCTTTTCATTGCCCTTCAAACCGAAACTGAGAAATTATTGATATTCCAATCCACGAAGACGCGCCCCACTCCGTCATTCTCCATACGAAGCTAATGAAACATTTTGAGCGATTTTGACAGAGTAGGGCGCGTTTTCGTGAAATATCTATAGAGTGTGATAAAAATGCAATCGTCGTACCTAAAAGGGTCAAGGTACAGAGGCCGTGGGGGTAGTTTGAAGTTTTTCCGCACGTAGTCGTCATCGAGTAGTTGGAAGTCGCTGCTTGCCCTACTGGAAGGCTGCTGCTGGGTTTGTCGCGGCGCACCGGAGACAGGCTTGGCTGATACGTCGCGAGGTACCAGGCATATGAGCGGCAGTTTGGGCTTGGCTGATGGAAGCGCGCTCCCAGGGCCACGGCACGTACAGCAACTAGGGAAAGCATCATCATCGTTATCTACTACTACAGTATAATATTTGTAGACTGAGGCAAAATGATCCGCATAACTCGTTAAGTTCACATTTGTTTTTTTTCTTTGCGGATTGCAGACAATTAATACATAATTGCTTACTCTACAGAAATTCTTTGTGGGATTGAGTGTGTGCTTCTAAAATATTATGATCCTGAGGACTGGGACTAACCATTTCACAGGTTTAAAGTAACTGTTACAAATAAAAACTGTAATATCTCGATTTTCGATTCTCGAGACTCGATTTAAAGCCTCACCCATCCGATTTTCAAGGAGTTAGGATACGTATTGGCATAGAGTATATTGAATATAGGGGGTATTGGTATGAAAACACCCAAAGATGATTAAATCCGTGAAAACACATAAAATACTCCAACGTTTACCTTGCCATTCTACGGTGCGTTTTTTCGAAACACTAAACTAATACCATACTAATACTATCATTTTTATAAAGAGATATTTTAAAGGTTTTTAGTGCGAAAAATGTATGAATTTTTCACATTATTTTAATATTAAATTAATATACTACACCATAATTTTGAGTGAAATGACATCTATATATTTTTTTTATTACCTATTTGAGTATGCAACTTTTTCAAGTAGACCGCATAGGTCACAGCCATTCGTTAAAAATATAATCTATACTTATAATAAATCTGTAACAGGTCAAATTCTGTACTTACATTAAAGATATTTTGAAAATTTTTTTTCGAGGGCACTCTAAAATCGGTTCTGAACCCAAAACTGTATTTTTTTTCATTTTTGTCTGTCTGTCTGTATGTCTGTCTGTCTGTCTGTCTTTCTGTATCACGGCCGCGCATCACGCCGAAACTACTGAATGAATTCCAATGAAACTTGGTATGACTTGAGTTCATACTACGAGGAAGGACATAGGATACTTTTTATCCCGAAATTCAGCATGGTTCCCGTAGGAGAGGGGATAAAAGTTAAAATGTATACTGAGTTGTAAATCATTAACGCGTGGTTCGATTTCATTCATTCTTTTTTGTTAGAAAGGGGATACATTAAAGATTGTTCTGTAAATATTTCAAAGTCATCGGTTTTGTAGTTCAGAAAAAATAGGCATAATAACCCTCAGTATTTGTCCAAATAGCTTGAAACACGGAATATGCAGAAAACTTTGATATAAACAAAATAAACAGAATCAAACGAATCGCACATAAAATGAAAGAGCGTAAAAAAATACTCGATCCGAGTTGACGACTTATATGTGGAGAATTATGATTATCGAGTATTTTCAAAATAAAAATAAAATCAATAAATTGATTTAATGGCGTTGCTAAGTAAACATTTCATTGCTGTCAAATTTTTTTCACGTTTTTTTTTAATAATTATTATACGTCAGGTTTTTCCATAGATTTACTGTAGTGTAAGGTCCGACCTCTTTGGTCTATTTAATTTATTAGCCCAAAGTTTATTTGATATCCAAATAACATAAGATGCGATCAGTCCGATTGTAGGTTTCGGAGAAAATCGGACATTACGTAGATGTATTTGTTCAAGAAAGGGTTAACGCTGAAACAGATTAATAAAGTAGAATCTCTCCAATCTTCAATGCCATATGTTTAGCTTCTCTGATCTTCAGTGCGTCAATTCTTCTGACCATTTTTTAACGATTGTAGACGATGGAGAGATTCTACTTTATTAATTTGTTTCATTGATACTGGGGGCCGTTGACATAGCTGAAATCATAGGTATATCATATCAAAAAACTCGAAATATTATTATATATAATTGTCACAATGAATTGGTTCTTCGCAGAAAGCTTAATAAGTGAGACATAATTAATAAGGCAATACAACGTTTGCCGGGTCAGCTAGTCAAAAATATAATTATCATTTGTGTGTTTTCCTTTTTTAGTATTTTTTGATCGCAGGCTTGGATCGCAGGGGTACCATGGGAATTTTTTTGCCCGTGGTACCCTAGGGGGACTATCGGGGGGACTACGGGCAATAAACAGAGTTTTCAGCTAGGGGAATGGTTATAACTGAAAGTTCTCAAAAATCCAGGCGCTACCATAGTATTTAGTGATATTATCTAGTAGATGAGTGATTTATAAATCTATGCTTTGTAGTTTTACCTTTACATAAAAGTGTATGATATTATGTGATTGTTCTCAAAGCTGTGTGAGGGCTGCCAACCTGCGTTTTTCATCAGAATTGGCTTATTACTTATTTAGAGAAGACAACTGTGCCTAGCAGGCCGTCAAAGATGTTTAGGATAATTCCAGCTATCGGGGTCGACGAGACTTTCCCCGGCCCGATAAAATAAACCCTTAAACAAGAAGACGCTTATCTGTGACGTAATATAGCAGTCTATATTTAGCTATAGCGCGATGGATAGTTCCTGCTTTGAGCGGGAATCCCGAAGAAAAAATTGATTTGTAATCATTTACGAAGAGGTGCTGCAGTGGCGGCATTGATGCGCGCGCACGTGGCAAGCGATGAGGCCACTAAACCTGAGCGACTGAACAAGCAATCATATTATTGCTCAGCTTCACTCCACAGTTTCAGATGAAAATTGGTTACTCGCAGAACTAAGTCCTCCTCGGTCGTCATCTTCATTACTGAAGGTCGTGTCCGCACTGCAGTTCCTTCGATATGTTCTTCAGCATATCTCTCCAAACATTTTGATCTTCGGCTTTTCTATGGCTGTTGCGAAAGGAAGGTTTATGCCCACTATGCCCACAACAACTATAAGTTTCTCCAAATATTATCTGAAAGGCGGCGGGCAATATTGCAGAACTAAGAAGAGCTTCCGAAATCTTAACGTTTTCGCCTTCAATTTTTTTATTTTTGTGTAAAGATGCAATGTAGGTAAGCACCAACTCGTAGAACGAAGCCATAACAACGATAATTGAGTTGACGAAGAGCCCGGTTATATACCTAACTCAAAATCTAACCTCAGATCCACTATATAAACCGAATGCAATTTCGCTGTTTCGCGTGTACCTACTTAAACATTTAATCTCACAAAACTATTAGTAAGTACGTAATGATGTTATGATTGAAGAATCATCATTAACCGTTAGTGATGATGCAGATAAAAATCATATATAAGGGCATTTGAAAGGAGTAAACCCCTGACGGTTTTAGTTGCGAAACAGCGTCGCACCACATTGTTAAACCGCTACTTTTAGGTCCGTCTTTACTTTAGAGGCTATAGTTAAATCAAGTGCACTGGACAAGAGGACTGTATGGCGTCTTGTAGGCAAAATAGTGTATTGCACAATAGTGCAAAAATCGCATCCCGCCCGCGTCACACCCGGGCCCTTTCGCTCACTTCTATTCTATTCCGCCGCGGTATAAATTAATGACCTTTCAGCTAGTCCATGTCGAAAATCGAACCCGGGATCTCGTACTTCAGCACGCCAACTGAGACGAGGGGGCGTCGAAAAAAGTCGCTGGTTTCATAGCTGTATCCAGAGCGACCGCGTGCGTTTACGTAGGGTTAGTTCCATAGGCGCGTCGCGTTAGCTGTCTTTAGAAGCTGTTACTCCTTGAATGCTGAGTAGTTTAATACTATTGTTATCGGTGTAACGAATCGGATGACCCAGAAAACTCGTAAGTTATCATATTATCATTGTTACATAACTAATAATATAAAAGCTTGCAAAATATGACGTCGGGATTACTGGTATCTTACTTGTAGTATTTACCTACTTACTATAAGAAAATAATAGCCATAATTTTTTTAATTGATACTATGACATACATACATAATATGGTGAAAGGGATGTTTTAAAGATATAGGTACTTATCTGTTTACATCGTATTTTTAAGACTCGTTAAATTGCATTGATATTTCTTATACGCAAATAGTTTATATGTTTGCTTTGCCTTTATTTTTAAGATTTATTTTTTCATTTGGATAGGACCTTTATAATTTATAGTAATTTTTTATTTTATTTTTAAATCGATCTGTTTATTTATCCGTAAAAAATATAACTTATTGCTATTTAATTAATTAAATGCTGCTTGCGTAGTATCATGTAACTTTAATATTTATAGATTCGCTAATCACTAAGGTAAACTACTCTTATAATTTAATGGCGATTGTTTACTTAACTGACTCAGTGTGTACTAGTTACTCTGATAAGAAAACTCAGGATATGGGCATCCGAACGATTTACGTAAACCACTTTTCGTAAAAGCAAACGGTAGTGCCATCTGTCAAAATTCAATTGGTGACTGCTAAGCGAACTACAGCGTGGCCTTACTATTGGTGGCAAAACAAGCATTTTTGGCACTGATAAAATGGCGTCATTTTTTTGCGCCTTCCGCGCTATCTATTCTAGATAGGAGACGTTAACCTGTCATAAAAATTCTGAAGATTGAATAGAGGTAGGTTGGAGAGGTAGGTACATAATATTACATAGTGTAGCCACAGATAATATAATACTATACTAGTGTAGCTGACCCCGAGTCACTCCCGGGGCGTCGTGTTACCGAAGTAGGCCAAATATTATTGACAAACAATTAAACCGCATCGATTGAAGCTGACGTATTTTGGAATCCTCGCAAACCATATCACCATATTCATAGCTATTCAACGCGGATATGAAGCCAGTATTCTTGGCACCATTCCACGCGGGCAAGACTTGTATAGTAATTACAATATTATGTTAGGGATAAGTTTTATTGTAACCACAGTGATTGTAACATTTCAATTAAAACATAGGTTTATTAATTTAGTTGTACTTATTGTCGATAATTTTGTCGTTTCTTTGCACATCAAGTTTTATAATACGAAGGACTATTAATGATTGAACAAAACATTGTCCGACTTCGAATTGGTGTACATTAAAAATTATTTCACTCTTTGTAGTTGGTTTTTAGGAAAGAATTTTCCATTTTATTGTCGTCTGTAGTTGTAAAAGCAAAACGAAATTCGTCTGTGTCGGTAATAATAATATTATCTAAAAAAGTATGATAAAAAAAAACATACAGACCAATTTGAGAACCTCCTCCTTCTTATGTTTTTCGAAGTCGGTTTAAAAATCGCTCAGAACGGATTTTTGATAAATGGCCTAGTTTTTTTAGTAGGTAGATACAGTAATTAGGTGTAACGTCGTTTTTCGGTAATATTCTTCCGCAATACTGCATGTCGCATCCACCAACGTATTAGTAAGAGTGAGAAGAACAAAAATAAATTCAGTTAGATAAATCCTCTTAACTTACTTACACCTTTCCAAAGCCTGACGCTAAAGTAACGCTTCACGCATCTTCTTGCTCTGTCGCTTTTATAATTTGTGCATTCCGTATAGGACTATTAAAATGCCTTCCTCTGAGAATTCATTATAATATGAACTATGAAGACCAATTGTAAGACAATACTGCATTCATTTGTTCATTGTCGTATTTATTTTTACCTAGAACTATGTACGCATTATGTAACTCAAGTCTCTTAATGATTAATGGTAATGAATAATGATTTCAATGTCACGTAGTATAGGTCCCTATTGTGTAACAGATTATAATAAAGACGAAGATGTGATCTATAGTAGTGTTATTATCTCGCTGCAGACTCGGTCATAAACCATTCGAGTGTTGCGCTCTTGTTGTTCTGCATAGTAATGCACAACTCAACAAAGAACAACAAAATTAAGCGAAACACTCGAATGATTTATGAGCGAGTCTGCAGCGACATAATAACACTTCTTTAATTACAAAAACATAACCCATTCGTTTGTGTCCCAAGTCAAACACTGAGTGAGTGACCGAAGTTTTTTCTTATCCTAATCACGTAGGTAGGTAGGTACCTTTTTATTTTATCGTTCGAGCCGTGTTTGAAATCGCCGAAAGAGAAGAATTGTATTCACCATTTCGCGTTTCTCATCTACCTACTTACCATTTGTGGCTGGTGGGAGGCTTCGGCCGTCGTTAGTTACCACCTCCCCTACCTTCAAAGAGGCACCGCCAAGCGAATTTGCGTTCCGGTGCGATGCTTGTAGAAACCGTTGGGGTAAATTTACTTACCCTTCCAAGTTAGTACGATAACATCTTAGGCTGTACAGAGTAAAAAAATATGTATACGGTCTCTGTTTTTGTATTTTATACACGAAAAGTAGGGTGAACGCTCCTAAGCTCGGCCCCCCCCCAAAGGTCGGCACTGCGTTCTATTTCTGTCGATAATAGTGTTTTGTTGCCACTTAGGTATAATGGGTATTTTTTTTAAAAAAGTTTGCACCGATGGGTAATAAAGTTTCAAATATGGGAACACTGGGCTGCACTGCTTTTCGCCAGTTGCCGTTTGAACGAGCGAGAGTTCGTAAGTCGCGGAATCGCTTACAAAATTGCTAAATTCCGAGCGTCAGTTGGTAAGGAATAAATTACACATTATAGTACTTAGCACTTGTTGTTGCAATGTTATTGATTCTACGTAATATATTACATTGTTTTTTAATTATTTTAGGCGATTTTTTTGCACATTTGAAGAAAAAACAGGGGTGCCGGACTTAGGAAAATTAGTAGTATGGAGTACCTTAAGTCGGCAGGGGATGCCGACTTAAGGATTTGGGTTATTCCTAAGGTCGGCCCCCTTAGTATAACATGGTATTATTTATAAGGAAAACTGTCTGATTGTTTGTAGCAAATAATAATTGTTCTGTAGATAGGTAATAATTTATATTTACATAAGATAAAGTTCGTATACTCAATTGTTATTAATTCGTATAATTTATGTTTTTCGGAGAGTATTTTCAAAGTGTTCCTAACTGTTATTTTTTATGTGAAAATAATTTGATTTCCTACTTATCGCTTTTTATATAAACATAATTAAAACTGTTTAACTTTTTACACTGTTTTTATTTTTTAGACTATGTTATTACGTGCATGGAGACTATAATAGTACTTAGTATCCGTTTATACATTAGCTAAAATTAATCATATTAATAATTTTTAAAGAAAATCATTTATTCTGCAAGCAAAGTCAGGCTGTGTTGCATGTTTTCCTTCAGACGCTATTGAAAAACGAGAGGGCCGACTTTGCGAACACAAAAGCCGCACTTACGAACATGAGTGCCGAGCTTAGGCAAATTAGTACTTTTTTTTTAAATGATTAAAAAAAAATACTTCTTCATAAATAAGTTCGGTTTTTAAAATTGGCTTGCACAGTCAAAAGTATAAAGTATTAGAAAAAAAAACAACGTATTTTAATTGCTTAGAATGACGCATTTACGAATTTTCTAATGTGACAAGACCCTTAAAGTGCCGACTTTTGGAGCGTTCACCCTAAATACAGCGCTCTTACTACCATAGTTTTAAGCTTCTTAAAACAAAGTAGTTTTGCGGTTCGTTTGCAAAAGTGTTTCCTACGCTTCTCCCATAGTATGCAATCAGACCAGGGCATGAAACCCTCTTAAACTTGATATTAAATCGCGAAATAGTTTTCAACATTTTATTTTAAAAAATTAAAAATTCTCGTGCCAACTTTTGTTACCAAACTCCTCTCAAACGGCTGCACCGATTGTTATGAAATTTTCTGTGCAAGTTCGGTAGGTCGGAGAGTAGGTCGTAAGCTATTTTTAAATCCCTAATGGCAAAACGACGTTTGCTGTCTCAGCGGGTGGGACATTGGACTAACATCTAAAAAAACTACAATTAGGACGACCGAATGGCGTAGCGGTAGCGAGCCTGCCGTCTGCGTCGGAGCTCGTGGGTCCGATTCCCACTACTGGTAAATGTTTGTGTGATGAGCATGAATGTTTTCCAGTGTCTGGGCGTTGTTCAATATATTATATTTATGTATATTAGTATGTATGTATATTTATCAGTTATATTGTACACATAACACAAGCTATCGCTTTCTTTGGAACAAGTTAACGATATGTGAAAAATCCTAATCTATATTTATTTAAAAAATAATCATATTTTTATGTGTGACTAGCTGCTGCGCTGTTTCCTTCGCCCGCATGAATTTCGGTTTTTACATATTATTCTATTGTAACGAGATAGATAACCTTAAAAGATAGGCTTATGGCGTCGGGGAGTTTTTTTCAGACCTTTTGAAGAACAACAATGCCGTCTACACGAGTTCTGCATATTTAAAACAATTTACGCAGCGCAGCGTAGGCAACGAATTTTATAATACAAGGTGATATAAAAAATACCAACGCTCTCGGCCTATGAATATATATCGAAAGCTATTACTAACAACTTTTGTTCTACGACTTTTCAAAATTCAGTATTAATTTATTTCATACGAACAAAAGCAATTTCTGTAAAGTGGCATTACTTGCCGATGTTACATTACAGTGTAATGTTAAATGTAACATCGTTACACAGTATAGGAACAAGTAGTTTCTCTGTAAAATTTTGAATACTTATGTAATATTTCTCAAAATATCGAGTAAAAAAAGTCGTAGAACAAAAGTTGATATAAGTAGTTTTAATGTAAACAAATACAGGCCGAGAGCGATTTGAAGAAAGTCGTGTTAGTTACACTATTTATAACTCAAGAACGGCTTTAACGATATGGCTAAAAATTGGTGAGGAGGTAGCTTAGAGCTAGGAGACGGACATTATAGGATACTATTTATTCCGTTCGACAGTGTTCCAATTTACAGGACAAAAGAACGTTTGCCGGGTCAGCTAGTTTTTTATATAACCCTGTACAAATAAATAATTGATCAAGTGCGAGTCGGGCTCGCGTACTGAGTGTTCCATACTATGAAAACAATTCTCAATAGTATTAAAGTAAACAAAACACCCTACCCACCAAATTCAAATACGATCAAAAAATCACGATTGTTGTATGGGAGAAATAATTATTAGTTTTATATTTATGTATATTAATACGTATGTATATTTGTCAGTTATCTTGTACCCATAACAAAAGCTATCGCTTACTTTGTTTTTCTGTATTCTGAGCATTGGGGCTAGATTGCGATGTGTCCTGATATATAACTATATTTATATTTGAGTGTTTGGGTCTAACATACCAGTTTTGTCGGATTTCAATCCGCTTCGAAAACCGTTGACCTGTTTGAGATACGTGATGCAGAGATAATATATAGGTCGACTTATAATGAATAAGTGGTTAGTGGTACCGCGGGGGGGCTTACGTGGGCGAGCTGAGCGTAACTCTGACTTGGACTGTACGACTACGGGAGACTGCAGTCGCTACCGACTCCCGGTATGACGTACAATTGTCGGTATTCAATCACTCAGTACAACAGGCAGTACAAATTATCTCGTCAGTGAGTTTGGTACGCTGCGTCGTTGAACTCCTACGCCCATCATCATCACCGCCCAACGTCGGTCAGCCGTATGAACATCGCCAGCCTTCATCATCAGAATTCAGGTTAGAAACTCACGTATGTTGATATTTTACCTGGATATAAACGTTAAATACCCATTAACAAGCGTGAAAATTAAAAAAAAGCCGACTGCAAAAATGTCAACTTAAATCAAATAACAAACTTTTAAAAATTATGAAATTACAAACCACTAAAAATCATTATAATTTTCTTCATTTTGATATCCGGTAAAAAGGTTGTTATTTTTTTTTAATTAACGGCTAACGGCATTATTGCGGCAATTAACCGCCATTTTTATATATCAAAATTTATTTTATTCTTTTTATTATCCTTTGGGTATACGGATCCCTAAAATACCTTTATAAGAAAACTTGGGTTTCTGAGACGAATCTTACGATACCTTAACTGTCCAACCGTTTGAAAGATACGTGCTAATAAAGAGATTTAACAATATACAAACAAACAAACAAGATTTGCGCGAAAAACATACAACCTTCCTTAGCGGTATAATAACTGCGTTACGTTTGTATCACAGGTTTGTATGATTTAGTAAACTGCATGCGTAATGCGTATCGCATTCTTTTGCAGATTAACAACAAATAGGTAAGTACTTATTTTTTATTAGTTTGAGCTTCAAAATTCCATGTTATCCATATATTTAATATTATGATTCTAAAGATATATTTATTTATTCAATTCCTAAATATATATTTTTATAAAAAAATTGTTGTTTATTCCACTTGTTTAATAAAAAAAATTAACGTAACGTAAATAAAAAAAATCTAAAGTAACTCTGTTTGTCTGTCTGTTACGCTTACACGCCCAAACCAACAAACCAATGTTGATGAAATTTGGTACAAAGCCTAAACCTTGGGAAAGGACATAAGCTAAGTACTTTTTATTTCGAATAATATCACGGTTCGAAAATTAATAAATTTTGAAAATTGCAAAATGTTGCTATAAAACGTTACTTGTGTAAATGTATTGCAATGCCAAAGGTTGAAAGAAAGATACAAAGTTATTTCACGTGGAGAGGGAAAGGAGATAATATATCAAATTGGGCTAGGTCTTGTTCCTTAAAAAATTAAGGAAAATCTGTTGTTCCCGGGAAAAATTCAATTATTTTTAATTAAAACGAATACTTATTACAAAAATATCATAGATCTATTACAATCATAGATAAATTCTAGTCGTCGCTCGCGCTCCGACCTACCTACTTAACAACGACATATCCGTGAGTGCGGCAATTTTTTCTTGTAGTGTGAGTGTGTCAGTTTTAAATTTGTGTAGTGTGCAAATGCTAGTGTGCGTGAAAAATTGTATAGCAACATCTCGGGTTTGCCAATTTGGGCAAAGTATTTTTTGTCGCACTTTTGAAGTCGATGGCTCCCACTTGGACCTCTATGAAAAATATTAATTTTCAATTGTATTTTCATAATCATAATTTTCAAAATATGATCGATTTTCAATATGGCGGTCGCTGGCGTCGTAATTCGACGTAAACACGACGTAAACCACGACACAATCAGTCAATAGTTGTGACATTTCTGTCAAAGTCGAATGAAAAGAACTGAGGAAAAGAATGAGTATTTCTGTCAAAGTCAATTCGTAATGAAAGACATGTTACCGCCATGATACATTTTTGCAATTATACGCAGAAAAATACTTGTTTTGTACAATCAAAGAAAGCTATTTTTAAAGAAAATATATAGTTAAAAACTGTTTTATACCCCAAGTATACCGTACATAGACCATACATTGAAAATGAAAATATTTATTTTCACATAGGCCCAAGTAATAGGCTCTTATGAAAAGTCATAACTGTACCGCCAGGTTCGAAAAGCAGGTTTGCACCGACTGACGAACGATACCTTTTATGTTAAGTTTTTATGTTTAGGGCAAAAAATCTGAAACCTAAAATATAGTTGAAATTATAAAACCAACTTTCATAAACATTAGGTAGGTATGTTGTGTAGTTTTTAAGTTATGGATTTTTTATGTTTTACCCCCATGTACCATGTATGTAAATGTATTTATGCCGAGTATAATATTTGCATTCATTGTTAACTATATATTTGGCATTTTTTCCATCTTCATTTTGATGCTCATTGTTCGACACTTATTAGGTACCTATCAGGCAGCAAAAAGATCCTATTCTGGATAGAATACATTACCTCTTTGTTATTTCCTTTTGAACAGTGGTACCCCATAAATACATGTGTTAGATCAAACATATATATTAAAATATCCTAGGTATTTTACCTACAAATTAGAGACGTAAGTTTAGTAAACGCCTTTGTATCGTCACCGAATTTGAATTTTTTTTCTTTTTTCTGTGCTATTGTTGCGATTTTGGTTCCTTGTTTGAATGATAATTCAAAATTTGCATCTACTGAATAGGTTGGTAAGCATAACTTTTGTTAAATAATTATTTTTGTGTCTTTTATCATTATAAGTACCTATCTGCCAATCCTTTGTTCCCTTTCATTCGGGAATGCTTTGTAAGTCTCTCACCCTGAGTCTGAACTTGAACTCTTACCCTCTTACAGATAAACGTGGAGTAAACATTGATTTAACAACGTAGCGTATTTCGTAATTGGGATTAAAGGTGGAATTGTTATACCTACAGAGTTTTGTCTCGTTCCCTTGAATTCCAAATTGCTGTTGAGAGGAAGGTAGGTAGGTAAGGTATATGTACTAGTATAAAGCAAAACAGAGTATAACTATCCATCAATATTCCACGTTTATATTTTGTTAGGGGTATAGTCTTTTAAAAACGGGGTTAACCTACTTTAATATAAGGCGGAGTTGCGAGCTCTACCTACTTCCCTATAGCATTAATACGATAACGTTTCTCTTGATTCTCGATGTACTTAAATGTTTTGTTTGAAATAATCATTCGTGTGAGGTTTTCATAAAAAACAGATATGAAGATCAAGAGTTTATTTTACTTCAATATGTAGAGCACAGCGAATGTTTTTAACCAAAGAAAGTAAGCATATAAATCTGGCATAACATAACTTTAGAACTGATTAATTTCAGGTTTGTTGAAACCTGAAGTATAAGTAATTTGCTTGCTACAACTAGGAGAAAGTAAATGAAATGGAAATGCAAATGATTATCGATTTCCCATGTGCCACTAAATTACTTACCGCACCTAACATTTATCGTTGATTAAAGACCTGTAGACTGTAGTACGTAACATAGGCTACTTTTATCTTATTAAACGTGATTTCCTTGTGACTACAAAAAAAACAACCAAGCGAACCAAGGGAAATGAAAACCATACCTTTGTTCAAGCTTTTATTAATTCATACAATACGTTATAAAGTGGCCATATCTTCAAGTATTTTGTAGAAATTAGAACGATTGATTATGGTTAGTAAAATATAGCTTAGAATGCTTGGTTTTTTGGAATGATTGCTGTCCTCACTCTTACGAATACGTTGTGTATGTGCGACAAGTAAGCATAGTGCGCCAATTTCACATAAACTCCTTTTCAAACAAAAAAAAACAATAAAATCACTATTAAATAAAATGGATTTTATTGTATATTTTATGAAATAAAGATCATAAGAATTAAACAAAAAAAAACAGGAATTGAGAAAATCGACCTCCCTTGAGTGTTTTTTATGATCAAGCAAATTTTCCTTTTTGTGTTTTATCAATTAAAAAATTATGTATGCGGGTTTGAATCACTATTTTAGGTGCAAAAATAAAACTTTTCATGATTTTAAATTGAATTCTCGTAATTTAAAAATAATTAGTGAACTAGTATGACGCCGTTAACAAACACACATCGACATCCACATCCACATAAACTTATTTTTGATGGGATACTACTTCAAGATGAACAGAAAGTTTGTCATTATCGTTTTTCCTGGCTTTACAATATAAATGAGCACGAGACCACTGTTCAGAACAGTTGTGTGTAAAGTCCAATTGGCCTTAATCATAGTCTGCCTCCATTAGAACATGGCAGTTGACGATGAAGAAGATAGGGTCATGCAAGAACTCAACAGATTTCCAACGTATCTCCTTTCCACGCAATTGTATTGCGACTCAATGTATTCGATATTTCGCTCAATAAATTCATAGCTTTTGTCAAGCCGAATATCATAAATAAGGCGTACGATGGTATAGAAGAAATTACCGTTTAAATATTTTTGAAATAGTGATACTGATAACAAAAAAAAATCACGACTGTTTGCTATGGCCTACTTTTCAGTTCAGGGCGCATGGGAAACCTCGCGAACTTAGTTTTAAAAAAGTAAAATAGTTATAGGTACCTAACAAATTCAAAATTTATTATTGGTAAATTAATTATATTTATAAAATTGATAAAGATTACTTTATAAGGATCTCTTGTAACTTTAGGAATACTGATGCGCTGGTAATTAATTGTAGTAACATCTGTATTTGACATGTTTTTACGTAAATAAACTGATTGAAATTGAAATTGAAATTGAAATTTATTTATTGATTAGAACATTTACACTTGAACACAGAATAACATGAACGATGACAACTGTAAAAGTATAAACTGCGTAACAGTTATCACGCCCACCTCCGAAACATATAATATAACAACTGTTCACAATTACAAAGACTTAACTTAATTGTGAGGTACGTGCAGCATGCAAAACTTAAAATTGATTGATTAAATCAATAATAAAACATACCGACTATTCATAAGTGTCTGAAAGTTTGGCCTATGTGAAATAAATAATTTGAAATATGTATTTTTCAGTTAATTTTAATATTTATAACATAAATGTAATATTTAATCGTCTTTCTCCAAGTAACGCAATTAAGAGGTCAATAATATAGTTACGATGGTAATGTAGCAAAAAATATCGGACTGAAACGGAACTTTTGGTGACGATGGTTTGTTTTTTATGCCTCCAATGGGACCATATTAATTTTGAGACAGACGCGGGACAGACGTACAACGAAGTGATCGTGTGGGGTAAATTTTTTTTTGGTACTTACTGAATCTTAAAATCAAGAAAAGAGGATTTGCGTTCAAAGTTGCATAGTACCCATTAAAACACAAAAGGGCCGGCGTAGGAATAATGTAGTTAGTAGTTATTTTGTCAAACATCGGCCGGTGAGTTTTAAATAGCTTGTGAGTTTTACATAACCCGGCCCGACTTCAGTCTGCGTCGTGTAAGACAAGATCGATTAGTTATTTTCATTTTTTTCCCGCGATCGTACATCTTGTTACTGCATACTTCTGTCATGTTATAATTGTGTATACGTTTACAAAATCTGCTGAAGCGACTAAAATTTTATGTAAGTAATTAATTAATATTTTATTGTTTGTATGTATGGGGTAGTATCGGCTCTACCAAACCGAGACTGAATTAAAAAAAAAAAAAAAACTTAGGTACTTTTACTGTGTCTAATACTTTTTATTCCGGGAAAACATCGGCTAGTATGTGTTTTTTATGAATTATGTAATTTGTGCTGTGTTAGGAAGTACCTACTCATTTGTTCTTTTGCAGTAGTAATTTTACCATATGTTGAAATATTTGGTTTATTCTTTGAATTTAGCGTGAATAGCAGCAAATTATAATTTATAACCCTTAGACGTAAGTGAATTTTTTTCTTTGTAACAACGAGGTATATTCAGTTCTTTGTATTATATTTCATCCAAATAAAATACTTACTGCCTACGCCTTATATTACGTTAGTTTTTGTGAACGCAAACACATGTGATAATCATATTTTAATATGAAGTATTTTATCTGATCGTATATTATATGGAGTAATTATCTAGTCACCAAAGGTTGCCTGGTAGAGGCATTAAGCAGTAAGGACGCTTTTGCATACAACGCTATACGCTTTTTTGTTTGTTTGTTTTCTTTTTACCCACGACGAAACGGAGTACGGGTATATGCGTTTAGGGTGAGAGACCGTTTGTACATTACTTTATTAATGAGATGTTATGTTTGTTTGTATGTTAAATTGTTCACAAAAACCAATAATGCAAAAATATTTTTGTTTGTTTGTTTGTTTGTGCACATCGATGTTCCCATTTATTTCAAAAACGGCTTGACCGATTTAGATGTAGTTTTCTGTATAATGCTTGGTGTTCAGCGGCAATGGTTCTTAGATAGTTGTTACGAACATCGATCACCAGGGGGCGCCATAAAATACATTTATATTGCAAACGAATGTTCCCATTTATTTCAAAAACGGCTTGAAAAATTACATTAATATATTAATCGAAAAACTATAAAACAAGTGGAAAATTAAAAAATTTTAAAACACCCACGACTTTTGCAGACTTGTAATTGAAAAAAGGATTAAATATTTTTTTTGAAACTCCCCGACTAAAGGAAAGTAAGAACTAAGAACCTATCAGTAAAATTACAAATCCAAGAAAATCCGTCGGAGCTGCCATTGCTATTTTCGTTTATTAATGTTATTAATAAGTATTGATAAACTGCCGGTATATGAGAAGTATCAAGAAATTGAATTAGTCATCAACTGGTAAACAGCACCATCAACACCGTCATAGGCAAAACACAGCAGCTCCGGCGGATTTTCTTGGATTTGTAATTATACTGATAGGTTCTTAGTTCTTACTTTCCTTTAGTCGGGGAGTTTCAAAAAAATTATTTAATCCTTTTTCAATTACAAGTCTACAAAAGTCGTGGGTGTTTTAAAATTTTTGAATTTTCCACTTGTGTACTTCAATGGTTCAAAGGTGTTTTATTTTCTAAAATATTTTTGTTTTGATTCATGAAAAACTTGATATCACATCGGTCTTTCTTCTTTACATTGAAATAACGATATTCAATTTTTACATCAATAAAAGTTATAGTTGGATTTAAATATTATAAGTAAGGGAGAATAATTAGCTTAGATCCTTGCCTCTAATCTGTTGTTGGTAGATAGATAGGTAGGTACTTGTAACCAGTACGTTGTGAACATGAAAATTGAATAGCTAGTCATATTTCTCACGTCGTGTCCGTATTAAAATATAGCCGTATTAAATTAAGTATAGTTTTTGAGTTTAGTCGTTACAAACATGCGAAAAATACTAAACTTTCCTCATTATAATGTTAATTTAGGTGTACCTATATATTTTTAGTTCAGTGTTACAAACATGCGAAAAATACTAAACTTTCCTCATTATAATGTTAATTTAGGTGTACCTATATATTTTTAGTTCAGTCTTTGTAAAGCCCGTGATAAATTATAATAAATGCATTATTTCTACCCATCTGCGCATCGCGAAGGAAATAATATGTTTTTTACGTTAGCAATTGCTTTGTATGAAACTACAATGAAGGTTTTAAAAAATGCTGCCAAATTGTATTTTTTGTCTTTTTAATTTCCCTCATGATCTCACCACTGCACACATAATCATATCGTATATTATTTTGCCGTTACCTTGTATCTATAGGTGGGTGATTCCTACGTGCATGTTGGAAATATAGATTGTATTGTATTGTCGATTTTTCACAGTTTGAGGGTCTTCAGCTACCAGTGACGAGTAACCAGTGAGCCGGCGTCAGCGCCTAGCCCTGCCTGATGGAAGAGAAGGGAGAGAACGTGCATCTGCGAGCAGTCAGCGACCACGCCGAAGGCTCTTCGC
Organism: Coenonympha arcania; assembly: GCA_036785405.1. Classification (NCBI taxonomy): domain Eukaryota; kingdom Metazoa; phylum Arthropoda; class Insecta; order Lepidoptera; family Nymphalidae; genus Coenonympha; species Coenonympha arcania. The sequence goes on from CM072082.1 coordinate 22,374,709, forward strand.
CGATACCAGTCAAGTAAATTGCCCTTTATTAGCTTAAACAAACGGGTTAGCGGCATATTCACTGACTATGGACATCATAAGACTCAGAGTCAGCGGGTGATGGAGAGAGCTGAGAGTAGGTACTTATCTCTATCAGAAATGGCATGATTCATAGCCGTATCAATCTCACCGACATAGCTCACTGCTCAATGTGTCACGAAGAAGTGGCAGTAGGTGCGGCACATAGCTCGTAGAAGCGACGGACCTCGTGCTGAAAAACGCTGCGTAAAAGTCACCGATATAACCTGAGGACAAGCCCATCGGAACATTTTACGTCATCCTTCTTTATTCAAGACAAAAGTAGCGCCATTTGTCAAAATATCGGCTAATACGCCGCAACATGGCATGGAAAATAGTCCCTTTGGAAACTCGCTTGTATACTAAAAACAAGTCTAGTGATCTGCAGCGTGGACTGCAGTCCATAGATAATATTGCAGTCGGTTAAGCCTACTGACACTTTTGAATAAACATTTTGCACCAGTAAACTGGCGACATTTTTCACGTGATCCACCGGGTCCTGTGTAAACGTATATTGTAAAAGTACTGGAATGGCGACCTCACATATGGAAGTGACTAGTGACTATACTATGTGATGGCAGTGACTTCTGACCAGGCTGAGATTGATGGCATTAAGAAAGTCGTGGAGGAACGTTGAGTCTAGACGGTGTAAAGCCGCGCAGGTTAGATCGTTGCATCCTAGCATAATATGCTACAAAATCAAATTAAATTTTCATGTTTGTCACTGTTTTGTTCTCAGAGAAGATGACGAGGACTACGACCCACACTTGTATCGTCAGCTACCGAAGCCTACAAAGTGAGTCTCAGCATAATCAGCCTATTAATGTTCAATGGATCCGCAACACCTTTCTCTCCCATTCACATAATATAAGACTGGCCTCAGTCCTATTTATTTATTTTTCTCATATATTTTTGTAGAATCTCAACTGTGGGATGATGAATTCCTTCGTTCACGTTTTTACTCCCAGTTTATAAACACTGTTACGTCCTTGCCGATGTACACAATGTAGAAGTAACGCCAACTAAGACATTGATGGGCTCCGTTTTCATCCAACCCTGGCTCTTTTCTGATTATCTCTGTTCCCTTATTCCCACAAAAGCTTGTATCTTCACCTAAAGTGAATAAAATGTTACGTTTATCGTCTGTTATTGACTGTATACTTTTTTTGGCAGTAACATGGAGACTCTGGTCCATCTGCTGAAATGCAGTCTCGGCACGGGCATCCTGGCCATGCCGCAGGCGTTCGCGCGAGCCGGGCTTGTCACCGGAATCATTGCTACCGTGCTCGTCGGCATACTCGTTACACATTGCCTTCATGTTCTCGTAAGAAACTTTTATACTCCAGCCCCTAGATTGTGTAAGAAAAACGTATTCATCTTTATCGTAATCTATTACGAATTCTGCCTGCTGATTATGGTTCCCTAATTTACGTCACCCAATCGGGAGGCACAATTGGGTAATGATAAATACGTTTTTCTTACGCAATCAGACCCCTGATCATACATGTAGCTCAGATTAAAAAATAGCGCTTCACTGTATGTGACCTACATCATTATGATTTTTTTATTCTATTTCTAAGATTTATTTAGGTACGCTTGTGGAGAGAAATGCAAAATATGTATGACATGAAAATTGATCACATGACTTAAAGATGGCAAATATTTTTTGAATTTCTTGAGTTTTTTTAACTCTGCTTGAGTTTTTTAACAATCAGTTCGGGTATCTCTGCTCCAGATAACCAGTAAATGTCAGCACTATCCAAGTTGTATCAACATTTAGATAATATTAGGACCGACGACATACATAACGAATATCTACGCTATAATCTGTGGCGGGTGCCAATTGTGCCGTCTCCAAGGCGTGGACGAGGCAAGGAATTAAAAGTTGTTTTACTTATAATGTGAAAGAGTCTATATAATCTTCGCTCTCGTAAACATAAATTATTTGCTGTCCCATATTGTCGTACTGTTGCCAGAACCATGAAACCTACACCGCCCACGGTGGCGTCACAAAGAGGGTGCATTGGGATCTATTCACTCACCACACTCGCAATGGGATCCATTTCATGACAATAGGACATCCCTATCCTGGAATACAACAATGTTATTCAATTATTCAATTCGATTCATAGCAACGAAGTCTTAATAAATAAAATTCTTTCGAATTGTCCAGAAACATCAGAAATAAGCTATATGAACGAAGCCAGGGACGCTTGGAGAGCGGCATGCCCAAACTCAGACTTCCCAACAATTCCATCTTCTCAGCGGCTGTGGGATGGGCCGATCTGTGAGCAAGTACGGAACCGTCTCATAAATACGTGCTCAAGCTCTGCAGATCGTGCTCGTCTCTTAGCCGTTGCCCAGTGGGAATCTGGTTTGTGGTTGCGGGCTCTCCCTTCTCCCAACACTGGCACGCTTATTGATTCGTCCACTTTTCGGATAGGCGTCGCCCTTCGTTTGGGCGCATCTTGTTGTGCACCACACCGCTGTCACTGTGGTGTTGTCGTCGACCAACTCGGTCACCACGGTCTTTCCTGTGCGAGGAGCGCAGGTAGGATTCCCCGACACGCCAGCCTTAACGATATCATCCGCTGTGCCCTTACCACCGCTAACTGTGCGGCCGTTCTTGAACCGAGCGGTCTAGTGCGTAGCGATGGTAAGAGACCGGACGGAATGACCCTGATTCCATGGAAGATGGGAAGGCCTTTAGTGTGGGATGCGACTTGTGTCGACACACTTGCACCGTCCCATCTTCCTGGAACCAAAGTTAGGGCTGGTGCAGCGGCTGAATCCGCTGAAAACCTCAAAAGGCGCAAATATGTATCCCTGGACAGTGGGTACATATTTGAGCCTATTGGGGTCGAAACTATGGGACCGTGGGGACCGGGAGCAAAGAAAGTTTTTAAAGAAATTTCTTTACGCCTGGTCGATGCAACGCGTGACCAAAATGCTGGCCTCTACTTTGCCCAGCGAATTAGTATCGCGATACAACGAGGCAACGGGGCTAGCATTTTGGGAACAATTCCCTATGACAGCGGTCTACTAGATTAATTTGTTTTAACATTTTAGTTTAATTTGTAGTTTTTATTTTAGATAAGTATGTAGTTTTTAATTTAGATATAGTTTAATTTTATACCTAGTTTTAATTTTTAATTTAAGCTTATTTTTTTTTAATTATTATGTAATGTTATTGTATTTTTAATTTAATATATATTACAGATTCATTAATTATTATTCAATGTCTTCAGAGTACCTGATATATGTTTAGTGCATATTCTATCTTACCTCCTTATTCCATCTTTCTTTTTTGTTGTTCTTTTAAGTAGCTGTTAAGATTATTTGATTGTTTAGAATGTATGTATCAAGTAAGTGTGAATTTCTCTACCGTGCTAGATTAATGTACACTGGTCTCAGGTCCGATCGCAGTACGCGGCTTGCAAGCACCTGAGGGTTCCTCTGTTGACGTACCCCGAGTCTGTCTCAACTACGCTGGGGTGTGGCCCAGAGGCGCTGCGTCGGTTCGCGCGCCCTGCTGCTCTTGCTGTGGACATCTTTCTCGTAGTCTACCAGCTCGGCATCTGCTGCGTTTACATTGTCTTCATAGCTGACAATATTAAAAAGGTAACTGTCAGCATTTAACTTCAAGATACATGTTACACATCAATTAGCGATTCATACTAACTTTCACTAAACATGTACTTTTTGCCTGAATATGGTACATAATTGCGTAGGAAACAATAGGTATAAGTACCTAATTTGATAGATTAGATCAGAGATAATATCACCAACCACTGTATAGACGTATAAGCATAGGCGGACTTAGGGGCGATTAAATACTTCTCTAATCCGTGTAAAAATTGGTCATTTTTGTTTCGCCAATCCTGAACTTGCGCTTGATGCTGAGGCCCAAGGGACAATAATACGTTTCGGAAGTGATAATTCAGTTTTAGATTTCCTTTTTAAACAATAGATAGTTTATAGCAGTCTACGTGTGGTTCTAAAGACGTACATTTTTTTTATTAAACCTACGAATTTTTTGTAGAAATTGAAAAATAACTTCAGTGGTATTTAAGTAAATAAGAATTTTGGAAAATAAACCACCATATCATCAAGCTCGTTTGATGAAGGAATCGAAAAGCGTTTATAGGTACCTACTCTTAAAGAAGGTTCGCTTGATACGTCCATCGTGCTTCTCTTGATTTGCAGTCACTCAGTTATCGTATGGAAATATTGAAATATTACAGAAATTCAAGGTTTGGTGTCAGTAAAATTGTCTTCATTCAAGAAAACTTTATAATCTGACCATAGTTCTATCTTATTGAAAAAAAATAAAAAAATTGTGCGATGACTCAAAATGGCGATATTATTGTCCAAGGTATTTAAAGTGATACGTGCCTTCACACCCAGTGTACGTCATTGTGATGGTGCAATTGTTATTAATGGTAACAATCTCAATTCAATTGTTCGATAATAAAGATCGGCTCGAAACTGAATCTTAATTGACGAAGCTTTTCGGTTTAGTTCACTTCTCACTAATGATAAACTATGGTAAATAGCTGTTGCCAACGGTTCTATAAAAAAAGTATAAAAAAATTCTCGTTGATCCGATGCGACGCGGTGTTGATGGCTAGAATAAGATTATAGTGGAGTTTCGGCCCAAGTAGCCTGCGAAATTCAAATTTTATTTAGATTTTAATAATAGGGATTTTAATAATAATACCTCGTAGACAATGAATTTTGCGAGCATTATTTTTATGCATCTACTTGTTTTTAATAAACATGTTGGTTCCTGAAAGATTATATTTTATAGTTTCCCAGATTTGGAGCTATCGGGAACCAATATGAAGTAAATGAGTATTGTTGACCAAAGTTTTTATGAAAACATGTACGCATAAACTTTATGCTCGAAAAAGTCATTGCCATAAGCCTACGATGTATAATTCAATTTCAATTTATTTATTTATTATCCAGGAAAATGTTGCAATAATTAGTCAACTATTTGCGAAAAATTTAATAAAATTTGAATTTTTGCGCCCGGATAGGATAGGTGGATGCCACTTTAGATTTGGTGATCGTCTTGAAATTTGGTGGTCACTTAGAACTTTTATAGGAGAAAAATTTCCGTATTTACCTACATAATTTTTGCGTATATTTAAAAGTTTAGACATTGGAACTTACTATGCATGTTCATCAGGCAAACACTTTCCATACGTGGAAAAAGAATCCACGACCTCTGACGCAGAGTGCTGCACTATCACCGCTGCCCTATGACGGTCGTTTTAATAATTATACGTTTCAGTGACGTATTCTTCTATCTATTTTTGTATCTATAAAGATTGTTCCTAGTCTATTGGTGAATCGAACAATATGCAAGATATCGATTACACTGATTCCCTTGGCATAAATATGCGAGGTAAGGGACGCGCTTCTGTAATCAATCTCCTAGCATAAACGTACATGATAGTACGATAAAATAGTAGTAAGATAAAAATGTCGGAGTTTCGTTTTTATTTAGATGTTTAGAACTCAGCTTAAAATCAAAATAGAAACATAAATACAACTTTAAACTCAGATTTTCGAGCAATGAATTGATCTCCTTTCATTTAGAAGTAGAAATGGTACCAACAAATATTATAATAGCTGTTCGAAGATTAAACAGTTTTCAGTTTAATTGCTGTAATTCCTTACTAAGTTTCACCCATTGTTACGTTTACATAAGAATTTATTATTACAAATCCCGCAAATTAATATAATATTCTTCGATACGAACTTCGTTCGTTCGATAAAAACTTTATACGCGAGATAGCTCTTCGATGTCGTGCTGGGCCTACTGGGAAGTTATAGTTACAGTATCAATTGTACTCAATGAAGCGAGCGGCAGCGAGTCGGCCACGCTCACGTCAATAATCGGCGGAAACATTCTTGTGCGACTGATGACTGATTCTTATACAACGCTATAGTTTCTAAACCACATATTTTTTTCTCAAACATCCTTTTTGGGCATTATTTCGATTAATTCTTCGAAATATATCGAAGTTGCTGAAGGCCGGCAATGTTGCTTTTCAACTTCTATGACATCTGCTCACGTAACTTCGTTCGCTGTTTTAATTTTAATAATTAATTTTATAATAAATCATAATATTGGCACGTTAATGGCTGCTATAGTGTGAACTGTGTTGCAGCCATTTACGCCCGCCTCCGAGATACAGGTTATAAATGTATGCACAATAAAGAACAATTATTGAAAATAACTATGTACTTAAACAATTTGAATAACATAAGATAAAAATAGAATCATCAATTATTAATCAAAGACAAAATTAAACTAATGAGTCTATATTAATTTACTTTACCATTTACCAATTTATATTTTTTTTGCTAAGCAAAATTGTGTGTGTGTGTGTGTGTCTTTGATTATTAATAATGAAATCATTATAAACGAATTTGTCAATTTTCGGCTTTCAGTACTTATTTATCCAGGTACTAGCAAACGCCCGCGGCTTCGCTCACGTTGAACTTCTGCTTTACTTCCTCAAGCGTTTAATTTCCAAAATTCCTGTCGTCGCCATTTATTTTGATTAGGACCACAATTTTTCACTACCTTGCTGATAATAGTCAAATATCGATTTTCAAAGCAATCGGCCCAGTAACCAAAAAAATCAAAATGGCGGCCACTTCTTTAAATTTTGACCACAACTTCCCTCTCTATGCTTGCTGCGATAGTCAGATATCGATTTACAAAACAATCGCCCCAGTAATAAAAAAGATCAAAATGGCAGCCACTTTTTTCAATTTTGACTACAAATTCCTTCTCTATGCTTGCTTCTATAGTCACATATTGATTTTCAAATCATTCGGTTTAGTAACAAAAAGTTCAAAATGGCGGACGTTTTTTTCCAATTTTGACCACAAATTCCATCTCTATGCTTGCTTCTATAGTCACATATTGATTTTCAAATCATTCGGCCCAGTAACCAAAAAAGTTCAAAATGGCGGCCATTTTTTTTCAATTTTGACCACTAATTCCTTCTCTATGCCTGATTCTATAGTCACATATTGATTTTCAAATCATTCGGCCCAGTAACAAAAAATTTCAAAATGGCGCCCTTTTTTTTCAATTTTGACCACAAATTCCATCTCTATGCTTGCTTCTATAGTCCCATATTGATTTTCAAATCATTCGGCCCAGTAACAAAAAAGTTAAAAATGGCGGCCATTTTTTTCAATTTTGACCACAAAATCCTTCTCTATGCTTGCTTTAATAGTCACATATTGATTTTCAAATCATTCGGCCCAGTAACAAAAAAGTTCAAAATGGCGGCCATTTTTTCAATTTTGACCACAAATTCCATCTCTATGCTTGCTTCTATAGTCCCATATTGATTTTCAAATCATTCGGCCCAGTAACAAAAAAGTTCAAAATGGCGGCCATTTTTTTCAATTTTGACCACAAAATCCTTCTCTATGCTTGCTTTCACAGTTACATATTGATTTGCAAATCATTCGGCCCAGTAACAAAAAAGTTCAAAATGGCGGCCAATTTTTTCAATTTTGACCACAAATTCCATCTCTATGCTTGCTTCTATAGTCCCATATTGATTTTCAAATCATTCGGCCCAGTAACAAAAAAGTTCAAAATGGCGGCCAATTTTTTAAGTTTTGACCTTTGATTCTTATTCTATGCTTGATGCAATGGTCGGATATTAATTTTGAAAGATATCGGTCCAATAACAAAAAAGTTCAAAATGGAGGCCAATTTTTCAATTTTTAACTACATTTTCTTTTTCTATGCTTGCTGCAATGGTCAGATCTCCATTTTGAAAGGATTCGGTCCAATAACAAAAAAGTTCAAAATGGCGGCCAATTTTTTAAATTTTGACCTCAGATTCTTATTCTATGTTTGATGCAATGGTCAGATATCCATTTTGAAAGAATTCGATCCAATAACAAAAAAGTTCAAAATGGCGGCCATTTTTTTCAATTTTGACCTCAAATTCCTTCTCTATGCCTGCTTCTATAGTCACATATTGATTTTCAAATCATTCGGCCCAGTAACAAAAAAGTTCAAAATGGCGGACTTTTTTTTCAATTTTGACCACAAAATCCTTCTCTAAGCTTGCTTTAATAGTCACATATTGTTTTTCAAATCATTCGGCCCAGTAACAAAAAAGTTCAAAATGGCGGCCAATTTTTTAAATTTTGACCTTTGATTCTTATTGTATGTTTGATGCAATGGTCGGATATTAATTTTGAAAGACATCGGTCCAATAATGAAAAAGTTCAAAATAGCGGCCAATTTTTTATTTGACCTCAGATTCTTTTTCTATGTTCGCTGCAACGGTCGGATATTAATTTTGAAAGAATTCAGTCCAATAACGAAAAAGTTCAAAATGGTGGCAAATTTTTTAAAGTTTGACCTCAGATTCTTTTTCTATGCTCGCTGCAACGGTCGGATATTAATTTTGAAAGAATTCGGTCCAATAACGATAAAGTTCAATATGGCGGCCAATTTTTTAAATTTTGACCTCAGATTCTTTTTCTATGCTCGCTGCAACGGTCGGATATTAATTTTGAAAGAATTCGGTCCAATAACGAAAAAGTTCAAAATGGCGGCCAATTTTTTAAATTAAGACTACATATTCATTTTCTATGCTTGCTGCAATTGTCGGATATTAATTTTGAAAGAATTCGGTCCAATAACGAAAAAGTTCAAAATGGCGGCCAATTTTTTAATTTTTGACTACGTATTCTTTTTCTACGCTTGCTGCAATGGTCAGATATCCATTTTGAAAGAATTCGGTCCAATAACGAAAAAGTTCAAAATGGCGGCCATTTTTTTAAATTTTGAGTACATAATCTTTTTCTATGCTCGCTGCAACGGTTGGATATTAAGTTTGAAAGAAATCGGCCCAAAAACGAAAAAGTTTAAAATGGCGTCCAATTTTTTAAATTTTGTCCACAGATTCCTTTTCTACGTTTGCTGTCATATGAGAAAAAGAATGAACAAATTTATTCCAAAATCAAAGAAGTTCGCAAATGTTCCCATCCTTAAATTTGAAATTCGAATATCCCCGTCGCAGTACAAATTCAACGACCTAGGTACCCTGATAAGTACGAATCAAAATTTTGTCGGAATCGAAAAAATTACACTTTTGTATGGAGAAATCCTTAAAACCGACGGTTTTTACCACTTAAACATGGAATTTCTGGAATCCCCGTCTTAGTACGAATTCATGACCTAATATCTACCTAGGTACCAAATTTGAGATATCTACGACTTTTAGTTTTTCGGGAATCCCTGGAACAACGAAAAAATTTACACTTTTGTATGGAGAAATCCCGAAAACCAACGGTTTTCACCCCTTAAAATTTGAATTTCTGGAATCCCCGTCTTAGTACGAATTCATGACCTAATATCTACCTAGGTACCAAATTTGAGATATCTACGACTTTTAGTTTTTCGGGAATCCCTGGAACAACGAAAAATTTTACACTTTTGTATGGAGAAATCCCGAAAACCAATGGTTTTTACCCCTTAAACATGGAATTTCTGGAATCCCCGTCTTAGTACGAATTCATGACCTAATATCTACCTAGGTACCAAATTTGAGATATCTACGACTTTTAGTTTTTCGGGAATCCCTGGAACAACGAAAAAATTTACACTTTTATATGGAGAAATCCCGAAAACCAACGGTTTTTACCCCTTAAACATGGAATTTCTGGAATCCCCGTCTTAGTACGAATTCATGACCTAATATCTACCTAGGTACCAAATTTTAGATCTCTACGACTTGTAATTTTTCGGGAATCCCTGGAACAACGAAAAAATTTACACTTTTATATGGAGAAATCCCGAAAACCGACGGTTTTTACCCCTTAAAATTTGAATTTCTGGAATCCCCGTCTTAGTACGAATTCATGTCCTAATATCAACCTAGGTACCAAATTTCACATCTCTACGACTTGTAGTTTTTCGGGAATCCCTGGAACAACGAAAAAATTACACTTTTGTATGGAGAAATCCCTAAAACCAACGGGTTTTACCCCTTAAACATGGAATTTCTGGAATCCCCGTCTTAGTACGAATTCATGACCTAATATCTACCTAGGTGCCAAATTTCAGATCTCTACGACTTATAGTTTTGGCGGAATCCGTGGAACAACCAAAATGCCTCATTCTTTTATATATATAGATTGGTCAAGTGGCAAATTAGATAGTGTGCTATAATACTGGGTCAATTTTAACGTTAATTGTTGGCCATTGAAAACCAATGTTGTTGCCAATGGGCCAACAATTAAGCCTTTCAAAGCTATAACCCTTGTTAAAACATATTAATAAATACTTAGGAAGCAAAAGCGAAGATAACTATTTAGTTTATGAATGAAGCAGCACATTCAGCTTTTTGCCAAACAATATTTGTAATTAGTTTTAAGTGAACTAGATGTACAATTTTCTTGTGAATATGGTGCATTCACAAGGTACATAGCTTCTTTTTAAATAAAATTAAATGAAGTAGAATAAATAAATAAATCCTCCACTGAAGTAAAAAAAAAAAATTAATATCTATCTAAATATATAAAAGAAGATACTGACTGATTCACTCATTCACTCATTCACTCATTCACTGACATATCAACGCACAGCCCAAACCGCTGGGTCTAGAGACTTCAAATTTGGCACACACGTTTCTTATGAGGTCTAGGGGTGCACTAAGAAAGGATTTTTCAAAATTCCCCCCCTAAAGGGGTGAAACGGGGCTCCAAAGTTCATATTTTACCAAGCTTCAATACTCCTTCACGCCGCAACTACTGATCCGATTTGGCTCAAATTTGGGATGGAGATGAATTGCATCTTGAGTTAACACATAAGCTACTTTTCATCCCGGGAAAATCCATGGTTCCCGTGGGATTAGTTAAAAACCGAAATTCGCGCGGAAAAAAATCTTCACGCCGCAAGTACAAGACCGATTTGGCTGAAATTTGGAATGGTGATAGATGATATCGTGGGTTAATAACAAGGCTACTTTTTATCCCGGAAAAATCCGTGGTTTTTGCGGGAAAACTGAAAAATTGATATTCACGCGCGAAAAATACTACTTTACGCTGCACTTACTGAACTGATATGACTGAAATTCGGAAAGGAGATAGATTTTATAATGGATTAATACATAGGCTACTTTTCATCCCGGAAAATTTCATGGTATATCAAAGAAGATACTGACTCACTCACTCATTGACATATCAACGCACAGCCCAAACCGCTGGGTCTAGAGACTTCAAATTTGGCACACAGGTTCCTTATCAGGTCTAAGGGTGCACTAAGAAAGGATTTTTCAAAATTCCCCCCTTAAGGGGTGAAACGGGGCTCCAAAGTTCGTATTTTACCAAGCTTCGATACTCCTTCACGCCGCAACTACTGAACCGATTTGGCTCAAATTTGGAATGGCGATAAATTGCATCTTGGGTTAACACATAAGCTACTTTTCATCCCGGGAAAATCCATGGTTCCCGTGCGATTAGTTAAAAACCGAAATTCACGCGGAAAAAAATCTTCACGCCGCAAGTACAAGACCGATTTAGCTGAAATTTAGAATGGACATAGATGATATCCTGGGTTAATAAAAAGGCTACTTTTCATCCCGGAAAAATCCATGGTTTTTGCGGGAAAACTGAAAAATTGATATTCACGCGTGAAAAATACTACTTTACGCTGCACTTACTGACCTGATATGACTGAAATTCGGAAAGGAGATAGATTTTATCCTGGATTGATACAAAGGCTACTTTTCGTCCCGGAAAATTTCATGGTATATCAAAGAAGATACTGACTCACGCACTCACTGACATATCAACGCACAGCCCAAACCCCTGGGTTTAGAGACTTCAAATTTGGCACACAGATTCATTATGGGGTCTAGGGGTGCACTAAGAAAGGATTTTTCAAAATTCCCCCCTTAAGGGGTGAAACGGGGCTCCAAAGTTCGTATTTTACCAAGCTTCGATACTCCTTCACGCCGCAACTACTGAACCGATTTGGCTCAAATTTGGAATGGCGATAAATTGCATCTTGGGTTAACACATAAGCTACTTTTCATCCCGGGAAAATCCATGGTTCCCGTGGGATTAGTTAAAAATTGAAATTCACGCGGAAAAAAATCTTCACGCCGCAAGTACAAGACCGATTTGGCTGAAATTTGGAATGGAGATAGGTGATATCCTGGGTTAGTAAAAGGCTACGTTTTACCCCGGAAAAATCCATGGTTTTTGCGGGAAAACTGAAAAATTGATATTCACGCGCGAAAAATACTACTTTACGCTGCACTTACTAACCTAATATGACTGAAATTCGGAAAGGAGATGGATTTAATCCTGGATTAATACATAGGCTACTTTTCATCCCGGAAAATTTCATGGTATATCAAAGAAGATACTGACTCACTCACTCACTGACATATCGACGCACAGCCCAAACCGCTGGGTCTAGAGACTTCAAATTTGGCACACAGGTTCATTATCAGGTCTAGGGGTGCCCTAAGAAAGGATTTTTCAAAATTCCCCCCATAAAGGGGTGAAACGGGGCTCCAAAATTCGTATTTTACCAAGCTTCAATACTCCTTCACGCCGCAACTACTGAATCGATTTGGCTCAAATTTGGAATGGTGATAAATTGCATTGTGGGTTAACATATAAGCTACTTTTCATCCCGGGAAAATCCATGGTTCCTGTGGGATTAGTTAAAAACCGAATTCACGCGGAAAAAAATCTTCATGCAGTAAGTACAAGACGGATTTGGCTGAAATTTGGAATGGAGATAGATAATATCCTGGGTTAATGGAAAAGCTACTTTTTATTCCGGAAAAATCCATGTTTTTTGCGGGAAAACTGAAAAATTGATATTCACGCGCAAAAAATACAAATAAAAGGAGATAGATTTTATCCTGGATTAATACATAGGATACTTTTCATCCCGGAAAATTTCATGGTTTCCATGATAATAGTGATAGATAATATGCCTTCATGCCGTAATTACTGAACTGATTTGGAATAGAGATAGATTATATCCTGGAATAATACTAAGGCCACTTTTTATCCCGGAAAAATCCATGGTTCCTTCGGCAACAGTGAAAAACAGATATCCACGCGGGAAAAATATTCCTTCACGCTGTAATTGGTGAACTGATTTGGCTGAAAATTAGAATAGAGAAGGCTATTTTTTATCCCGGGAAAATCAATGGTTATTTCTGAATATTTGTTTTTCACTATTCCAGCGGGAGAAATACTCATTCACGCTGCAACTATTGAAAACTTTTGGCTGAAAGTTAAAATGGAGATAGATTTCGCTCTAAATTAACACAAAAGTTAGGTACTTTTTATTCCGGAAAAACCGATGGTTCCCGTGAGAATAGGGAAAACTAAAATTTACGCGGGCGAAGCCGCGGGTATCTGCTAGTAATCAAATATGTATAAAACACGGGATACACCTGTTTTGCATATATATCCTAAAATAACTCTCACTTACCCCTCATTTTGCACTTTCATGAGTTTGGTCAAAATCCTAAGACGTTTACTAAACTAAAAGCATGAATTATTATTCATTTCAGGTTGTCGATCCCTATTACGTGATGGCAGTCGAGATCCACATGCTCATTATCCTGGGACCGTTGATCGCATTTAACCTTATCCCAAGTTTGAAGATGTTAGCGCCGTTCTCCGCCCTGGCCAACGTGATGACGTTTGTGGGATTGGGCATAGTTGTGTATTATCTAGTGGTTGGCAAGAAGCCGGAAGCTCAAGGTGAACCCTTGGATTTGTGGGGATCAGCTGAGACATTCCCTTTGTTCTTTGGAACTGTACTTTTCGCACTTACTGCCGTTGGAGTGGTAAGTAACTATAAAATTAATGGACAAAATTTTGCTCTAAAAAAAGTTAGGTTTTTTAATAAAAACAAATACATATTAATTAACAAAAATCTTGCAAAAAAATCTTTATAAGTTTGAGACCACGAATCACGGTTCTTTGATCTTTTAGCTACAGAATGTACTGTTAAATTTGGTGTTATTCAATGTAGTTTAACTTTGGGTGTAAATAATAGTAGATTTAATTTACCAAAATGTATAACCCGGGTTGTATGTATGTTTTTTCAACGGCTAAGCCTAGCTATACAGCGAGGCAATAGCGCCATTGTTTTGGGCACCATGCCATTAAGCCAGCATTTGGACGTTGTGTACATTTTGCAAATATTTTTAATCTCAATTTATTTTTATATAATATGTTTATTGAACCCGGGTTTTGATTGCTTCTGAATTGCCACCCACCATGGAAGCAAAGACGTATTGACTTAAACAATCTTCGAAATCGTCAAATTGTCTTGGAGTTAAGGAATTTTAACAAATGCACTTAAAAAGAATTTTATACTATGGTGTACTTTCAGGTGATCGCTCTGGAAAATAACATGAAAACTCCAAAAGCCTTCGGGACCCCATGTGGTGTCCTGAACTCTGGCATGACTATCATAGTGTTGCTATACGTGACGGTTGGAGCTATAGGCTACATCTTCTGTGTGTCCAAATGCAGTGACTCCATAACGCTGGATCTGCCGAAAGATGACCCGTAAGAATGTACCTATCTTCACCTTCCTAGACGAAAACCTATCGTTTAGGTAGTAACTGAGACTAAACTTGAGAACCAAGCACAGTTAAGGCTGACGTCAGCTCAGTTTTTAAATAGGATTTCAAGTCTTTTTGAATTGATTGCTACTTTTAAGTAAAACTGACTTCTACAATTTCAAGTGTTGCGAATAAGAGGAGGAACAGAAGATTTAATTTTTTCTTAATAAAAAAAGCACTATGTTCACCTTAGGTTATGGAAAACGGAGGTTATGGAAGTTGCATCCACTAAAAACCGTCCTTTTCACTAATTGCATCCATGCTGGAATAGCAATCCTGATTAGTTATATAAGAGTTTACCAGTGTTCAAAGCCAGGTAACCCATACTTTTCCAGCGTTTTAAGGCTATGCCAAGTAATTTTGACATTAGATCCGTGGTTAAGTGAGTCAGCAGTGAGTTTATATGAGTTCGAAACTCTGACTGGGAATTTTGATAATAACTGTTGCATTTTGCCTTCCACCAGGTTAGCGACCAGTGTGATAATAATGTTCGCGGTGGCCATATTCATCAGCTACTGCCTCCATTGCTACGTGCCTGTGGAGGTGCTGTGGAAAGGGTACGTGCTACCGCGAGTGCAGCGCTCGGCGCCGAACAGAGAGCGGCTCTACGAGTATGTGCTGCGAGTGGCCCTTTGCCTACTCACCTGTAAGTAGATTACTCGTTTAACACTGAAAAATAATTCTCCTATCAGCCAATTTATTTCCTCCTAAACAAGCACAACTACTTGCCATCTCTAACCAGTTACTTCATGCGTTAATCTACCAGTGGAGTACTTGATAACTCTGCGTGACACTTTCTGGTGCGTGACAGTTATTCTACCACCTTGAGCCCATGTGTTCTCCGAGTGAAGTCGTGCCTATTGCCACTTCAACCGTGCTGATCAAAAATAGGTGATGAACATTATTAAAAAGAAACATTATGAGTGAAATTGCATAGGAGATAATGCAATCAGTGTAGCCTAATGATCCTGCACCAGTATTATCCCGATCATTTCGGAATAAAACCTGAATTCGCCAACCTATAAGTATTCTTGTGACAAGGTGGATTATTTTAGTTAAGATTTACAAACCTGGGGTATGACTCTCGAACATGAAATTGTCGGCCAACCATCGTCTGCCTTAACCATCATCTTCATCAGCCAATTGGCGCCTCGGCTACATAATCGATGCAAATTATATGCGACTCGACCGATGCAAGCATTAACTAATCAGCTGCATAAATGTGACCTCGATGCTAAAGTATTTTTGCAGAATCACACAGTTCGCTTAGTGGTGAATCGTAAAAAGGGGTTGGAACTAGTTTAACAATACCTACCGTAGAATACGTCATAACTTAAAATGCGGTGTTCTTGTTTCAGTCGTGTTGGCGGTTGCAGTGCCTCGACTCGGTCTTTTCATATCCCTCTTCGGCGCCTTGTGTCTGTCGGCGCTCGGCATTTGCTTCCCCGCCCTCATGGAAATATGCGTGAACTTCCCCTTAAGGCCCAGCACAGCTAGAAGTGTATTATTTGCGAAGGATACTCTATTGTTTATCATAGGTATAGTAGGTCTAATTGCGGGCACGTATACAGCTCTGGTTAGTATAGTGCGTTCGTTTCAACCGGTGGCCGAGGCTGTTCCGGATGCAATGACGCACGCTTGACGCGTTTCACTCTAGCACATCGAAGGGTTGTGAGATCACACTTTCATTTAACATAGTACTGCATTCGGGATAATCATTTGGCACAAAACCCATTGATTCAGTCAGTCGTTAATTTAAAATATAACATGTTTACTGGCGAACAATCTTTGTATCGTTTTTCGAAATGTTGAATGTATGTTATTGTGAAGGTGGCGATCCAATGGAAATGGAATGAAAATAGAAATATTATAAGAATGCGCGGAAGTCACGTGATCAATTTAGTTTCATTTTCATACCATTTATAATATCGCAATATCTCATATGGCTAGCGCCACAAAATCTCTAGCCATGTTACGTCAAAAATGTATGAAAATGATCGCTAAATTGGTCACGTGACTTCTGCAAAATATAATTCCGCGTTATACATTAAATGTATTAAATTTTTTTTAAATTTTATCAGATCGCAGTACCATATAGCTAGAGTCCCATTTAAGTAAGTAGGCGGTAAGTGTCGAACAGCCTATACGTAAGTTTTGTCATCCTCTTTCAAATGCACAAGTGATAAAGACGAAACTTATAAACAAGCGATCCGACACTAACTTATCAGATAGCAGTGTAATAGAGCCTTACTATCTCAAATACCGCCTCGTGTACTCTTAGTTCAATTTGTATTGTTACAGCTGAAAGATTGCGTTCGTGACAGTTCAAGTTTAAAAGAAGCTGAGAGTTACGTCTAGTTTTACAAAACAATTTATAAAAACAAACTTAAAAACAAATGCAATTAGTGGTTTAAATAGTCTGACCTACTTAAAATTTAAAACTAACGCAACTTTTAAGACTTGTTTTATTTTAGTGTCATTAATATATATCTGGGTGACCGAGCTTTGCTCGGTTGCCAATAGATGGCAGCAGGGTTCATTTTTTTTTGGTAAATTCGACATTTTCTAAAAGTGAATCCTAGCTAGATCGATTTATCGCCCCCAAAACCCCCTGTATACTAAATTTCATGAAAATCGTTCGAGCCGTTTCCGAGATTCAGATTATATAGAAATATATATATATACAAGAATTGCTCGTTTAAAGGTATAGGATATGCCACCATCAATGGCAATAACTTAATACCAATGTACCTATCTAAATAATAATGTCACCAACATTATAAACGCGAAAGTGTGATCAATTATTATGCATCTTAGTGCCTAAAGTTTACATTTCGATTGATGTTGAGTATGAATGATTATAGTGGCGATTAAATCAGTTATTTTTGCATAGTACAATTCTATGTTCATCCGCTTGACTAGGGGCATGATGCCACTCTACTATAATTAGCTAAGTCTGATGAGGTGTATACATGTATACTGTCGTTCGCTAAGATCTAGATTCCACCTCGCTTGAGAATTGTCAAATAGCGCGGATCAAAGCAATAATTGTTCAGGTAGGCGATTCACGAACGCATCAGCTACATTTTGTGAAGTGAAATGTTTAAAAATATCATGATATTTAGGTAGGTATAAACATATTGAAACCATATATATTGAACCATATATATTGAATATAACCATAGATATTGAAACCAAAACATTTTTTGAGAACACTGTTAAATTAATTTTAAAACTATTGACATAGAGCGTAAAATTGAATGTAGTTTAAAACGCGACATGGTCGAGAATCGTGAAATTAAAGGAGATGTTTGATCAATGTTTGAGCCCTGGGCTAGGTCTATATAATATATTTTCTTTAAAAATTGTTTTTTTTGTTTGGGGGGTTTAGGGATACGCTCCGCCTCTAGTGTTGCTCTCCCTGCGTTTCTGTCTTCGATTCATAGCAACCAAGACCTCGTAAATCAAATTATTTTGAAGTGTCCTGAAACCTCAGAAATAAGCTTTATGAACGAAGTCAGGGAGGCTTGGATAGCGGCATGCCCAAACTTAGACTTCCCAACAATTCATCTCAGCGGCTATGGGATGAGCCGATCTGTGAGCAAGTCTCTTAAATACGGGTTCAAGCTCTGCAAATGGTGCTTGTCTCTTAGCCGTTGCCCAGTGGGAATCGGGTTAGTGGTTACGGGCTCTCCCTTCTCCCACACTGGCACCCTTATTGATTCGTCCACTTTTCGAATAGGCCTCGCCCTGCGTTTGGGCGCATCTTGTGCACCACACTGCTTTCACTGTGGCGTGTTCGTCGACCAACTCGGTCACCACGGTCTTTCCTGTGCGAGAAGCGCAGTATGCCTGGTCGATGCAACGCGTGACCAAAACGCTGGCCTCAACTTCGCCAAAAGAATTAGTATCGCGATACAACGAGGCAATGGGGCCAGCATTTTGGGATCAATTCCTTCTGACAGCGGTCTACTAGATTAATTTATTTTGACATTTTAGTTTTATATGTAGTTTTTAATTTAGATATAGTTTAATTTTATAGATAGTTTTAATTTTTAATTTAAGTTAGTTTTATGTACCATTATGTATTGTATAATAAAAGAAATATATTTTTTGGTTGTACAAAACAAGTATTACTTGCTTATAATTGCAACACATAACAAGGATTCGTCATGGCGGTAACATGTATTTTCATTGCGAATTGACATTTGACTTTGACAGAATTGTCAAAGTCAAATGTCAATTCGCAAATTGTGAAAGGTGTATCGAATAGTACGACGCCATATTGAAAATCGTCATATTAAATTGTGAAAAAAATATATGTTTGTGCTACTAAAATATACGTTTTAACTAAATAATTTTATTTTTCCCAGGCACAACAGATTTTTTTAATTTTTAAGGTTACGTACTAGGCTTAGCCCAATTTGAAATATATCCTTTACTTTGCACGATAAGGTTGAGGCATTGTATTTCTTATGTTGAAGTAAATTTTACAATGTTAATATTTTATTTCTTGATTCACTTCACGCAGCGTGAACACGTTACGCGAATCGGCCCCTTGTGCCTATTACAGATTATTACATTACACGGCGGATAAAATTGACGGGATATAGAAAATATACATTAAGAACGTAAATTAAATTTTAAAAATCTCAATTTGCAGTAAAATTATAAATTATTTGATTTAATAATTAGCGGACTTAAAAAAAATAAGGTTTACAATTCGTCCGAATCTTTTTTAATATTAACGGAATTTGTTTTTTTATTGCTTACCTGTACCAGTAATTGAAGGTAATAAATATTTGCAAAAAAGACAATCACTATTTTGTTGGGTGTGCACGCACGAACGCACGCATGTTTGTGTGTGTGTGCGTGTCACAGGGGTAATCTGTGGTGCGTGTTCATTGTTAGTTTGCTCTTTTACAGGCTCAGATAAAATTTTCAAAAAGTAAGTAATTGAATTCCAACAATTCTTTTTTTGAATATTTTCTTTGAGAGAAATTTTGTATCTTCATGTTTTAACATATTTTGGTCCATATCCCATTCGTTGTTTCCACCTGTATACTGTATATTCTTGGTGTATATTCGCAACAACAACTGCGTATATAGGGGTTGCCAGGTCGCCAAACCTTTAGTAGCCGGAAAGACCAGCTAGTTTGCCCAGATATTTGGCTAAAAGGCAGAACAACCCCAAAATTGAAAATTTTGTGTCTCAGTGTTAATGGCTACAACAAAAAATTGTACGTAAAATCAAGCTTTTTTTGATGTTATTACCATAAATCTTGTTCGGCCATGCTCGGCAATCAAAATGCCTATATAATTTTATCCAGCTCTGGACGCCTGGCAATGCTATGCATATATACCTATTTCGTTTAGATCACTATAAACTTACTTCTTTGATCTGCGGTTTAGCTAAAAGCCATAGCTGCCATATTGAGCGCTGAAACTGAACTTAGGGTATACAAAATATATACAGACACGTCAGAAAAGTCAAAAAAAATTGACTGAGAAGCGTTTGAAACTCAATACTATCGAGTTACAAAAATGTCTTCACTAAATAACTTGAAACGGGTATTATTTTGTTTACGTCTTATTTTAAAATATCTTCGCACAATAAAGCGCCCCACTATATTTGGGAGATGAGTTGTAAATTTTATATGGTGGTGGTTTAAGTTACCGATATATTAATATTTATGATTATAAACTAGATATCTATACCTATTACCTACTTCATTTTTTAATAAATTTAGTTCAATATTTGATTACAAATTCACTAGTAAATCGGTCTTCAGTACTGACACATTGGTTTTTAGCGAACGGGACACAAGCGAGTTGCATGTACAGATGAAAAACCTGTACGAGCTTTATGCAGAACTAGTGACGAGTTTGGAGATCGCGTAAAATAAATCAGAATTTTTGCAAAATAAAATTTAAAATAGCAACAATGTAGTTAAAGCTACCTGTAAAATAATTAGGTAATCAGGAAACTGGTTGACGTTGGCAATAAATCATTTACCGATGACCTTAAGGTTGCCTTTGCTTTTGAAGACTTTTTCACGAATAATCCAGTTTCCACGACGCAATCACTGAACTCTTCAACAGTTAATGAGCTCTCGTTAAAAAATAATGTGCCTGATTGTAATAATACCTTTGCATCCAGCCATGTTAGCGGCTCTGACGTGATAAAAGCATTTAAATTAATATAAATGATAAGAAAACTAAGGACTTATGGGGCATTTCGGTACACGTAGCCAAGTCACATGGTGTTGCACCCGACTTAGCATTATTATTTAACTAGCAAACGCCCGCGGCTTCGCTCACGTTGAACTTCTGAGTTATGCTTTGCTGTGGTGGTGTAATTTCCAAAATTCCTGCATTACACACCATTTTTCCCACAAAATTTTCTCTTGCTTCCTGGTAATATTCACATATTGATTTTGAAAAATTCGATCGTCACAAAAAGTTAAATATAGTGGCCATTTTTAGGGTTCCGTACCCAAAGGGTAAAAGCTCCTACTAAGACTCCACCGTCCGTTTGTCCATCCGGCCGTGCTTGCTTGCTACCATGGTCAGACATATAAGTACAAAATTGTGGCCACTTCTTTTAAATTTTGACCACAAATTTCTGTTCTATGCTTGCTGCGATAGTCAGATATCGATTCTGAAAACAATCAGCCCAGTAACAAAAAGTTCAAAATGGCGGCCACTTTTTATAATGTTGACCACAAATTCTTTCTCTATGCTTGCTGCCGTAGTCAGATATCGATTTTCATAGCAATCGGCCCTTGAACAAAACAGTTGAAAATGGCAGCCACTTTTTAAAATTTTGACCACAAATTCCTTCTCGATGCTTGGTGCTATAATCAGATATCGATTTTCAAAGCAATCGACCCAGTAACAAAAAAGTTCTAAATGGCGGCCACTTTTTTTTAATTTTGACCACAAATTCGTTCTCTATGCTTGCTGCCATTGTCAAATATCGATTTTCAAAGCAATCGGCCCAGTAACAAAAAAGTTCAAAATGGCGGCCACTTTTTTTAAATTTTGACCAAAAATTCCTTCTCTGTGCTTGCTGCCATAGCCAAATATCAATTGTCAAAGCAATCGGCCCAGTAACAAAACAGTTCAAAATAGCGGCCACTTTTTTAATTTTGACCACAAATTTCTTAAAGCAATCGGCCCAGTAACAAAAAAGTTCAAAATGGCGGCCACTTTTTTAAATTTTGACCACAAATTCTTTCTCTATGCTTGCTGCCATTGTCAAATATCGATTTTCAAAGCAATCGGCCCCGTAACAAAAAAGTTCAAAATAGCGGCCACTTTTTTTAAATTTTTACCACAAATTCCTTCTCTATGCTTGCTGCCATAGTCAAATATCGATTTTCAAAGCAGTCGGCCCAGTAACAAAAAAGTTCAAAATGGCGGCCACTTTTTTAAATTTTGACCACAAATTCCCTCTCTATGCGTGCTGCCATAGTCAAATATCGATTTTCAAAGCAATCGGCCCAGTAACAAAAAAGTTCAAAATGGCGGCCACTTTTTTTAAATTTTGACCACAAATTCCTTCTCTATGCTTGCTACCATAGCCAAATATCGATTTTCAAAGCAATCGGCCCAGTAATAAAAGAGTTCAAAATGTTGGCCACTTTTTTTAATTTTGACCACAAATTCCTTCACTATGCTTGCTGCCATAGTCAAATATCGATTTTCAAAGCAATCGGCCCAGTAACAAAAAGTTCAAAATGGCGGCCACTTTTTTAAATTTTGACCACAAATTCCTTCTCTATGCTTGCTGCCATAGTCAAATATCGATTTTCAAAGCAGTCGGCCCAGTAACAAAAAAGTTCAAAATGGCGGCCACTTTTTTAAATTTTGACCACAAATTCCCTCTCTATGCGTGCTGCCATAGTCAAATATCGATTTTCAAAGCAATCGGCCCAGTAACAAAAAAGTTCAAAATGGCGGCCACTTTTTTTAAATTTTGACCACAAATTCCTTCTCTATGCTTGCTACCATAGCCAAATATCGATTTTCAAAGCAATCGGCCCAGTAACAAAAAAGTTCAAAATGGCGGCCACTTTTTTAATTTTGACCACAAATTTCTTCTCTATGCTTGCTGCCATAGTTAGATATCGATTTTCAAAGCAATCGGTCCAGTAACAAAAAAGTTCAAAATGGCGGCCACTTTTTTAAATTTTGACCACAAATTCTTTCTCTATGCTTGCTGCCATTGTCAAATATCGATTTACAAAGCAATCGGCCCAGTAACAAAAGAGTTCAAAATGACGGCCACTTTTTTTTAATTTTGACCACAAATTCCTTCTCTATGCTTGCTGCCATAGTCAAATATCGATTTTCAAAGCAATCGGCCCAGTAACAAAAAAGTTCAAAATGGCGGCCACTTTTTTTAAATTTTGACCACAAATTCCTTCTCTATGCTTGCTACCATAGCCAAATATCGATTTTCAAAGCAATCGGCCCAGTAACAAAAAAGTTCAAAATGGCGGCCACTTTTTTAATTTTGACCACAAATTTCTTCTCTATGCTTGCTGCCATAGTTAGATATCGATTTTCAAAGCAATCGGTCCAGTAACAAAAAAGTTCAAAATGGCGGCCACTTTTTTAAATTTTGACCACAAATTCTTTCTCTATGCTTGCTGCCATTGTCAAATATCGATTTACAAAGCAATCGGCCCAGTAACAAAAGAGTTCAAAATGACGGCCACTTTTTTTTAATTTTGACCACAAATTCCTTCTCTATGCTTGCTGCCATAGTCAAATATCGATTTTCAAAGCAATCGGCCCAGTAACAAAAAAGTTCAAAATGGCGGCCACTTTTTTAAATTTTGACCACAAATTCCTTCTCTATGCTTGCTGCCATAGTCAAATATCGATTTTCAAAGCAATCGGCCCAGTAACAAAAAAGTTCAAAATGGCGGCCACTTTTTTTAAATTTTGACCCCAAATTTCTTCTCTAAGCTAGCTGCCATAGTCAAATATCGATTTTCAAAGCAATCGGCCCAGTAACAAAAAAGTTCAAAATGGCGGCCACTTTTTTTAAAATTTTGACCACAAATTCCTTCTCTATGGTTACTGCCATAGTCAAATATCGATTTTCAAAGCAATTGACCCAGTAACAAAAAAGTTCAAAATGGCGGCCAAAAAATTCAAACTTTTTCCTCCTCAAAATTTTAATCTCGAAAATCCCTTTCTGAATACATATTCATGATACCAACCTGGGTACCAAATTACAGATCTCTTTGACTTTTAATTTCGCCGAAATTCCTGGAACAACGCAAAAATTACACTTTTGTATGGAGAAATCCCTTAAATGTACAATTTTTACCCCTTCCAATTTGAATTTCTGGAATCCCCGTCTTAGTACGAATTCATGACCTAATATCTACCTAGGTGCCAAATTTCAGATCTCTACGACTTTTAGTTTTTCGGAAATTCCTGGAACAACGAAAAAAATTACACTTTTGTATGGAGAAATCCCTTTAATGTACGATTTTTACCCCTTCCAATTTGAATTTCTGGAATCCCCGTCTTAGTACGAATTCATGACCTAATATCTACCTAGGTGCCAAATTTTATATCTCTACGACTTGTAGTTTTTCGGGTATTCCTGGAACAACGAAAAAAATTACACTTTTGTATGGAGAAATCCCTAAAATGTACGATTTTTACCCCTTTCAATTTGAATTTCTGGAATCCCCGTCTTAGTACGAATTCATGACCTAATGTCAACGTAGGTACCAAATTTCAGATCCCTATGACTTGTAGTTTTTCGGGAATTCCTGGAACAACGAAAAAATTACAATTTTGTATGGAGAAATCCCTTTAATGTACTATTTCTACCCCTTAAACTTGGAATTTCTGGAATCCCCGTCTTAGTACGAATTCATGACCTAATATCTTCCTAGGTACCAAATTTGAGATCACTACGACTATTAGTTTTTCTGGAATGCCTGGAACAACGAAAAAAATTACAATTTTGTATGGAGAAATCCCTTTAATGTACTATTTCTACCCCTTAAACATGGAATTTCCAGAATCCCCGTCTTAGTACGAATTCATGACCTAATATCTACCTAGGTACCAAGTTTCAGGTCTCTACGACTTTTAGTTTTTCGGGAATTCCTGGAACAACAAAAAAATTTTACTTTTGTATGGGAAATACCCTTAAATGTATGATTTTTACCCCTTAAACATGGAATTTCTGGAATCCCCGTCTTAGTACGAATTCATGACCTAATATCTACCTAAGTACCAAATTTCAGATCTCTGCGACCTATAGTTTGGGCGGAATCCGTGGAACAACCAAAATACCTCATTCTTTTATATATATAGATAATTGCATGATACTGAGTTGTATTTCCTGACTTAATGAAACAAGTAAATTTTGTTAAAATGTGATAACAAAAAAAAAATACCAGGCTGAGTTTGTTGTGGGATTCTTCTCAGAGGCAGGCCGCGTTTGTGAACCCTCGTAAACTTAGTTTTAAGTCGTAAAATGGTTATCACGATTATAAATTGTAAAAGCAGTAAGCAATATTTTATTCTTTATCACACTATTAGACATTATATCGTGCTCTCACTGGCTTTAGCAAAGCTCATGAGAGCAAGCGAGAACGCAGTAGTATCAGGTACCACGCACTATATAGGCGAGTCTGACAAGAGCATTCACGTTTACTATAGTGAATTTCAATTATTGTAATTCAACATAGGGAAAATCAGAATGCCCTCATTCATGAAAATGACGTAGGTAGATAAGTAGTTCACCATAAGTTTGATATGTTATAATTTTTTAGATTAAATTAATAAAATTATGTGTCTTTTATTATTTACCTATTTTTTTCAACCACAGCTGAATGGAAACGTTATTATTTTTAAATATAAATATAATCATATCAGGACATTATACACACATCGCAATCTAGCTCCAAAGTAAGCGATAGTTTGTGTTATGGGTGATAGCAGGATTATGGCAGTGGAAAGAAAAATGCAGAGTAAACTTTGAATTACATTATATTGAATGGGAGCACGAAATTAATAAGGGCAGGGCGACGTGTACAGAGATGTATGCTGTTCGCAGTTTTCGGCGGCAAAGAGATCAAGAAACTTCGTTTGAAGGCCCGCATTGACACATTGACAGACAAAGCTTTATTAACGTCAATGTCAAGTATAATGTACCAACTATACGTACAGAGTTAAACTGTCACTGCTGTGTAATGATTTGTTTACACTTTCCAACACTGGCCCTTAAACAAAGCATTTACAATGTAACTACTCAATTGTATTACATGCTACATAAAGCCTACATACTTATGCCCTTCAATACAAGCAAAACTTAAGTACACAGCTTAGAGTTAAGACCTAGTTCACTTACAAATTTTTCAGTCTTGAACTTTGTTAAAGGCTTAGTTAGGATATCAGCTACCATATCATCAGTACATACATAGCACAATTTAATAATACCTTTATTTACATTTTCTCGAATAAAATGATGCCGGACATCTATGTGTTTAGTTCTCGCATGAAACATTGGATTACAACACAACTTCTGCGCTGACTGACTATCATTATAAATTGATATTTTACATTCAATTCCTAAACATTCATACAAAAATGTTCTTATGAATAACGCCTCCTTACATGCATCCGACAGTGCCATGTATTCTGCTTCTGTGCTCGAAAGAGCAACAGTCTTCTGTTTGCGGCTTTGCCAAGAGACTGTTGATCCTCCGAGCTTAAAAACATAGCCTGTATAGGACCTTCGGTCTACCTCATTTGACGCCCAGTCGGCGTCAACAAAAGCATTTATTTCTGTGTTAGTTTTACTAAATGTGAGGCAATAGTTAATAGTACCTTTTAAGTATCGAAGCACTCGCTTTGCTGCCTTCCAATGAGTTTCACTAAAACAGTCATTGAATTGGCTTAAAATACTTACAGCATTAGCTATATCAGGCCTAGTACAAACAACAATATACATTAAACAACCTATTAATTCTCTAAAAGGTAAGTTATCCGGTTTACTATCACATTTAATTAATTTTAAACCTGTTTCCATAGGAGTGCTAGCTGGTTTACAATCAGACATATTAAAACGCTCTAACACCCTACCTATGTAATCTGATTGATCTAAAGTAAATACCCCATTTTGTTTACATAATCTCATGCCAAGAATCTGATGAGCTGGCCCTAGATCCTTCATCTCGAATTGAGTCTTAAGATGCTGCTTGATCTTAGGTTTTTCTTTCTTGTTATTAGTGAACAAAATGATATCATCTACATACAGAGCTATAATAGTCACTGTACCATCATCATGATTCTTTATAAATACACAGGGCTCTGAAGAAAATTTTCTAAATTTCATTTTATCTATTAAAACAGAATTAATTTTCTCATACCAACTTTTAGACGCTTGTTTTAGTCCATAGATGGCCTTATTTAAGCGATAGACCATGTGAGGATTCTCTTTACTTTTGAAACCTTCCGGTTGCTCCATATAGATAGTTTCTTTAAGGTCACCGTTAAGAAAAGCTGTCTTAACGTCAAGATGATCTATATCCATATTTTTCTCAGCAGCCAAAGCAAGCAAAATTCTAAGAGTTGAGTACCTTACAACGGGCGAAAATGTTTCAAAATAATTCACACCATATTTCTGTGTATAGCCCTTAGCAACTAATCTCGCCTTATATCTCAAAACTTCTCCATCCAATCCTCTTTTTCGTTTAAAGACCCATTTACATTTCACAGGCTTCTGACCCTTGGGTAGTTCACACAAGGTCCAGCAGTTGTTATCAACAAAGGATTTATACTCATCTGACATTGCATTTCTCCATTTCTCGGAGTCTTTACTCTGCAACGCCTCTTTCGCAGTCTCTGGTTCACCATCGAAACAGCTCTCACTGGCTAGGCACGTAGACTGCAACGCCAGGCTAGTTTCGTAGCAGGATCCCTCAGAGTCGCACTGCTCCATTGTTGTTTCACCTGGAATGTAAGTTTCATCACGCGGATCATCTGATTCTATACTGTCGCTAGAAACAGGGCTTCTCTGTACACGTCGCCTTGACCTTATAGTAACCCCATCAGATCCCGCATTACTGGGGCTCCCCGTTGCATCATGTGGGATTACAGGTTGACTAGTGTGTACAGACTCATTTGAAGACGGAGAATTTAAACTGATTTCAACAGTCTGAGGCGGTTGCTGTATGGTGGAATTATAAAATTCAGTCTCGAGGAATGTTACATTCCGAGCTTTTATGCAGACTTTAGGATTAGTGGGATCTATTAATCTGTATCCTTTTGTCTCCTCACAATAGCCTACAAAAATATATTTTTCACATTTTGCATCAAATTTTTGTCTCTTTTCTGCAAGTGCATAAGCTAAACAGCCAAATGTTCTAAGGTGAGTCATATTTACCTTTTTATTTGACCACTTGCTCTCAGGAACTGTGTCCCTTACCGCCTTGGTAGGCGATCTGTTCTTGAGATAGACAGCAGTGTTCACTGCCTCCGCCCAGAAGCGCTGATCCAGCCCGGCATCGAGAAGCATACACCTTGCTTTCTCTACGATGGTCCGGTTGGCACGCTCTGCAACTCCATTCTGTTGCGGCGAGTGAGGCACTGTGGTCTGGTGGCGAATCCCGCACTTCTTCAAGAAGTCCTGTAAATTTTTATTAATATATTCGCCGCCATTGTCACTGCGAAGAACCTTAATTTGCTTTCCTGTCTGTTTCTCAACAAGAGCCTTGTATTCCCTAAACTTATCAAAAACTTGATCTTTTGATCTAAGGAAATATATATAAGTTTTTCTGCTATAGTCATCTATAAATGTGAGAAAGTACCTACACCCACTTAAAGATGGCTTAGACATTGGCCCGCACAGGTCAGTATGAACCAAACCTAATATATCTTTAGCCCTATTGAAAGATTTCTTCGGAAAAGGTAGCCTGGCTTGTTTTCCCTGTATACAAGGTACACATGATTTGAAATTTGAGTTATCATAATCAATGCCAACAGCCATACCTTTCAGCAAATCCATACTTCGCCTGTTGAGATGTCCCAGCCTCCTATGCCACATCACTTGTGACTCACTGGACTGCGATGCCAGCACAGCTTGCTCCGTAGCTGTGCACGTGGACGGGCTAGCGCTACTCTGCTTACTCAAAGGCAAAACACATGGTTTATCTATAATGTAAACCCCGTTAACTTGTTTAGCCACTGCGACAACCTGATCCCCGTCAAACACCTTACATACATTTTTATCAAAAACTACTGTAAAGCCTTTCCTAGTCATAGCACTAACCGATAGTAAGTTAACAGTTAGCTCAGGAACATACAAAACTTCACTTATAGTCCTTAAGGTGTTTTGTAGAGAAATCTTCACACTTCCTCTACCCGATGCCAACAATTTTTCACCGTTAGCAACTTTTATCTCTACGGGGGCCTCTTCTTTGTAATTATGCAATATTTTGAGATTATTTGTCAAATTATGAGTCGCACCCGAGTCCACACAGAACACTTCATTGCCTAGATTCACCGACATTGCACAAAAAAAGGATTTGTCCTTTTTCTCTCTAGGTTTCACTTTCACAACACAAGAACTAGATTTATGATTTAGCTGTTTGCATTTAAAGCACCGAATTGTCTTTTTAGGTTTACTCACTGCAAGAGCTTCAGCCTTAGTGTCATTTTCCAGTCTCCGTTGATACTCCTGAGTCAGCCTCGACCTCACAGTGTCCGTAGTGAGCTTCTCCGTTGAGTTCTCCAACGTCATGATAAGCGGGTCATAGTCGCTTGAGAGCCCGCTGAGCATGATTACTGCAAGGAAGTCATCCTCCAGGCCTGCACCTATGTCGTGAAGCTGTTGACCTACATCTGTTATTTTGTTCAGATATGACTGCATGTCGTCGAAGGCCGCTAGCTTAAGCGCGAACAATGTGCGTAGTAGACCTAGCCGCCTCGTGAGTCCTTTGCCCTCGTATGCTCGCTCCAAACTGTCCCATGCTTCGTAAGCTGTCTTTGCAGTTCTAATATGTGTTAAAACACTAGGGTGAACTAAAAGACAAATGCGCGCAAGCGCCTTACGTTGCGTTTTGTCGTCCGGTCCTTTCCTTTGTTCTACGGCGTCCCATAGATCCTCGTGGATCAGCAGCATGCGCACTAGAAATTTCCACGTGCTGTAGTCCTCCGTACCTTTTAGTTTTTCGACGGTCACTCGGCAATCCGGGGCAGCCATGCTATCGATCGAGGATGCTCGACGGGTGCCGCGTGCCACGCGGTGTGAAGGTTATCTCGGGGACAAAGCAAAACGGTAAACTCGCGCAGCCTGAAGGGCCTGGTGCACATAACCTGATAGCAGGATTATGGCAGTGGAAAGAAAAATGCAGAGTAAACTTTGAATTACATTATATTGAATGGGAGCACGAAATTAATAAGGGCAGGGCGACGTGTACAGAGATGTATGCTGTTCGCAGTTTTCGGCGGCAAAGAGATCAAGAAACTTCGTTTGAAGGCCCGCATTGACACATTGACAGACAAAGCTTTATTAACGTCAATGTCAAGTATAATGTACCAACTATACGTACAGAGTTAAACTGTCACTGCTGTGTAATGATTTGTTTACACTTTCCAACAATGGGTACTAGATAACTGATAAATATATTATAGTAACATACTTAATATACATAAATATAATTTATTGAAAAACACCCAGACAATGGAAAACATTCATGGTCATCACACAAACATTTACCAGTACCTAGTGGGAATCGAACCCACGACCCCAGACGCAGTCGGCGGGTTCGCTACCGCTACGCCATTCGGTCGTAGAGCACGGATTATTCAATACACGGGTGAAATAGCTATAGCAACAGCGTTTTCATTGGGGTCTTCTTTTTCTCGAGTCTTAAACTGTTACGGAAATAAACAATTAAAAAAAAAATATATTGTAATAAGTTACAAAATATTATTGAACAATGAACAATGAACATAACTGTAACCGTCTAAGAAGGAACTTCCATTCGTGAGGGTCCTTTGGACTTACTTACCTTATGGTACGGGAGCTAGCAACGTTTGAAAAGTAAGAATTTTAGAAGAGCTGATTTTGTGATATGTCGTCCTTCTTGCACTTTCGGTTAGAGTCGGGGCCATCTGGAAGCCGAAAGCCGTTGCGTTCATTAATGCGCATCCTTGGTCTGTCCAGGTGTTGCAGCTTACGCCTCCATAATGTTTATACCAATGTTGTTGGGGCTACTAATTGCCCTTAAAATTATTACAGGCGCACTACCATTTATGATGACGTTTCATATGTTAACTCGTATGTGGTTGACAATTGACTAATACAAAAATGAAACGTCATCATAAATGATAGTGCGCCTGTAGTTATTTTAAGGGCAATTAGTAGCCCCGACAACATTGGTATAAACATTGTGGACGCGTAAGCTGCAAATAGGATGCGCAGTAATAAACGCAACGGCTTCTGCCAGCCAGATAGCCCAGACTCTAGCCGAAAGTGCAAGAAAGACAACATATCACAAAACCAGCTCACCTAAAATTCTTTCTCGAAAACGTTGCTAGCTCCTATACCATTAGGAGGGAGCGAAATCCAGATCGGCTAGCCGGTTATATCACTCCTTTGTATCTCCTAAAGTGAGACACATCTTAGCATCGCCGTTTTCAAGTTGCGTCCCACACCAAAGGCCTACCCGTCTTCCATGGCATCAAGGACATGCGGTCCGGTCTCCTACCATCATCGCGCGACAAGGCATTTGGTTCTAAAACGGCTAGAACGCCGGCGGTGGCAAGAGCGCGATGGATGATGCCATTGATGCTAGAGTGACGCGGTATACGGCCGGCGCTCCTACTGCATGAAAGACGGTGGTGTCCAAGCTTATCGACTGCCTCTCCACAGATACACTGATGCGGAGAAAAACAAAGAGCACCCAAGCGAAGACAGGTGGCGATGCGGAATGTGGTGTCGTCTAACAAGGTACCAATGCTAGACGAAGGAATGGCGGTTTGAAAAAGTAAATAATTCCAATTTAGTATTAATTCAAAATAGAGAACTTTACTCTAGGTACTTGGTCATAATCCGACCTTTGGTTGCACAATCGCTATTTTCAATGTTCAAAGTGAAAATACCATCCCGCGATTAATTAACGGTTGAGGTGGCGGTTTTTATGCTACTCTAATTAACTGCCCATAAAATTATAACGCTTTGTTATTTTACGCGAACGTTGGAAAAAAGAGTGCGCGCCCAAAAATAAAACAAGCGGTCGTGCAGACGCGGCGGCGAATAGGAATGAGTCGCCCGGAATACACCTACAGAAAATAATTCTATGAAAGTATTCCGTGAACGCGATAGATGCGCGCACGTACAGTATAACGCAATGCATCTTCCAGCGCTCTGGACTATGCACTGTACAGTTCGCGCAGACGTTAGCGTGTATGTAAACAATGAGTTGACAAGGATGCGTCCGTGCCGAATCCGATACAAGCAGTGACAACTGCAGTTGGACTCTGACAGATGTTCTGTGTCTGTGATTGTTTCTGTTACGTGATAAAGATAGCTCTGAGTGGGGTTGGGTTTGGAGTAATCTAGTTGAACCAAATGTTTGCTGGTGGTGGCGCGGGCTTCCAGAAGCAGTCGAAGCCTCCTTGGGAAGCAGCCAACTCTAACGCAGAGATATCTCCGAGCTGGTGAGTAATCCTGGGTACAGAATACGGCTATACAGTACCATTGTTTTGCTATGATACAGCTAACACGGCAGACGGTGTCCTGCCTTATAATAATGAGTCTAAATAGTAACGGGTCAAATATAAAAATCTTTAAAATAAATTGAGACAATTCTCAGTTTTCACCACACTTGAAGTCGGCAGTTTTTGTTGTACATAAGTGTAGGAGATATAATATAAAATAATTGATAGGAAAACATGCACAAAATAACACAGCTTTTTTTTTGAATTTCAAGTAAGTACCTACAGGATATCATAGGGCGAGTTTCCTGTAAGAAACATGAATCGTAGGTCCTTAATAAGCAACAGCGATGTGGGTGTGTGAATTCATCATTATCGGATTCCCGACATTTATAAATGGCTGTTTTCTTATTTGTTGGCCCACGTGTATCTTTGTAGTGGCAGAACAAATAAATAGATGACCGAGTGGAGTAGCGGTAGCGATCCCGTCGTCTGCGTTGGAGGTGTGGGTTCGATTTCCACAACTGAAAAGTGTTTGTGTGATGATTATGAATATTTTCCGGTGTATGGGTGTTAATTAATACATATTTTATTTATGTATATTGAATATTATGTAAAATTAGATAATATCTTTATTCAAGAAGATTAAGGTTAAAAGTTAGTAACATTAACTATAAAATTAAACTATATCTAAATTAAAATATATTATGTATATTATTATTATATATTATGTATATTTATCAGATATCTACGTACCTAGCCTATCGCTCACTTTCCGGCTAGATTGCGATTGTGTGTAAACTTCCAAATGTATATATAAAATGTAATATATAAAATTCTCTTGCTAGATTTTTGTTACCAAACTCCTCCGAAGCACCTCGATCGAAAATTTTCATCGAAATTTTCTGAGTATGCTCGGTAGGTTTCAGAGGAAGTCGTAGGCTTTTTTTATATTCCTAATGACAAAACAACAGTTGCCGGGTCAGCTATTAATAAATAAAAATAAATTATTTTAATTCGGACTCTAGACAATTTGATACACAAAATATTTACCAACCCACATACCAGAAAATTTTGGCTGTTTATTTACGGTTTTCCAGCAGCGTGGTCTTCTCCGGCGGGTGTGATTTCCCTCCGGGTGGTACGGGCCTCGAGGCAAACCTTACGCACGGAATGCGTAGTTTACAGACACACCACTAGGTGGAGGCATGAAATCAAAAGATTCGCGTGGAAGAAATTTCAGGAGTGCTAAGTCCACCATCGGACGTTCCTCGGCTGAAACGACGAGGACAAAAAATAATACAATATTCGTTTTTGTAATTATATTGATTTTGCTGACTGAATGGCACACCGTCACCATAGAGTATAAAGGGATCACTGATCCCTATTCTATGGATTAAACATTCCATACAATTGACAGTTCATTTTTTGTGTCGATTTGATGCGCCCCCTCAAAGGTCCACGGTAATAAATTGACATTTGTTCGTAGAGACAATTAGCCCTGGACAGGGCGGACGACGCTAAAATTGTCGTCAGTTGATTTGTGTCAAAAATGCTTGTTTTGGCACCAACAGTAAGGCCACGCTGTAGTTCGCTCCGCAGCCACCTATGGAATTTTGACAGAGTGCGTTACTGTTTGCTTGTATGAAAGAGGTTTACGTAAATCGTTCGGATGCCATAACCGGAGTTTTCTTATCAGTGGTAAAGACCGCCGTTTTGAATGTCATTTTATTTTAGTTCCATGGACTCTCACGCTAGGTTACGCTACAATCAGCGCCAAAATGGCGAAAATCGAAGTGCGAATGGCGAGAAGTGTCTCGAGGTGTCTTCATTTTTAAGTTGACATTCTGAGATTCATAGATAGAGTAAATAAAAATTACAACTAACTATACGAATTAACTCTACGATTTCGTATTGTGAAGTCAACATCTCCTGAGGATGTCCCGCTGTCGGGACGAAACGTGCGTCGAAGAAAGTGTTGGAAAATTGTGTGTGGTGTTTCATGTGGGCAGTATTCCTGTATCTTGTACCATACAGAATATTTTGAAGTAGTGAATTATAGCAAAACGATTAATCTGTCCTGCTAATTATGGATTTCCGCAAAATAACGCCTGCTTCCATTCAATATGTAAATAACAAGTTTTTAAGCATAAAATAAATTATGAAGTGATTTTTAATAATTCTCGTGTCACAGTGTTGTTAACAAAACTCATCCGAAACGGTTTGACCCATTTTTATGTTTTTTTTTGCCTGTATTTGGGATTTTGAGAATAGTCGTAAACTATTTTTCTTGTAACTAATACGGTATTATAACAAAACTTATAATTATTATTTTTTTTATTATATTAATATTTCGTATAACACACAGCGCTATCTAGCGTTGATTTGAATTGTTAAGTAGTCACGATGGTTCTAAGAATTTACCTCAGGCATTCAACTAGTATTCGCTTCCAAAGAAGGTTTTTATGTTGCATAAAAAGTTACATAAAAATATCAAAGATGTCGCTAAAAGACCACGTGTAATGTTACCCCGCCTCATTTTTAATTTGTCATGAAGTATCTACTGTTGTTTTAAGATGGCAGTGTTAAGACGATCGAGAGGAACATTTATTTATCACGAGAAAAATCAAGGAATTCCACGGGAATTGTAAAAATTTGGTCAAGTGCGAGTCGGGTTCGCGCCTTGAGAGTTCCGTACCATCAAGACCAATTCTCAATAGTATTAAAGTAAACTAAACGCCTCTGCTCAGCAAATTCAAAATCTAAATTGGCTAAGGTCAGGTCTCATGGGAGGATAATTACCTACCACCGTCTAGCGATTTAGCGATTGAGCGCAAAAGCTAAAAAATGGGACTCTATTACTGAGACTTTGCCGTCCGTCCGTTCGTCCGTATGTCACAAGGCTGTATCTCTTGAACCGTGACAGTAACAAATTGAAATTGAAATTTTCACAGATGATGTGTTTGTGTTGTTGCTATAACAATAAAATTCGAAAAATGGAATAGAATAATAATATGAAACCCTTACAACAAACGTTATTTTTTGCTTGCTCGATATTGATAACGGCAACAGGTAGACGCTTAAAACATTCACAGAATATAAAGTTAATAAATAGTTAAAATTAACTTGAACCATCTCTTGATGCAACAAGTTATTAGTTATGAGAGTAAAAGTTTGTAAGACAAAAATTAACATAAAAGCATTGGTTTTTTTGAGCCCCACCTTCAAACTCCACACGAATCGAATGACATATAAGCGACTTTGACAAAGTGGGGCGCGTCTTCGTGGATTGAATAAAATCTATACACCACATCGTTTTAAGAGATGGTGCTATAAAATTACTAAGCAATTGAAATGACACCCGGCCCCGGCCTAGATGTAATGCGGCTTTCGACATGCTTGGGATATTTGCTTGTAGTGTTTAATATGGTGCACTAAATTTTCACTTTAAAATGCAGGGTTATATAAAAAATACCAATTATAGCCTTCGGCCTTAGTTGTTACCATTAACACTAACAACTTTTGTTCTACGACTTTTCTAAAAATTTATCTCATACAAAATAATGCTTTTTCTATAAAGTGACGTTACACTGTTACGGTTGTACGCTGCGAGTTCCCCCGCAGGCCATCGCGCCGTTGTCTCTTGCCGATGTTACAAAGGTCGGAACAAGTATAGAGTGTAAAATATTGAATATTTGATATTTCTCAAAATCTCGAGCAAAAAAAGTTGTAAAACAAAAGTTGTTAGTGTTTGTAAACAAATACAGGCCGAGAGCGATTTGGTATTTTAAATTACCCTGTATATTGGCACGTAAAATAAACTTTAACCGGGAAGAGTCTAGTATGCACACCTTGCAGACTTCGCCCGTAGCACATCGATATGTTGCGTGGCGACTAGGCGGCTATGGAGCAACAGTTTTCCAGGTAAACGTATCGGCCTTAGCCCAGTTCAGTTGGTGACGTCAGCTATAATAGTAGACCGAGGTAGACAATTTAAATAGCATGCAAATTTCGAAACAAAGAGCTTTTCACCCCATGACCTAAACTGTTTAAGGCATACAGCGAAGCCAATAGCCATATCACTTATCAATTCCACTACTAGGATTGCTTTTATGGAACGAAATTCAAAAAATGTATGGGAATAACATGTACGATCATGACCACGTGACTGCCGCGCAGACTAACTGTCACTCGTATACATTTTTAAGGTTCCGTGCGCCAAAAAACCCGGAACTCTTATAAGATCACATTGCAGTCCGTCTGTCTGTCTGTTATTTACAAAGGTGGGAAAACCGGGTCGTTGAAATTTCAAAATGACATAACAATATTGATTGTGGTATCAGATGACTTTTGTATTGCTAAACCTAATTAATTTTTATTTTTTATGCTTGATGCATTTATTGGGCAAAATGTCGAAAAAACATAATACTTTATCTCCGTATATATCTTTATAGTAGTCTACAAGTGAAAAATAAATTCAACTCTGTATTTTATTTTTTTTTGGTTTGTGTTGGCTAAGCTTGCGGTTCGGTAAGAAAAGTGATTCTTATGGTTTTACTTTTTCTATAGTAGTACCGAATCCTCGGTGCACGAGTCTGACTTGCAATAATTGACCTTTTTTTTTCTTTTCGTTCCATGTGCGTACCAAAAGCCAACGTAGAAATGGAATTTTTAAGACAATGACACCCCGTCAGATTTGTTGATATAAGTCTAATTTTTTTTTACTTTACAAATTACCAAAAGCCAATAGACATACACAGGACCCGGAAAACCGCGCAAAAAAATGTCGCTAGTTTCTCTCTCTCCAGTCGTTCCTTCATTACTGAAGATCGTGGTCCTGGGGATTTTGCAACCTCGAGCGGATTAAATTCTTCCACCGGGTTCTATCGGAGGCCAGTCTTGCAATAGTGTGAAATTTGCACTTGGAGTCCCTCAACTGGTCCGACCATCTGGTTGGTGAGCGGCCTCTCGGTCTTTTGCCCTCGGTGTTGCCCGTCACAATAAGCTTTTCCAAGCTGTCGTTCCCACGTCGCATAATGTGTCCAAAATAGGAGAGCAGGCGTTGGTAACATATGGAGGAAAGTCGTGTTTTTACCCCTAGCTGTGACATGATAGACGCGTTTGTGCGCTTGGCTGTCCAAGGAATTCTTAACATGCGCCTCCAGCACCACATCTCGAACGCGTCTATCTTTTGCCTTTCTCTTGCCTTTATGGTCCATTAGTTTAGTGGTGTCAAAAATGTTTTGACACCACTTAACTAGCGACATTTTTTCCACCATTAAATGCAGAATAAGGTGCATTACAAAAGAGATCGATAGTCTTTCGATAGGTTTATTATCTCTAGGCCTTGTTAATATATTCATGTGTAATTTAGAATCTAATCCGATAGTTAATAACCCTGCATTATAGTGCATTGTGTATTCAGCCTTCAGAATGTCATTATTACTACTCGCTCTACGAGTTATGTAATGTTACTGTAAATGTTCACATGTCATGGGAGTATGACAACCTTCCTGGCTCAATAGCTTACTCAGGTACAAGTGAGAGGTCGTGGGATCGATTTCCGCCAAGGGCCTCTTTAGAAAAGTTTTCTCATGGACAAAACCAAAATGTTCTATGAAAATAAAATAGTGTTTTCTAAGAACAATTGGAACTAATTTGTTTTACATATCCGGAATTTAATTTTGCATACAAAAGGTTACTTTTCAATGCACTGTCATACAGATTTTATTGAGAATTTCAACTTCTTTATTTGCCTTTAATTTTGGGACCAGGATGTCAATTGAAAAAATTATATTTGTTGGAACTAATGTGGAGACCGTAGTCTATAAAAATTAAGTTTGGATTTGAATCAGCTTAGTATATATTTATGATCATTAACCTTTATAAATTCTAAATTGGCTCAGGATTGTCTTGGAGGCAGGCTTCGCCCGAGGTAAAATACCTTCTTACCACAAAGACGCACTGCCAAGCGATTAACGTTTCGGCGCGATGCTGTATAGTAACTGTTAGAGGTGAGTTTACTTACCCCTTCCAAGTAAAAACGATAACATCGAACGATTTGTCATCACTTACCATCAGATGAGATCGCAGACCAGTACTAACATAGTCAGTATAAAGAAACATTGAATAATTATGCCGCGTTCATTTACTGTTCAGTCAACTGTAGATTTGTTCTCCGTTGCCTTCTTACAGCTTAGCTTTGATAGAGGCTTAGTAAGACACACAACGCAAATTAGTATTGGCATGTTCGGTGTTCCTGGCAGTGACCCAAATGCAACGGGTTGAATATCTCAAGCAAATATTTTACAAAGAAAAGTTGGTGTAAAAGTTGAATGGTTCAACCACTAAGTTTCATCACAAACTTTCTTTGTTTGTTTTTGTTTTGATTTTTGTTACATTAGTATTATACGTGTATAAGTGACCTCGAAAGCTTGTTGAATATGTCCACAAACACGTGTGCGTATGTTTGTTTACGCCTTCCTGGTTGGAAGTATTTCAACCGATTTGGCTGAAATTTTAATATAGATAGTTTAAGAATATCTCGGATCAACTTTTTTTGTCACGAATAAATCTATGATTCTCATGGGCTTTAAAAAAACTTCAGGCTGACAAAAGTACTAGCAACATATTATACAGTATAATAAAATCAATTTGGATTAGACAACAATCTCACGTGATGTAAGTTAAAATCCCACCAAAAACATTTTCATGTAAAATGTTGCTAAGACGAGAGGATATGACTCACACTTTCAATAAGATATCAAATCTTATGTAGATCAAGACTTCTAACTCTATACACCCTACCACACAAGCTCTATAACTTCACAAACTCTACACTTTAGTTATAGTAATGTTATAAGGTTTTAAAAACACTTCGAGAAAAGGTAGGTAGTGCAATCGCGCTTCGCTTGGCTCGTCTTGGCGGGAACACTACCGTGTTCCCAGATAAAAACGCGGAAGCTTGAAAGGAGTTTCACTACTGAATTTCTTGGTCGTATTAAGTGAATTGTGTCTTAGGCCGTAGCCAACGATCTCAGTAGACAGTAGTGATATTGATTTTGTTTTTTTTTTACTTCTAGTGGAAGCTAAATTTAACTACAGGGACAAAAGTTTAGTGAGCCTAGTGTCATTTAAGTTACTGAATATACTGTTATAGTGTTAGAAAATATCTAAATGCCAACGGCATAATGACATTATAATATAATTTGTATTGAACAACTTGACAATGAAATTTAATTAATACCATTTTGTAGTTTATATATTAAGTATTTGCAATGTTACACAAATTTTAATTTTATAATGACATATAATTACTTAGATACTATTAGAATACTGAGTATTTGCAAACTGTGAATGACAGTCGATTGTGTTGGCGTAATTGCTTAGTTTGATCTTGTTGTGTACCCACAATTTGGCAAATAAAGGATTATTTAATTTATTTATTTATTTGAAATTGACACGTTACAATTAAGGGGAATGGTTACCATCCTGGCGCGTAAATTCAAATTTTAGTTTCTCGCTAATAGTAGACTAATTATACATCTTAGTCTTATGGCAATGCTACAATGATACAACATTTATGCATCTATATGTTTAAAAAAAATTCTGCTCAACAATACTCATTTACTTCATATTGGTTTCCGATAGCTCGAAATCTGGGAAACTGCAAATAATTATCTTTCGGGAATCAATATGAGGTAAGAAGGAATTTTAGAGGAAAGTTCCTATTAAAAACATGTAGATTTTCCAAAAACCTACAAAGTGTAATTAGTCTAATATTTGCGAAAAAGTAAATAAAATTTGAATTCCGCGGGCTGTTAGGGCCGTGAATTACTGTTAGCCGTCTTATGATGCATGAGCTCAAAAAATCCTCGAGTTATCACATACCAGCGGGGCTAGACAAAGTCACAAGCGTTTGGCGTTAACGCTAGTCGACAAAAATGTATGGACAAAACAAATGACTGTAGAAAAACCACGATAATAATTACTAAACACGCTGTGTTTGATACTGTCGGCTGTCAATTGTCAAGCGAAGTACGCTAAAGTTATCTACAAGGTCCGCGAGAACGCCAGCGAGCGTTCAAGTTAGCGTAGTTAATTATTCAAACACGTGTTTAGTAATTATTATCGTGGTTTTTTCACAGTCATTTGTTTTGTCCATACATTTTTGTCGACTAGCGTTAACGCCAAACGCTTGTGACTTTGTCTAGCCCCGCCACAGAGCCCCGCTGTATATAAAAGTTAGGACCCTCAAGTGAAAGTCCAGTTCGAGGTGGATATGATTTGGAATATCATGGTATAATATAAATGTCAGAGCATTACCAAAGCGCGTATGAGCGAGTACCTAAACCATATGCAGGTTGGAAGGCATGGCTCGCAATCATCTGAAGCGGGCAACCTGCCAGAATCATTAGGTCAAATATATCCATCAAAATGGCGAATGAAATTAGTGAATAAATGATATTATTATCTGTCAAATTTCAATAATAATAATTATTATTGATGCTTGTTGTACTGGCTTAAGTTTAAGCTCCTCATCTAAAGACTTTGGAATAAATATAGCTATTTATGCAACTGCCTATTGGAATATATTTGTACGTTTTTCACTAGCTGACCCAGCAAATGTTGCTTTGCCATATAAATAAAATTATTTCTTACGTAAGGCTACTATTCTGAGACCCACCGAATATACACAAAAAAACATCACAAAAATCGGTCAAGCCGTTTTGGGTGCCTTTTGATGTTAACACACACACGAAAATTTTACAAGATAGATATGAAAAAAAAATAAAGATTAGAAAGATATAGATATTTAATGTCTGACGCATGCAGAGATAAACAATATATGCATATAAAATGCCTGATGCATGCAGAGATTAGAAAGATATAGATATAAAATGCCTGACTCATGGAGATTAGAAGGATATAGATATGAAATGCCTTACGCATGCAGAGATTAGAAAGATATGAAATGCCTGATGCATGGGAAACGAAGAGGTTATTTGGGGCTTCCACCCTCTGAAACCTGTCGGCCACGTTGGCGGGAGTATGAGACTTCTCGGTCCTCTGCTGATGAGGGAACATGTCGAGAAACTTCACCTATCCACTATGCCAAATTATTGTAGCAATCAGTTATTTAACTGTAACTAACTTAAGCCTATCAAATTATATTTAAGAATCCGGTAGCCGACTTGTTTAGAAAGAAGGGTGAATGAGCCGGGGCAGACAACAGTACACATTATGGGTCAAGGTCAACCTCACGGTACAAGCTTTCTATTATGACGCTTATGGGACCGAAAAGAACATAGATTTAAGTATTAATATATCTTCTATAATTTATATAAAATTCTCGTGCCATTTTTGAAACCTAATTCCTTACGGCTCTACAGATTATTATGAAATTTTCTGCGTATATTCGGTAGGTCTGAGATTGGGTCGTAAGCTATTTTTATACTTGTAATGGCAAAACAACGTTTGCTGGGGTCAGCTATCATATATAAAATTCTCGTGGCAATTTTTATTACCAAACTCCTGCTCGACCTGATGTTATGAAATTTTCTGTGTATTCGGTAGGTATGCGAGTAAGTCGTAAGCTTTTTTTTATTTCCCTACTGACATAACAACGTTTGCCGGGTCGGCTAGTAGAATACAGAATATAAAAAATTCTCCTTTGTCTACTCCTATTTATGATGGGAGTTCAAAATTGATCTTATAAATTCTGCCAGGACGACAATTGACACCACATATAAAAGTCATTCCTTGCTCTGTGATTGACACCGAATAGAATACATACAAGATTTTGCTCGTGTCTTCGATTTCCGGTTTTCTTTTTTAAATCCCGTGAATTCCGTTGTAATTTGGAACTCCTACTCCTACAATACGAATTTTAGCTAAATCAGTTCAGTAGTTTAGGCGCGATCGAGTTATAAACATACAAACAAACACAACAGTCGTGTTATTTTTAACACCTACTAATAAAAATTCCAAACGTAAGTGTAGGCAATGTTAGCATGTATCACGTATGTTAGTTGACTAAGTATTCTTTTAAAATGAAGAAGCCAAATTGTAATTTTTCCTTTCAATGTATAGAGTCAGATGATGTAACTTAAGGAACTGTTACATAATGCAAGGTAAACTAATAATGAACAACAAACCCTTAAACTTGGGGCTGAACTTAGGCTGGCGTTTCCTTCTAGCCGTAAAAAAATCACTGAGAGGGATGTGTCTGATTTAAGATTTTTTAAATGAGAATTCTTTCCACTTGAACACATATCTCTACATTTTGTGTATACTTGAATGTCAATATACTACCGAATTTTCCTCAATCTACTGTTGTCTCACTGGGTTTTGAGATGGTACTGTTAAGACCTAAAGAGATTAATGTTGATAATTTTAATTTAAAGTTTTAATTTTTTTCAACTACTAGCCGCAGTTGAAGCCTCTCACTGGATCAGACCTAATTGTATTTCTCCTCTACCCTACAGTAGCTGGTCATGGGTTTCCTCTTAGAATAAGAGGGGTTTGGTTAGTAAGTAGAGGAAGACCAAAAAGATATGGAAGGATTGTGTGAAAGAGGATTGAATGTTGACAGCTGATAGGAGAAAATGGAAGAAGACTTTACTACTGACCCGTCGAATCCGGGAAGTTTCAACCATTAATCCCGGGAAAAATTAAGGGATTCCACGGGATTCGTAAAAAAAGGAACTTCACGCGGGCGGAGTCACGGGCAACAGCTAGTTAGTATCTAAAGTACAAACGTAGTAAATAATATAAGACCTCAGTCATCGACAGTTCTGCTGTTGTGTATAAAATGATATTAATGATGATAAATCCACGATCCGAAACTCCCGTTAATTATCAAACTAACAATTATAGGAATGTGGATCACCAATTATGTCTGTAGCACATACATTCTGAAGTCAAAATAAACGTATACCTACAATACCTGCAACAAAGTTAGTATTGGAAAAATTTGAATTTTTTTATGTTTGAATATTGTATGCTTGGATGTTTGTTACTTCCAAAACAGTTGCATCGATTAGGCCGAAATCTGACCGAATGGCTTCAATTAAAAATAAATAATTCAATAAAAAAATGACGAGAGCTCCCATACAAAAACGCTCGTTTTTTTTATTTGGTGGGCAGGGGCGATAAGTTTACTGTAATACTGTAGGGTCTTGATAGTACGAATCCATCAGTGAGCGAGCCCGACTCGCACTTGACCAATTATCACTATTCTGTGCCTTAAACAAAACTTTTTCCCTGCATGTTGTGCAAGGCTTTTTTATATTAATTTTGCACTTTAGGGTCAACATCTTCTGAAGATACGCGTCGATACAAAGATAGAAAATATGCGTTGAGAGTAGTGAAAAGTTTAATTTAGTATTGCATGTGAGTGGCTTGCGTGGGACTTGCTTGCTTTCTTGATTGGTTAGAAGTTGATGCAAAGTTATGAAAGTGGTGATACTGAAAGAACAACGTTTTTTTTTAACGCTCGTTTGACTTCACTCCCCATTACTTGCACGCCGTGAGCTATAGTTTAAATGAGCTCCGATAAATTAAGCAATAAAGTTAAGGACAATAGCGTTAAGTCGTCCTCGTCACAGGTACGCCGTTACGTACGATATTCGTTAGGGCGGCGTTATCGGGCGGGCGCGAGATGCGGCGGAGGGCGGCGAGGGGCGGGCGGCGACTCCGCGCGATGCCGGCGAAGCCTCCGCGACACTCGCGCGACCGCCGCCGCCGCACACCCACGCCGCGCCCGGTCGCCGTGTTACGTAACGAGTCGACGGCCAATATCTGTTGAGTGCGTCGCGCGCCGCGTCCACCGCTCGCGCACGCTTGCTCACGCTCCCATCCGCCGCCCACGCGCACGCCATGCCCAGCACCGCGCGCGCCCCGGCGCGGCCCTCGCGCGGGCCCGCC
Organism: Coenonympha arcania; assembly: GCA_036785405.1. Taxonomy (NCBI): domain Eukaryota; kingdom Metazoa; phylum Arthropoda; class Insecta; order Lepidoptera; family Nymphalidae; genus Coenonympha; species Coenonympha arcania. Next base: position 22,419,069 of record CM072082.1, read on the forward strand.
GCCGCCGACCAAACGTAGACACCGCGATCACCAACTCTACTGCCATTCATCCTGCCAGATAGTTTTAAGACTAGGTTTACTTAGTAGCGCTTACGCTTAAGTGGACTCTGTGATGTAGAGAGATTAAGACTGATTTCACCGTGCGTGCCGGACGTTCCCGCGCGAGCGTGAAAACGTCGAAGACAAACGTCGCAATTGCTATTTCGAGATCAGGCCATCGCTAAATAAGCTTTCACTGCCGCCTCCGCCTTCTACCGATAGTGTGTTAAGGACTTTTGAACCGTTTTATTATTAAAATTTATTATATGCATAGGTAGCGGGTATTAGGGGAGATTAGAGGTCGAGGACGCGTGGACATTTACCAAAATTCGCGACAACATAAGCTCGTGGGTGCTGTGGTGGCGTCAACGCCATCTTCGGATGGGCGCACCGCAGACCCCCAAACAGCTAGATGAGGACGACTGCGTGCCGCACGTGGGTGTAGGAGAGGAGCTTCGTCCGCAGCAAGAGCGCAAGCTGGAGCGCCGCCGAGCGCAGGGTGGCCCGCGGCGCCGCGCCCTCGACCACGAGCTGGAGGGCGAGCGCCGGCGCCCGCGCCGCAAGCCGAGGAAAAGGTGAGTATTTAGGGGCTGTCAACACCAAGTTCTAAGAGGAAATCCGCACAGAAGAAACACGGCAAGAAGCTGAGAAGTTTCTTTTACTGAAATATCAACAACACTTGGGTATATGGAAGAATTGCTAGCAGCATCAATGATTGCAAGTAAGTTTCTTTTACTTTACTCCTACTCATTTTAGAACGCCATCACTTCGTGCGCAGACTTCATTCAAAGGCGACGTAATCGAAGATAAAACTTTAACTTAAGTGATATCATACTTCCGCATAATTTCGTTAAATTCATAATTATTAGTAAAATCAACAAATGACGGACAGTACCATTAAGCACGGCTCTCGGTGCTACAATTATTTTGATAACGGTTTCAGACCCGACAGTGGGTTTGAAGTTAAAAATAATATTACTAAATAATAACATCTTGATTTTAAATAAGATCAATTTAATAATATTAAGCTTCGTTTCAATTAAATTATTTTGCTATACTCAGAGTATTACATACTGAGACATAAGTTCTTGAGTTTCACTATGTAATTTCACCAGGGCTTTTCTTTATCCTTTACTTATTGAGTGGTCTGGCTACCAAATGCTCTATTTTTGTATTATTATATCAGTTTTAATACTAACTTCCTTAATTACTTCAGTTTAAAAAGGAAGCAAATAAAAATATATACTCTCTACAAAAGGTAAAAAACCAACTGCGAATCGGACTCGCGTACCGAGGAATTCGTACTACATGATTCTATTGAACATGATTATTTAAAAAAAATTAACGGTTAAATTTTGAAAAAAAATCCACATAAAGTTAAGAGTATTAAGCCAAAAATTCTGTTTTACAGTGTACGAATTATAGTAGAAGCTTTTTCATATGATATCCTGCTTGGTATTTACTGAAATTTAAAGCTCACGATTTTCGATGAACTGATGAGATAAAAATAATGTTCGATATCCTTTATACTGACTACTACTACGTTAGTAATATTATATATTCGGTGGTAATACCAACCACTATTAAATACATTTGCTCCATTTTTTTCCCATATCAACAGACAGACATACAGACGGATGAAAAAGTTGCTACAGATGTTAATTTAGTATGGGACCCTAAAAAGGTAATTATTTTGCGTGCGTGGTCCAAATAAACCAGGAGGCGCGTTGTTTTGCTAATGGTAGAGCTAATGGTCTAAGAGCCTTTCGACCTTCACCGAGCTGTTATGAAACATATTTTTTATAAAATATAGGTACATATGTTTAATATATTATTTTTGTACCTATTTATACCCGCTTACCAGGTAATGTGGTCAAGAAATTAATAGACCAGTGTACCTTGGCATATTCTTTATATTATTTACTTTCGGTTACGATAAAAACTGACAAGTTAACTGAACTGTGAAAAGTAGGAAAAAAATCTTTTCCATCAATTTAAAGGTGCCTGGTCAGGGATTTGCTAGTCAAGCTATTACAGGCGTGTTCATCTGTTAAAAAAATATGTTTCATCAAGTTAACAGCTCGTTGAAGGTCGTCGTAGGTCTGGCTCTCCTACTATAAATCACCGCCCGATTTAGTCCTGCGGCTTTTTTGACATTGAACGTCGCCCGAACAGAAAGTGTGGCGGTATAACTTCACCTTGGACTTGCGAAACAGAAGGACGCGCGACCTCCAGCTGCTATCGATTGGGGTACCGCGAGTGAACACTGAACATGACCCGCTCCGAATCTAGTCTACACTCTTCAGAGTGTGATAACAATGAACTTGAATTGCTCCACTCGGACTGCCCCTCTGTTCTTGTTGATATAAAGTTCGACTGCCGTTTATAAGATCTTTGACACCGCGTCAAAAATTAATAATAAATATCAGGATGCTCGTTATTTTTTTTTGTAAATACCTCATTTTCCAAAAAAATTATCGTAGCTAGATTTAACGCTCTCGAAACCCCCTGTATACTAAATTTCATGAAAATCGTTGGAGCCGTTTCCGAGATTCAGATTATAGTAAGGAATAGCTTATGTTAAGGGTAACGGATAAAATTAATATACATAATAACAATATGCATAAATAGTTTCTACACTAGAAATATTCATGCTTATCACACGAACATTTTCCATTCGTGGGAATCGAACTTATGACCTCGAACGCAGGATCGCTACCGCTTCGTCGTCAAAAGTACCACTGTTTCTCATCAACAACAGAGATTTTCGTCCCAGGTACCTACATTTTTTTAAAACAGCCATATTAATAATATGTTAGTTTACTCTTTAGCTAGAAACTTAGAATAATTATGATTACTGTTGATAAGAGATTAGTACGTTTTATTTTACGATATTTCCACATAATACCAATAATAGTAACAAAATTATTTATTATCCCAAGAACAAAACAAAAAACATAATCTCCGATAATAAGCAATTATTTACGCATTAGAGAAAGTTTAGTAATGAGATATTTCCTGTGCTGTTTTTACATTATTGATATCTGTTTTTGTTATTTACGGTTCCATACCTCAAAAAAAGGAACCCTTATCAGATCATTTTGTTGTCTGTCTGTCTGTCTGTGTGTCACGAATTTACGAAGATATAGAAAGAAGTTTGCAATAGCTGTAGGTAAAAACGTCATTGCAATCATAAAAACCGGCCAAGTGCGAGTCGGACTCGCGCATCGAGGGTTCCTTACTGTAAAAGAAGTAAAACTTTAAAATAATCACTCTTGTTCAATATAATTATGAATAATAGAAATTAATGTATATTTTACGGGAAAAATAAAATCAAGTCTGTATCTATATAGATAGTTAGATAGAAAAACACTTTATTGCACACCACAGAATAAAAATATAAAAAAGAAGAAATACTTTTTTGTTATTAATAATTAACCTCAAAAAAGAAAGTTAAGTTAGAAAAGTGGTTCCTATGGTTTTACTTTTTCTATAGCAGTACCGAACCCTCGAGTTAGTTTAATCAAGAACGACGGAACTCTAAAAATAAATTGTCGACGTACGAGTAGTAATAAGAGAAATAAGTTTTCAACACTTAACGGGGATTCGGGAAATAACTTTGCGAGCTCTAGCGACCTCGTAGCAGTAACCAGCGTAGCAGTAATTAACGTAGCAGTTCGTAGTTATTACGGTGCTTTGCTACGCCGTCCATTAGATGCACGGCGAAGCGCTACGCCATACATTTGATGCACTGCAATTTGCGATGTTACTACCATCTGGATCTTCTACCAAATCTATAAGGCTTTTGAATACCAAGGAGGATCATAATTATTTACTTCTACAGCAAGAATGAAGTAACGTGTGTTAAACAGGATCAGTACTGTGAATAGACTCTAAAATAACATAGCATTGGGTTTCAATTTTTAATGGTACATAGTGGAACGTAGAGCTTATAAAATATTAACGATGTAGGATGACAGGTGCATATTCGTTTGTCCAGATAGCGGAATCTCTGTTTCTGAACAAATTGACACATGGACATTGGACAGTGCAACACTATTCCCAGATTTGGCAATTTTGTTGAAAAATCGAGATTGGAAGTATTGATTAACCTGAACTGGCAGAAACATGATTCTCTTTCAGTTAGTTATTTTTCATAAGAGCCTGTGTTATTCCTTTGTGGAAATCAAAAAATTTCGTTTTCATGGTAAAGAGGTTAAATTAAGATCATGACTTTGTGATTTTTGATTCAACTAGAATTACCACAGATATAGAGAATTACTTAACTTCCTTTCCTTTCCTTTATTCCTTTTAGTTTTTCTGCTCAACGTTAATAGATTAGTCACCTAGCCAGCTATATACCGAATTGGGAAATGTATTAAAATCTATTGCCGGGCCTGTATTACCAGGTTTGTGGTGCTAAAGGGCTTTCAAACTCGGCAACAATATATAGCAATACATGCCAGAAACACCGTTTTCCGTTTAACTCACTACTAAATAATATCTTCGTAGAACATGACTCGGTTTGCGACGCGAAGAATATTTTCCTAGTATCTCGACTATATATTTTATCCATTACGCAGAGTGAATTTATGAAACCGGCATCACATGACTACTATATTTTTAATATAGGCATGAAAGGGTAACAAATTGTATATAATGTATGCATACAAACTTTGGTATTTATTTATTACCTATTTTAATGCTATTAAATTATTTTAGAAAGTAGGTACCTATAGTGATTAAAATGTTAAGAAGGTACTCTAAAAATCCCAAATCTCAGTTAAATCGATTCAGCAGATGATTCTCAAAAACAAGGACGTACAAATTAAAAACACAAAATATTTATAGGATTTTAAATTTCAAAGCGATACGATTTCTTTACAAAACTTGTTGCGATCCACTTTTGCTTTCTAAAGAAAGTTAACGTTTATAAATTTAAAAAGGCCTTCCGTGATTGCAGGAATTAATACCGGGTCGGGGTGGAATAGAGTCAAGTAAATGGGTCAAGTGCATTGAACTCACAGGGTTACGGGAACCCTGACCTGGCGCAGCCGTGTGGATTATAGCTTCCAGGAAGTCCTGAACACAGACAGTACACTGAACACCGCGGGCGATGTGCTATAACAGCTGTGACATATATTAGCTCTGTGTAACCTTTTATTGCTGCTATTGTACGAGGAATATATTCTTTTTATGGTTCCGCATACCTCAATTGAGAAGTACGAAACCCATATAGGATTATTTAGTTTTTCTCATCGGTCTGTCTTTCCGTCACGTCTTAAGGTAGGTGCGTTTGGCCTTCCTTAAGCATGTGGGAGAATCAAGTTGAAATATCCGACTATCAGACGTCAACTCGCGTAACCTCACATTTTACCCTCTAGTGAGTTTCCTTACGAGTATAAGTATCTACGCACCGTAAACATTACGAAATCGCGAGCTAGTACATTATTTTATTTTACTCTTTTTTATCTGAGACAACTTAGTATTTGACTGATAGTAAGATGTTATCGTAGGAACTTGAAAAGGGTAAGTATATCAACCCTAACGGTTTTACACAGCATCGCGCCGAAAAGCTAAATCGCTTGTAGGTGCGTCTTTGTTGTTGCATTTGTATTTGCTTGGTGGAAACTAGCCACGGCTAAAGGCTCCCTTCAGACCAGGCTTGAACTAAAACATTAGCTAGGTAACTCAAATGGGCTTCGCTTAGAATTTCCCCTTAACTTTAACATCATGAACGGAAAATCCAATTTCTGTAAAAACTAGCTTTCGAAGACCAGGGCTTGTCTGGGCATGATCAATCAGTAAATAAATAATCCAGGACTTTTGTTTTTCTTTTACCACAAAAACAGACCTAGGAAGTATTTGTAACGCAAATTTGTTTTTGTTTTTATTAAATTCAGAATGGTAGGCGGCACATAACGTGCTCGTAACAACGCGATAGGAAAACGATCATTGTCGAAAAATCCCGGCAAGCGTGCATTGTCAGGATACAGGAAAACTGGGGAATTCGCTAACGGGCGACAGTTTACCAACAGCGAATACGTATACCTGGATAAAATACAGTAGAGTTAATGGCTGCAACAAAAATATCAAACGTACCAGCTGTTGCTTGCGGCTCCGCCCGCGTGAATTTTAGTTATTCGCTAATCCCGTGGGAACGATGGATTTTTCCGAGATAAAAAGTAACCTATGTTATAATCTGGGTTATAAGCTATCTATGTTCCAAATTTCAGCCAAATTAGTTCAGTAGTTGCGGCGTGAAAGAGTTACATAGATCCATTCATCTTTAAAAACTTTCGCGTTTATAATATTAAGTAGGATAAAGTAAATGTTACGACATTATAAAAGCAAACTTTTATACGTCAGTTTATTTATATTCTTCTCATCAAACCCTTCAATTTGATACCCTTATCATGCGAGTGGATAAAATATAATAGTCGATCATTTTGTGACGTCTGCCATATTGGATTTGGAGTGACGTCACTTGCATTGCCATCCAAACTAAACGTGTAATCAAATAATTAGTTTTCAGTACTCGGGACACTACACACATTACAATCCCAGTATTTTATAAAAATACATATGGCAAATGTCCACAAAAAATACATATGGCTTATTATAACATAAACATTTTTAGTTGTGAAAATAAAACTCTAGTTCTATAAAATAAAAGTCTGTTCCATTATCGGTCGTCAAACTAATCTCTTTAAAATTAATTAAAATCGGACCCGAAAACGTCGTAAGAAAACTTTCATATCTGAGATTTGTTCATAATATCTCAGGGTGTAGAGCCTTACTTTCCGCACTTGAGTTTGAGCTAAACTTTTCTCTTTATAAGAATAGAACAGTAGTAGACTGCATCAAAAGGTTCCGATCTAAACTTTCTTTACATACAAATGACATACCGAAGCTCTCGAAAAAATTGCATATACCTATGGCACTTGCAATTACATACTTGTGTGTATTTACTAATTAATAGTGCAAATGAGAATGTTTGGACGTTTAATTATAAATTTTTGAGGGAAAATGCAAACTGAAATTGTACACATTACACAATTATCCCGCTTACTATAGAAGCAAATATTGTTTATTCGATTCTTGAAGCGCCCAAATTATATAATTATGGCAGGTGGATTTGTGGTTAAAAATTGTATTATTCTCAAACTGGGTACTTATTTGAGCCTTTTGGGGTCGAAACTATGAGACCTTGGCGACCGGGAGCAAAGAAAATTTTTAAAGAAATTTCGATGCAACGCGTGACCAAAATGCTGGCCTCTACTTTGCGCAAAGAATTAGTATCGCGATACAATGAGGCAATGGGGCCAGTATTTTGGGAACAATTCCCTCTCAGCAGAAGTGTCTAACTATCACGGTTCAAAAGATACAGCCAGGTGACAGATGGATGGACAGATGGCGAAGTCTTAGTAGCAGGGTCCCTTTTTACTTTTACCCTTTGGGTACGGAACCTTGACAAATGAGAAAAGAGTTAAGACTGTTTGTGTGGCCCATAGTTGTTTTGGTTAATATTACGTCTTCAAAACTTTGTCAGCGTAGGTCATTGATTTACGTCTTTTAATAGTGTTGTAGGGCATATGTAGTAATAATAAATATAGAGAAAGAGTGCATAAAGATGATAAAAATATGAATGAAGGTGTAGTGGAAAAAAGAGCAATAAAATTAAAATCACGGATAAAATTTCGAACAGTTGGCCGTTGGCGCGACCATTATTTTTGAAAAAAAGGTAGGTATACTTAAATTGGCATGGATCTAGAATGGGGGAGGAATAAATCGGGTCAAGTGCATCGGACTCACGGAATAACATCTGTTACGCTGTATCTGTTACGCCGGTCGCCAGATGGAAGCTGGCCATACTTGGGGACTGAGGTTATATGTAGTACGATTAATACTGGCTCCTATAGATACTCCTATATAATATGTTTCAAAATTTTAACCTTTTTAGGTTGACTGAACGCCTTTTTTTAATCTATACAAGTTAATACTTGACTGCGATCTCACCTGATGGTAAGTGAAGGTGCAGCGTAAGATTTTATCGTACTAACTTGGAAGGGTAAGTAAATTTACCCCTATTTTATATTTAATTTACAATTTCTACAAGCGTTGCACCGGAACGCTAAATCGCTTGGCAGTGCGTCTTTAATGGCAGCGTGGTAACTAGCCACGGCCGAAGCCTCCCACCATACCAGACCTGAGCCAATTTAGAAATTATAGATTTCCAAAGTGACCCATGGCGGGAATCGAACCCGCGACTTCCCACTCGAAACCGCCACTGTGCCAGGGAGGTCGTCAGCCTCTGACTAAAACACTCAGAAAGTGATAGGTCCAATCTCAATAAAATAGAAACAGAGCCTTATTGCAGTGTAAATAATTCCTGTGTCAAATTTTTTTGGATGGAAATAGTTTTGCTTTATCTCAATTCATTTATGAATGTGATGCAAATATCAACAAGCTCATACTTCCTTGCGTATGTAAATACGACATACGTCTGCTCATGCATGTATCGTGGCACATCCGTAAAGGAAGAAAAAGAAACTAAAACGAATAAAAGTTGTCAGAAGTAAAAACAAACTTACAGTGCATAAAACGAGACTAGAGAAAATAAATATAGGATGCGCTTTTGCAACAAATCCCTAATGAAATATTAAACTTATCCAATAAGTTAAAAGTAGCTTTAAAACGAAAGCTATTTAAAGCGTACGGTAGTATTTTGGATTATTTACGTGATTCAAATCCTTGGGAGTGAATGCTGTAATTATACTATAGGTCAAGTAGTTTTTAAGAGACTTTGGGAAGAAGTGATAACATAAAACAAAACCCGGTTGAATTTGTTGTGGGCTTCTTCTCAGTGCAAGGCGCGTTCGGACCCTCGTAAACTTAGTTTTAAGTCGACTTGTAGTTATCACCAAACATATGCGACAAATATCATATTGACGTTTTACAAGAGGCCGTACATTTGTTCTATGCGAAATGGAAATAATTTGACTTTACCTTATTTCAACTCAAAATTGATATTGGAACTCTTTAAACCATCACTTACCTTCTACTGCGCCGGGGAGTTCGTCGGAAATCGCCATTAACGGCTCTTACAGCTGGCTTCAATCAAACGTAGCCCGAAGAGCTCAGTACTCGACGCATCGCTTTTAAGGCTTCCGTATGCTATTATATTTTGTATCGGTGCAGTAATCGTGTTTGCATTGACACGAGGCAAAGCCGCAGCACATCGCCATACAAGTCACTGCAAACCGTTGAGCTATTCTAAAAAAACCGGTAGTTGCTATTAGGTGAACGGATGACATTAAACTAATCGCATACTTTTTACACTCATTATTGATGGACGAACGTGTAAATGTGGGACGAGTTCATTTGTTTTTTTTTTATGTACAGAAATTTAAATAATCTTATAATCTTATAATCTTTATTCATCAAACAGATAGTAGGTTTACAAACAATAGATTTAAACCCTGCCTCCTGTGGTAGTAATAACTGTGTTACAGGAGTCAGTGTCTTCCCTTATTATCTATGATCTAAGTATTACATTTGAAAATAAAAGATAACCGATAACAACTAATCATATAACTGATACAAAATTCCGTTAAGGTTACAACTTACAATATCATGCAAAAATGTGTGTGTGCGTATGTGTGTGTGTGTGTGTGTGTGTGTGTGTATGTGTGTGTGTGTGTGCATGCGTGTGTAGGTATATGTATGAGTGTGTGTGTCTAAATGTCTCAGAATTTCACAAAGAAATTTTCTGTACATTCATAATCGCAGTTTTTAAGCCAATTTTTAATGCAACTTTTAATATTCCTTAAATACAACTTTTGTTAAGTTACCTCCTTGGTTGCCATGTGTCAGATTGGAAGAACGTCACATGTTTAAATTACACTACAGATATATGTTTAGTATGTAATTTATTCGAACTCTAAATCACGACATAATATAATATGGAGGATCATCATACATTTTTTGCCGATTATTGCTTGGCTTGTACAGCGATTTCTATTTATCTCAAATAACCTTTGATAAGTAACCTCCTTGGTTAGCATGTGTCAGATTGAAAGAACGTCTCATGTAAGTTACACGACATATAATATATGATTTATTCCTCAGATTTATTCGAACGCTCTCAGATGAAGGATCCGCTAGACCACGACATAATTATATTTATTTTCAATTTCCAGAAATTTAAATAAAACCTTTCCTTGGTTGCGATATGAAATTTGCCTTTCCAGATTGAAAGAACGTCACATGTCTAAATTACATGACATATATGAGTTTAGTACGTATTTTATTTGATAGCTAAAACACGACTGATACAACATACAAATTTTGTAGACCGCTGCTTGGCCAAGTAAGTACAGTAGTTTCAATTTATCCCGAAGAAGGAAGAAAATAATGTTCAAATTTCCAAGCATGTTTGAGAAAAGTTAATATGCTACAAAATCTCTCTCACTATAGCTTCAAAGACGCATTTACGTCAATATTTACTCATATCCTTTTTTACTTGAATCCACGTTTATAGCACAAAGTTGGCGTTTATAGAGTGGATCGCGTTCGTTATTCGTCCACGTTTCATTTTACGATGGGTCAACCTTTCTCTCTGCAGCGGACTATATAATACCGATAAGTTCAACCGTTGTAAATACCAAGCAGCTCATATTTCCTAGTTGGATAATTTTCCTCGAACTTCAACTGCAACTGATTAATTTTTAAATAGGTGAAGTCAATCACTATTACATAAAGTCTATGAACTGTTCCAAAATTCACAACCAAAAGGTCAGGCGTATATGAATATACACGAAGCAATCAAGCGACAACTGTTCAAAACCATCCGCAACAAGTGTGAGGAGTGATGAGACAGTAAAGAGATGACTAAAACGTTTGTGGTAAAAATATTTACCTACCTACTCGTAGCTTATAACTAGCATCTGTGGATTTTTCTTGGAAATAAGAATATTCAATAAATAATATCAGTTTGGGTCTTTGATTAAAAACGAATAAGAATATGAAGATGTGTATAGTCCATTCGATTAGAATTTGGCGTTACGAGTACATGCACACGGTCGACGTCGTTTGATGTTCATTTAGAGTACCGACGCTGGAACCAGCCACGCAACCAAAAATATAAGCGAATGGACTATATTTAAATACTTGTTACTCGTAACTCAAAAGCACTTTGCGAGACTAAGTCAATTATCCTAAGCTGATTATGTTTCCAGTATTAAACAGTCCGTGATATGAAAATTATTTAGTTGTTTTAAGTCTGTATAAGTTATATGAGATAAGTCAAAATTATTTTATGACAAAGATGCAGTGGGGAGAGATGAGTTTGTTTATTTTAAGCGTTAACTTATAAATCGCCACGACTATTCGATATATTTTGCTATTTGGCACTGGAAATACAGCAAGGCTGTAACTACAGATACAAGAATGCTTAGAATTCGATAATGTTATTTAAGTATTCGGTTACTCCCATCCAACACCTTATAGTGATTGTACCAACCCTAAAGTTCTATTATTGTATCTAGTTGCAGTTAGAGTTATATCAATGTATCCAGTTCATTTATTTCACAGAAGTCCATGAGGGTAAATTATAATCACAATTGCAATTTTGGTCATGTTAACGTTAATTATTCAAACTCACAGGAAAACACTTAAGCAACTCAATTTCTGTATTCTATGATGTTCGAGAAAGTTCTCTAAGTATCTATACTTAATACCCAAGAGCCTAAAATGGCCTGAAGTGTTGCTGTAAGCACGAATGTTCAATGTTTTTTTAATTGCAACTTCACAACTGTCTTAGGAAATCTAAACTAAGCACTAGAATGACTAAGTGAGACTAACCTCAAGTTCATAACAGTAAAGCACTTAGTACTTAAGCCTCGAGAATGTTTCGCACACACAACACGGCCGCCAGATTTCAAAGAGCCTATAAATTTTATAAAATATTGAATACGCCCATTCTATAAACATGACTATGACACGTTAGCACTAGAAATACTTACTGAATATATAGGCAATATAGAAAAACAGGCATAATACAAAATTGTACTTCATTTGACTTTCTGAAATAATATCTGAAAAAAGTACTAAAGTGGAGTGTGGAAGTTACTCAAGGTAATATCGAAAAATCTCTAAGGTAACAAACTATTAACAGCTAGTTATTGTAGGTTGGTGTGCTCTTTTCCCTTTCCCCTTTCCCGATAGTTTGACAAACGACTAAGTGGCACCGATAAACTATTGCCGAAGAGGAGTTAATGCAACATATAAAAACTTGTTGTACCTAATATACAATCAATGAATAAAATATATATCTACGATATAATGATGAGACAAACAAGACTGCAAGTCGTTTACCAGCTGATATTAAGTAAAACGGTTGCCCACATTAGATGCAGCGCGAACCACGACTTTACTTTGCAATATCGTACGACGCACTGCACTGCGCTCATTACTCTGAAATAATATTGCCCAGTAATCTCGTAGATAGATATTAGATAGGATGAAATTGTAAATGACAGACAGACAACAAAGTGAAGGCAAAAATTATTTGTCAGCGCATGTAAGTACAGTCCGATCCATTAACTGGTTGTGCGTTGATAGATTTTAATCAATATTTTTAACCGACTTTGAAAAACAAAAGAACGTTCTCAATTAAGCATGCGTAGGCCGAAGAGGCCGCCGGCGCCTTCTAAAGTGCGGTAATAAATAGTCAGCCGTCGCTACCCAATTTTTTGCGCGCACTAGCATCCGCGCAACGTACAAATTGCAAATAGTCTTAACATACACTAAACCAAAAAGTTGCCGCACTCACGGAGCTTTTGTTCTTAGGTAGGGCTTCATAATTTTTTGTGAATTGGTGTACATAAAAAAACATTTCTCTTTGAAGTGGCATCTGAATACAGTTTTTTAATTTTTTACATATTACAGATTCGATTGCACTTATGACCGTCAAAAAAGTATTTGATTATGGTGAAAATATTTATTATCTGCAATTTAAGCTATACACCGTGCTGAAAATAAACTACATCACGTTTCTAGTGACGTAGAACCATCGTTGTGCTTACTAAGTTGGCCTATTTTCATAGCAATTAATTGCAGGCTTACACGTTTATGAAGCTGGACTTCACATGCTTTGAGAGCGTTGCAGTTAATTCAATGGAACATAATTGAATTTGTTTGAGGGCTAGAAGCGGCTGCCATTTGCGGGACGTGAGGAGTGAGATTGCTTTTAAAGCTGTGTGTATTGTGACAGAGTTAGTCTGAACTACAATGGAAAATGACTAGAAGTCTTACGCTACTTCCGCGATGGTCTCAAAGATGCTTGCTTAGATAGATTTTATTTTAAGTTCGAATCTACTTCACTGATTAAGTTCAAAGCACACAAAAGATTTTCTGAGACGAAAAGTTTATAACACACTTCAGCATTTGATATTTTAAGATTATAGAGCTTTAAATTCAAAAAGAAAACGTACAAAATCCTTTGTACTTCTAAATTCTAAAGACTTGTACTCTTAAGAATTGTCGCCGATTTCTTTTTATAAATTAAATATCATTAAATTAAAGTTTATTCATTCAGCCGTGTTACTCATCAAATGTTGTGGTTAGTTAATTTATGAAAATACTATGGAATTTTTCTTACCGACCAACTAACCAACGACTGCAAGACAGTAAGCACGTTAATAATATTTATATTACATATAAATTATATCCGGTGATAATAGTAACAAAACCTATGTAGGTTGTAGATAATTAGAGATAATAAGTCCCCTTGGTACGTATCTTTAGTGGTGGGTCCTTTATACCGAGACAAAATCTAGTGCAGTGATTTACCGAGTGTAAAGAACACAGAACCGAGCAGAAAGTGTAGGAAGGTAGGTACTAAGCGCTTATTTTGATGAATGACGGCAGCTCCGTTGGATCCATCATTGCATTTAATGCTTAAAGGAAATCAATGTTTGCCAACCTCATCGTTAAGTTGAAAACCTGATCGAAAAGGGAAATTTAATTTTCTCAGAGTAAACGAGAAATTAAAGTTTATTCGTTCGTAGGAAATAAGTTACAGTTATTTATATTCGATCGCAAATATTTTTCTAATAGCCATAAAAATGCAATAAAATTGCTTCGAAGAACTTTCTTTACCATCGGAGTTTTTTTTATTATCTTGGTCTCTATATAGATATCTACGTACGCAACGGTATCATTGAACGGAAGTAGTTGGATTAAACTGAAACATCGCAAACTTATCAAATACCGATGACTCCCACTAACCAAATGAATGAATGACCGAATAAATCAACTATCAGAACTAAAAAAAACTGTTTTGGGATAATATACTTACAAGTAGCGCTCTTTTATATTATTTATGATATATTGTCATCCCACTCTGACATTTCGATGCCTCGGAGTTTCCCCCTTTTTTTAAATAAAATTAAAATTGGTTCGAGTCGGGCCCTGAGGGTTTCCAATTGGGAGATTCCAACCAAAACACCTCTTACTCTGCCCACCAAATTCCAAAAGATGATTGGATGAAAGATGTTTGTCAAATAATGAATATTTTCTAAAATTATATTTTTTAATTGTGATATATTGGCGTAAATAAAACACGTAGGTACGTTTAATCCGAGACTGAATCAAAACATGGCGACTACTTCTACATTTGACAATTGCTTTAACACATAATTTAAAATACCCGCATCATAAATACAAATATCCCATTATCTCCTCCTTATCAAATGAATGGTTAAGAAAATCTGTACCTAGTTGGTACCCTAGGGGGACTATCGGGGGGACCACGGGCAATAAACGGTTTGTTTGATTTAGGTTGACAAATGAATAGGTTGTGAAACGGGGGTCGGCACATGAAAAGATACCGTTATTCCATATGACTATTATCTCATCTGCACAGAATTAACAGGGTCAAGTAGAGAATTGAAAATGAAAATTGTGTTCATCGTTTCGTAGAGTCGCCACTCGCCGCGGCTATATCCGAACAGTTTTCCGTTACGAGTATTGATAGTAGGGGAGCCTACGATGCTAAATCAGGTGTTACTCGAGCGTCCTGAGGATCTATTGCATTGTAAATATTAGGTGCTAAAATGAAAAACATGTTATATTAAAATAGCTATTTCAGTGGCGGAGGAAGCTAATACAGGTTTAGAAAATATTAAAAAAAATCTGTCTACGATTTACTGATCTGATTACGATTCGATACTTTATCGGATCGTAATCGAGCGCATCAGATTTTCTATACCGCTTCTTCTTGATAGGCTTGTCGTCCTGAACCATAAATCAGACAATTATGACAAGGAATAAAAATAAAATTTAACTCAAAAACTCTTCGACATAATTGTCAGATTAATGTGGAGTCAGGACGACAAGCACATCAAGATGAATCGTCTGTATAAAAATCTGATTTTTTTTCATCATCCACCACTGAAATAGCATAATTATGTCATATTATAACTTAATTTTTTTAGCATCTCATATTTAAAATCCAATAGGTCCCCACGACGCTCGAGTCAAGACCAAAATACCTCTCTTGGGCTCCTCTACTATGAACGATATTAAACGGAGCAATGCAACAGCTTTTAAGGCTACAACGGATAAATTTTATTGTTTTTGTCGTTTCGACGAGTATTCATAAATATTTTTCCGATATTTTTCTACCTAGTTGTGATCGTTATAAATTCTTAGCGAGTGCCTTGTCGCTCAAGTGGTTTGTTTGGATCATTTGAATAGAATTTATATTCAATTCAATATAATCAATAGGTATGCTTTTAAGGAATAATCATTTTTGAATCGTAATCGTAAACACTTATCGGTTTAATGAGTTGATGGTGATAAATACCGTATTTACAAGTAGAGTTTAGCGATTTGATTTTTAATTATATAAATCAAAATCAAAATGTTTATACTTTCTTTTAAGCGTAACTTTCGCATTTATGAAATTCCGCCACGTTCGGAAAGCAGTTTCGCAGTTGTTTTGAGCTTAATAATTCACTATAATACGAGTAGGTATGTAAATAATAATAAATAAATGAAAAACACGTTTCTAACTAATTGTTTCCCCAGTTGACTCGTCTTTATAAAAAATTCTAAAAACATTGATAACCAAAACCAGAAGATTAGAGAGTTCGCTGTTTAAACGCGGTAAAAAAGTACCGAAAGATTTAGAGTTTATTATTTTTTACTTTGGATTGGGTACAAACATTTTATGTTTAATTCATGCGCCGGAGAATGTTATCTGATTTCTTCTATCCCGTTGTGTAAAATTACTTACCCAAAAGTACTTACCTCTTCACTGCAATAGTCAGGAAAGATTTCGATCGGGCTACTCGACTGAGGAAATTGCAACGGTGTTTGCGCACACACACTCTGGAGCGCTGTGAAATCGCCTTCGTAGTTAAAGTTAAAGTTAAAATTGCTCAGTATAAAACAATGACAACGTTGGCTCTTTATCAGTTAGGACACAATTTTTGAGTGTATTCAAGATCTTTACGATCTTGCTCCTCCTTCAATTTTCTGCCACTGAACGATAAGATATTAAGACGGGCGGCATCCAAGCGTTTTCATCATTATCTTAATCGGCGAAAATTATGATTGGGTGGATTTGCTGTTCACTTTTTGACAGCCAATGGGGAATGGGGGAATTTTGAATGCCTACGTATACCTATTGCGAAATGTGCAGTTCATAAAATATCAATGTGAAATGCGATTTTATGAACTGAAATGAGAGTTTGATGGTGCCATTGCTCTTCTCAATCAAGTTGCAACGGAGCAACGGATCTGTGTGTTTATTTGCACTCCTCCTCGGTCGTCGTCTTCATTACTGAAGGTCGTGTCCGCACTGCAGTTCCTTCAATATATTCTTCTTTTTATTTAAAGAAAGTCAATGAAGATGGGATTTGTGAAAGTAAACGCGGTATATTTAAATACGAGTGCAACTGGTTCTCTTTTTTAGGAGTTGGTTAAAAAAGTCAGTGTAGTAGTAAATACGGTATGGAACGTATTTCATTAAATGTTTGCCCAGGGCTCTTTGTTGTCATCACAGCATTTCAATTTATACTGTGGTGTTATATCGCTTTGAGAAAAAACGACGCGTTGATTCGACACAAGTGTCGGCCATGCGTAGTTGACTGTTCCGGGAAAATGTTTTTCGCATGTAGCTTTAGCGCGGGCGTTTTTGTCAATATTCGTGTTAAATGTCAATATTTTCTACCAGAGTTTAATATCGCTTTACACGAACGGACCGTTTTGTTTAATTAAGAACTCCACTGCGGCTCGAAGCGGTAAATATAGTTGTAGTCCTTTTTTGCGAATGCGGTGTGTTTGTAACAAGATTTTTCGATTTATTTTCAAGTGAAAATACGTATTTTGTATTTTGAGATATAACAAATACCAACAGTAAAATATATAGGTTGGAGAAAAAGGTTCCTAATGCAAGTTGTACCACCTAACCAAAATAAATGAATATCAATATTTTTGATACCAGATTTTCAAGATTGTTGCCATTATCACTGACACTTAAGAAAAAATAAGCTTAAAAATGGTAGAAATACTTTTATATACTTTCTAGTTGACCGGGCAAACTTGTTTTGTTATTTAGTTATATGAAAAGTAGCTTACAAATTATTCCCAGACCTTCCAAATGAAGACTAAAAAACTCGGTCGAGCCGTTTAGGAGGAATTTCTTTACATACACTGTAACACCAGGATTTTATATATTGCGATTTTTAATTTCTTTCAAAATTATGCATGTAAACTGACTTATTGAACAGACGAATATACGAAGTTAGTTTTAGTAAAAGAAAATGGGCATTAAATTATATAATTAGTATGTATATATTAGATTTTGAAGTTATAGGATTTTTATTATTTGGGTTACTTCTAGAAAACCAAAAGTATTCAAAAGTATATTCAAAAGTACCTAAATGCCTCCTTTTAAATATGTGTGACCTTTATTTCAAGCTATGTTCTCCTAAGTATTACTATAAATACCTATTCCAAACATACAGTGCAGTCCACAATGCAACGGTACTATATCGCTTTTCGCTAATAACGTAATTGATCAGTAGGGCCACCACAAGACGGCTCTATCGCACTACATGTCACACTGGCATCGATAAAAAAGCAGATACGTGATTATTGACTTTGTAAATTCCCATTCTATTTCCCATATATAACACGATTTCATCGTGTTTCTATTGGTATGTTTAATCTGTCTCTTTGCTTTTAACACATGCACTTCTGCTAGCAGCAAGAATGTGCTATTAAGCTCATGTATTCTACATTTACATAGAACATTATTTTATATGTACTACAATACATTGGATCGCTCAAGCCTTTATTCGTTGAACCTAAAGCGCACAGTGTGAGGCGTTAAAAGACAGGGAACAATTGAATTGGACTTTGAATTTGTAGAAAATATTTTCAATAATAGCAGGCCAGTCTCACTTATCACGTGGCCATCGCGACTACAAGTACGGGTCCGGACCTCAATATTTCAGATGGTTGCCGCACGCGGGCCGAGTTGCACGCGCTAGTTCTGTACGGTCTATTTTACTCGTCGTCTGACTACGGCAGCCCTAGTACGCCGTAAGAGATAAAGTTAGGCGATACAAAGAGACCACAACATTGCGTTTGTTGCGTGTCGATTTTGAGGGCGGGGCCAGGCTATTGCGAACTGAATTGCACTTTTTGTGTCAGCGCTAGAGTCGCTATTTCTTTAAATAATCGTGCGGAGTAGACCTTCTGTACCTGTACCTACTATTTAGTGTTCTGTGATAAAAGTAAATCCGTTGGTTATTACATTAAATACAATGGTCTTGTAAATAATTTTACTGAAAATATCTATTGAAACTTCTATTAACGTTTGACCGTGACGGTTTATGACAAAAATCTCGCGTTATGTAGAGCGATCTTGAATCGAAAGAAGGTTGAATAAAATACACAAATATGTAACAAAATAAAAAAAACGCCGTACACAGTTTTGTCGAGGCAAGTTATAATTGTCACAATGTTGCTAGGCCTTCGTCGGTGGCTTAATAATCCCTAATATCACTAACAGAATTCGCACCCATGCGTAAACGTGTCCATTAGCTAAATCACTAATGCAAAGGGAATCTCACATCCCTGATTAAACATTAATATAGATAATAGGACGCAGCACACCACAACATGCTATGCACCTAGATTTAATCCTCTGTGAATTAGCTCTGAGAGGCTCTTAATTAGGCAATGTATGCGCTTTTAATTAATGATTAAACGAACTTACCTGTACGTGAAGTTCAATCATAATTACTCGAAAGTCGACTACATAGCAATGGTAATATTAATAGTGGTTTTGCTTGGAGCCTTAGACTATCCTGTGGTCTGTTAATATGTTCAATTTTAACAAAATATTAATTGTTTATACCAATCGATTCCATATTTTATATCTAGATATGAATTCAGTAATAGTTGACATAGTTTTGAAATCTTTTTATCTTTAGCTTCAAACACCAGAGTTCGTCACGTTTAGAAGTTTTTTGCCCGGATTTCGACAATAGTCGTAACTTTTCCGAGCGGGTAAGATGAAAAAGATTTTCCCGTAGGAAATTGGGACTCCAACTTACTTTCATATATTATCATGTATCTCAAAAAAAAAACTATGATTGATATAATTATTATCTAATCCTTTCTGCAGATAAAGAAATTTGTTTAAAAACTAATTACCTAATTAACTTGGAGTTTTAAATAAACGATCCCAAATGTCCACTTTTTATTCGCGTATGTGTTAAAGTATTTATTTTATTTTAATCCACTGCTATCCTGAACCAAACAAAATTCCACGGGGGACGATTGTTCTTTTTTACGGAGAGCACACATTCGCCAGACTACTGCAAATTATTATTTTCTTTTTATCAGGTTCGTGACTAATAAACTTTGAATGCACTGGAATTAATCCAATATTAATGTCGCTTTGAAATAATAATAAAAGGACATTAGTTTTGGATTAATTTTAAACCGAAACTTGTACTCGTTTTTGCTATGAGGACTTACTGATATTAATAAAAAAATATAGAAGATTAAATGAATAGGATTGCTTTAATTTTGTTATTACTTATTATTTACACTCAAGCTGTAAACAGTGTATTTACTGTTTACTTACCAGTAAATATCTAGGTAAAAATATGCAATTTATATTCTAACTTTTACTTAATATTTAATTATTACTAATTTAAAAATGATTAAATTACTGAATAATTTACATACTGTGTAGGCTATTTTTGTCTAGAAGTCCAAAGCTTCCGCAAGAGCTGCTGATAGCGTAAAGACCTAAGACCAATTATTGTTGTTACCCGTGGACTTATAATAATTAGGATGATAATAATTAAGATGTCTACAGCGTATTTCTGGCGTTAGTTGGAATCTTCGGCCATTTATTCCTCCAGTGCACACCTTTAATGGATACTCTATCCAGTGTTAACGGAATTTGTTCTTTATCCCATATTATTAGAGTTTTTTTATCGTCGTTGTTCGGTGAGTTCAAACGCTACGAGGGCCCTTGCGTCCCCGCTGGGTGATAAATGTCCGATTTAAGCCGCGAAAAACTCACAGTTAACTCCTTGACGTCACTCGAATTAAGGGGCTATGCGATGTTTTATAAATGACTAGCTTTTGCGCATGTCTTCACTCGGATAATCTTAAGGATTAAAATTCCATCAGGAACCCTGTTTTGCAGGGATCGAATATACGTATTTCATCTATTAATAACATTTTCATTTACTTTTTTACGGCTTTAGTGTTGGATGCTCTCTCGGATACGGCTTTTGTATACGGTGCTCGTCACTTTCAATTTAAGTGGATTCATGAAAAGAATTTTTAGCCATTTTCTAGGCAAGCACGCTCCAACCTAGTCCTCGTTATTGCTTTCTATCCGATTTGATATTCATCAAGCGTATAGTATGTTACGAGTAAGTACTAGAGGGTGCCTGACCTCTACGTTTACCTAGAAGATAAATTTTCAAAAAAAAAATCCTAGCGGATGCCTACGTCACTATACTATATGTGCCTGAGCAACACAATGCTGAGTGCTGAAAAATTAGTCAGTCAGTCAGTCAACTATTTATTTTGTATCAGCTTGAAAAACAATAACACTAAGTTTACTCAAGTACCTAAGTATTAACTAAAAATTGAAAATTAAACCGACTTCAGTATGTAAATAAATAATAAATAATTTAGGTGCACTAAGTTTCATTAAAGTCGGTTGGTCGGCACCTAAATGAACATAGTAAATTAAAAATTATTGTATGTGTTTTGAAGAGACACATACGCATTACCTAATTATCTTACAGTTCAATATCTGCAGTACACACAGCACTGTACTACACTGCAGTACCCTGTAGCAATCCGGACAACAAGACGATGAAATTCCATCTCATAAGACTATGAGACTACAAGAGTTGATGCGCTTGTATCACATCATCATATTATCTCCATACTTTTCACATTTACCTGCCAAAATTGACAGCTCTTATGGAAATTCGCTCGGCGAGAAATCATTATTCGATTGTATCAGTTTCTTAAAACGAAGGAACGGCACGGTCATATCGGTAAATTCTTAAAATGCCCGTAAAAATCAATGACTGCGAACCTTCTATCGCATCGGCCTTCTACGATAGATCATAAAATTCCAAACGATGAAATCTTTCGATTGCATTCATAATAGGATTAGAGCATTCGCAAACATAAGACCGAAGAACGCACCGAACAAATCAATGGTAGGTACTAGGTTCTATCTTAGTGACGTAAAAGTGATTTTCTATTTGTAGGTTTTGCATTTTATATTGTGGCTTTTATGTTTTCGATTTCTGAAGCCCCTTAGCAGATATTGTTTCTGTTTTTATTTACTTTTACTCCTTGCGAGTTGCGTGAAATCCACTTGCAGTTTTTTCTTCTCTTTTCCTTTTCTTCCTTTTGTTCTTTTTTAACGCTTTACTTACTTCCCATTTCTTGAACTTTTTCTTCACGGTCTTATACTGCCATGTCTCTTTTGATTTCTATGGGTTTCTCATTTTGTGTATGTTGATTTTCTAACTTTCAACTCTTTTTAATAGAGTGGTTTATTACAACTCTGCTTCTTTTACAGGTGTGCTTTCCCTTGTAACCTTTATGACTCCCCCTCTTCTTGTTGAAGTCATTTTCTTTGTTGTGGGTTTCGTATCTTACAGTGCTTATTACTATTGCGATTGGTTGTAAATCTGCCACTATTGCGGTCATTTCATTGTTTCCCTTGCATCTTTTGACATATTTCCTCTCATTTTCCATGTCTTAAGTGTAGTACTCTTCGGATCAGATCCCGATCATATCCGCACCTTAGTAATAATAAACAAAAGATCTATAGAGAAACGATATTCAGAAATAACATGTTTTAAAATAACAAATCAAGACCACGTTTAGGCTAACTTTCATCTCGCCGCTTTGCACTTTTTGCACCGCTTCTGAAATTCCTTTGATTATACTGAAACTCTCAAGGTGCTTATCATTTCAAGGCATTGCTTTCACTTTGCGTTAACATAGCTTTTCCATTTCAACTTTGAACGGAAATTCAATAATGTCACCTTCAAAGTAGGTAAATGTTACTTTTTAACCCTCGACGGGATCGAGACTGTATACAGGGTTAGTTCAGAGCTTCGGTTTAAGACGACCTTAACTCGACTGTTACCTGTTTTGAGTGTTTTGAGTATAATTCACTGAGCAAAGCGAGATCTCTGAGTTAACTTCAATTTATTTTGTCCGCCTGTACGTCTAAATTAATGAACAAAATTTCTTAAAACTAAGCAATCAATTGTAAATTTACGGCTTAAATCCGGCAATTGATTTTAAATTATAAAGTCTTTCGTAGATAGGAACTTCTTAAATAAAGCTCAGTGTTAGGTTGTGTGGCCTTACTGTAAAACGAACCACTAGTTTGTAGGTAAAAGAGTGAAACCTCCGATGCAGATTTTAGGAATTATCGACGCGACGGTAAAAGAATTACGAGATGGCACAGAAGTAACTAAAACCTCAATGGTGAAAATGATGGTTTACGCTTTCTATAAAATATGAGATCTATAGAAAGAAGAATATAAAAGAAGTTATAACACAGATTTCTAGAATCTTGCAGTTTTATTAAAAATTATACAATATTTTACAAGAAAATTTAACAATTCTTATCTCTCCCACGGTTACCTTCCATTTTACATCATCTTTCTTGAAAGCGATTTTAGCTTTTCTTTACCAAAAGCAACTTTAGTTTGTTATACAGCTAAATCCATAGACTGGAGCTTACAAAGCACAAAAGCGTTTAGATGGGATTTTATTTACCAAGTGTCTTCTAGGACTTTGTCTTGAACAGGTTATTTAAAGTGTCATAAAGTAAAAACTGTAAGAGCCTATTAGTTGTGACAACTGCCTTTCATTAGGGTATCGGGGGTTCGAACTATTTGCTCATCCTTTAACATTTCGGAGTAATGTGCGTTCGTGGAAAGTATATATCACTTGATTAGCTGTGAGGGAACATATCGAGATGAAGAAAACCTCCATAGCTGAGCTATCACTAATGTCCTCAAAGGTGTGCCGAAGCCCGCCAATTCGCATTTGGACAGCCTAAACCTCTCTATTCAGAAATATAGACGTTTACGCCATAAAGTAACTCAAAAGATAAGACCTGTACCCACTAGTGGCGCATAAAAATAGATTGAGACCGATATGAAGTCGAAAATGTGCACATTGCATATACTCACAACTTTATTTCGTATCGAAATGATTTCCCATTGGATTGCAACTTTGGTATCGGATTACATTAGTGCATAACTCGATGATAAAATTAAATGGAAAAACGAAATTTATCATATTATTATTGTATCTTATTTTCAAAGTTTTTGACGACCTTCATGTTGAAGCTAGTACCTCTATTCCAGTATTTCGGTTACAGTTGTGCTGAATATATCAGCCATACCTTCGTAGGGTGGAGAGAGGTGTGTAGATTTCAGGAATTCTATGTCCAGCAGCGGATTTCCATTAGCTGAAATGACCATGAAGGCGGCTGGTGCTGTTCGTGCAATGAATTTGATTCCAATGAACTTTTTGGCCAAGTCGGTTATCAACTTGGTTGGTTGGTTGGTCACTAGCGGAGCCTAGAGATTCTGGATGCGTGGTACAGGCCGGTCGAGAAGTTCGTGTATTGACTCAGGTATGAACTGGTGGAAGGTGACCACGCTAGCGGCAAACGCATGTGTTCTGGCGCATTGCTGTGTTGTAACCGATACTTGTATTATTAAGGTAATTTGTCCCTTCCAAGTAAGTACGATGCTCTCTGCTGCATTTTCACTTACCATGTGCATATTTGCTGGTAGAGTGGTAATCAGCCGCAGCCGAAGCTTCCCACCAGACCAATGCTGAGCCAGAAAATATTAAATTTCGAACTGGCCCGTGCCGAGAATCAAACCCTCACGCCAAGGTCCTCACGCTGAAATTCGAGCGCGTGGGAGGTCGTCAAAACTGTTTTAGTTATTGCAACTATGCCATATCTCTCAAAAAGCAATATGATACCAATATCCGAGCGATGCACGTATGGAAAATTTGCAATCCATCGAGTAATAGGAAAACTAGATCACAATATGATTTTCTAGAGTTTTAATACCGCGCATACTGACGTAGTAGTAGCTCTGTGGTTCAGACGTGTGCCTTTTCATCAGGGTTTCTAATTCCAGGTATTTTTTCCTGATACATACTTGAAAGTTCTCCATAGTATTTTGAGTGTGAGATACCTGCGAGCTCACACTTGGTTATGAAGAAACCCTTCTTATTTTTGGCACCGCCAAGCGATTCTGTTACGATACTGTGTAGCGTAGGGATAGCGTTGATAGGGGTAGCGTGTACGCTAGGGATTAAACGTACGATAATATCGATTGCATCTTCACTTTCCATCCTGATAGATTGCAGTCAAGGTATAATGACAAAACAATACATACACGGCCTTAAATCTACATTTCAAGGCAAAAGTATTTTGGTGATTAATTTAATTGACACTAGGCCACTTTTTTATCTCAGATAAATAAATTATTTCTGCCGGAAATTTAAGCGAAGCCGTTAGAAAAAGCCACTATACCGACCTACAGGAAGCGGGCTATATGAAATGCAAGATTGAAAATACTAATGACCTTCTCTGTGGCTTGAGTTAACCTCGATCGACTGCTGTTCAAGCCAGATTTTTGCAAAAAGGCTAATTGATTTAAAAATAATTTGCTTTTTATTCAATGTTAGGTAGAACTATTTTAAAACGAAAGCCAAAGCTTTGCATCTCATTGAATCATTTAATTTTATTTGGTCAGTGAATCCTGCCCGTTTATAAAGAAAAATAAAAGACAATATAATTATTACGTTCAATTAATAGTGATACAAATTATTATTAGTACATCGTGATACAATTAATGTGTTTGTTGTTCGATGCACAAGAAGCGATCGAACATGCGCAAGCCGCAGACGAGTGTGTATGGCAAAGCACAAGAGTATTTAATCACATGCGAGGATGTTTCCTCCATGTTGTTCAGTGTACGCAATATAGCAATATATATTTCGATCACGGGCTAAATTACTCTTAACTTTCTCTTGAGAACAGGCGAATGGCTACATAGTAGGGGAGCCCAACGAGGAGATTTTGGTAGTTACTCCAGCGTCTTGTAAAGATTAGGTCTTAAAATTAAAAAAAATAAAAGAAATTTTCACCGTGGGCTCCTCTACTAAAATGTCCACAGCTTGAATATGCTTGTGTATACTGGCCAACATGCGCTGTTCGAAGATTTTCAGGCATTCTGCTACTGGTATACATAGATCTTAGACAAAACTCTCGCGTAAATTGACCCTAAAAATAAACAAAGGAATATCATTTGGGTTTCATACATAAGATACCATCTCTATTTGGTCTAAATCCTTACGTACTTACGTAAAATATTTTACTTCACAGTTATAAGATTTCACAACTGTCGGCAACCTCCATAAATGTCTACCCTTTTTTCTACTTCTGTCTGAACTTAATAATTTGGCGTCTCTGATGCTACTTTCACACCCAGGTAAAGGATTATAATATTTTTTAAATTATACTTTAGATACTTTTTAAAGTAAAACTTATCGCTAACTTATAATAATAGTGTATCTATGTTGCTTAGACTACCGACTCGTAGTCACACCAGATTATCATACCAGTGTTACAAACAAGTATCGCTGTTACTAAATATTACCGAATTTGTAATTTTGTTCAGTGTAGTGTATTTTATTTATTTTAATGATAATAAAGTTCTTTATCCACAAGTGTTGCCCACTGAAATGGTGCCTAAACACTGGTTGAATTTCTGCACTGAACTGCTAGGCTGATTCGTTGCGCAAAAAAGTCTTTGATATTACGACATCATATACGGTACTGTCTGCTACAAGCAATTATCATGGCAATATTATAACGAAAACAACAAGAAAAGATATGTATGAATAAGGAAAGGTATGTATAATACCTACTAGAAATAGTAAGTAATCCGCAAGAACCAATCTTTTCCAATATTATAGACTTTTTCTTAGCCAGATTGGTTCGTTTTATTCTTGGTCTGAATAATTTACATAATAACGAAGTACAACTACAATAGCTAAAGCTATCCACAACTTACGAAGGTTACTAACTCGTTTTAAAACTACTATTATAAACGCTTCTATATTTGGAAACATCACCTCGGGTGAGGTCTTGCGAACAAAACACAAACCAAGTATAAACGAAAGTTACGTCTTTGTAACTTATCAAGTTATTAATTTGTTTAATTTTACTTGAAGCTTCACTGTGGTATGGTGTGAAACTTATAAAACTTGTTCTGTGGCCTAAATGAAAAAAAAAGTTGAAACTCTATCGTCAGGTTTGGAAAGCAGGTTTTAGATAAAAAGTAGGTAGGTACCTAGGTACCTCTTTTTATTTAGATGATTGTTCTTTTGCATTACTAAAATTTTGCAGTTAGCTCTTTATAAGCATCTCTGACTCGTAGACGGCCGAGGACGGTTTCCCCATGGGGGGTGGATAAAATGATTTCCCTCTAAAAGTTTATACACTCTATGAGCATGGGCTCACGAATAAAGATAATATTCTCGGTTGATTTAATAAACATTTAAACACATATCATTTCTCTTATTGTCGTAGACACCTACTTTTATTTGGCGGAAATAATAATTGTATCTCCTATCTGAGGGCTTCAATATAAAGGATATAGTCGATGGATAAGTTTTCATATATAATACATAAATATCTGTGAATATTTCAAGCGTTTATCTGTTGCCGTTATCAATGTCGATGTCTTAAATATTATTTTTATTTTATTCTTTGTTGTTATACTATACCGGCAACAGAAATACGTCATCTGTGAAAATTCCAAATGACGTTCAAGAGATACAGCCTGGTGACAGGTGGACGGATGGATGGACGGCAAAGTCTTAATAATAGGGTAGGTAGTAATTTGGTAAAACGTTTTTATTACTCTTTGGATATGAAAACCCTAAAAACATCAGAATTTTTTAGTTATTTTTATTAATGATTAATTTCATACATTTTTTGAATTTCGCTCCACTTCCATTCCGCTCGATCGCATAATACCAGATTCGCAAAATACCGGATTCGCAAAATACCAGATTCGCAAAATACCAGAAGTACAGTTGTACACAAAATGTTGATTCAACCGCTTCAGAGCATAGGTACTACCAGATTCTCAAAATACCAGATACCGCGCTTCATGTACCATATCAGTATATATAAAAGGCAAAGGTTACAAAGGATTTTAGAAGTATCCTAAAATTCACGGTATCGGGTAAGGACACCGACAAGAGCTAGTCTTTATCCATATTGCAATACGATATATCGCAACATGCTGGTTTCTTAATGCAGATACGTTGTAAAATTATGTTTTGTATTCGGTGATGCAGATTATTGAGTTGTGGACACGTTATTAGGTTATCAACTCCCTCAACGTCATAACCATTTGCTCTTCAGCATGAATTCCGATAGAGGGGGATCAAATCGATATCCGGTGGTTTGCCACGTCGCTGGTAACCTCGTTATCTCGGCTGCTTCCTTGTGGCGCTACTAATTTGTCCTGTTAGTAAGACCACGAGGACCTATCTTGTGGTCATATTAAGAAGATTTTGACGATTTCTGATTATTATTTAATCTTAATACTATGAAAAGAAAATTGTAGTCTTTTCTAGTCTTTCGCCGTATTACTGACGTATCAAATAGCGGAAGTAATACGGTGTTTCAAAGATTCCTAATGTTATGTTAATTTAATTCTTGCGAAACAATAAAATAAAAAAATCTATACTAATATTATAAAGTTTGTTACACACTATAAAGTTTAGAACTACAGGCCCTCTCTTTTTGTGTTGGGTAGTCCATTTATCGAAAAAGGCTATAGGCCATATAACAAAACGCTATGACCAATAGCAGCAATGAAAAATGTTCGAAAAACGGGAAAAATTGATCTCTTTGTCGAGCTTTCGTTGACTGCGCTGCTTAAACGGTTAAAGTTACACAAAAATCATGTATGACGGAATTGTTCACCATAAAAACTTCAAAAAAAAATCTAACAAAAATAAACTAATTTACATACCCTAAATGGAAAAACAACGTTTGGCCGGTCAGCTATAGTTATCTTTAGAATGCTAAAATCCCTTGTAATACAGTAAAACCTGTCAAGGGACCGGGATTTGTTTTTTCCTTATATAGAGGGTTCTCACTAACCAGAGTTTCAAAGTTAGGAGGTCAAAATGAGGGGACATAACAAACTCTCATTCAAAGAGATTCCTTGCTTAGGTACCCAATTCTCAATTCAGGTTCGACTGTATATAAAATACTTAAATCCAAAACTGAAAACTGTGACGTATTTTAGCATTTATCTCTCTACCCCTTTTCATATAGAGGGACTACTGGTTACAAGCCGCCCAAGAACAAAGTTGTAACCAAGAATTTTATATTTCGAGTTAGATTCAACAGTAAGTTTTGACGATTAATATAAGGGGTCGCCAAAAATAATTATATGATATTTCTTGCTGACCCGTCCCTGATCCGATGGTAGAAATGACAAGAACCCCATAATAATGTGATTCTATACAAGTTAGTACTTGACTGCGATCTCACCTGATGGTAAGTGATGATACAGAAGATATTATCGTACTAACTTGAAAGGGTAATTTAGCCCAAAGGTTTCTACTAGCATCGCACCGGTACGCTAAATCGCTTCGCGGTGCGTCTGCTGGTAGGGTGGTAACTAGCCACGGCCAAAGCCTCCTACCAAACCAGACCTAAGCCAATTTAGAAATTATAAAATTCCATAGTGGCCCGTGGCGGGAATCGAACTCATGACCTCCCACTCGAATCCGCCAGGGAGGTAGGTCGTCAAATAGAGGGAGTTTTGCAGAAACAAGGGTTTGGACAGAGCAAGTCAGTGACTAAATGAAGAAATTATAAATCAGAAGTTTTTGAGTTTTTTATTTTGCATGTAGGTATTCAATATGGAAATGTTGAGCTTACTCAAACCTCAGTAATCATTATACAGGTTTGTGTTCACGATAAAATGACTCGTTTTAGTTTCCGTGCCTCGAACGCTTTGCCCGCGCGCGTGTCGACTGCCGGCACACCATCAATGCAAGGTCACCGTAGCATGCGAAACCGTTTGTGTTACGGCCACTTCTAGAAACGCAGGAAGATCGAAGAAAACCTGGTTTCGAAAAAAATTTAAATCTATTACACTACAGGTAAATTTTACTCATTTTAATAACACTACAATAGTAAAACTTTATGTTATAACTAGCTGTTGCTCGTAGCTTTGTCATACCATTGAGGGTTGCTAACTAACAAACTGAAGGATACAGAATCAGGCCATAGATGAACCGTCTCTCCTCTTTTTCCACTAAGTCCCACTATTATTGAGTTTACATAACTCAACGGGACCGTTGAGTTGTACGCATCTCCTATTAAAATTAAAGGGGTTTGGCCGTAGCTTACCACGCTAGTCAATTGCGAGTTGGCGGCCTTCGTACAGTTTTGCGCCCATTGTGGAGAGAGATAACTCTACGTATCGCAGGTTCCCATGTTCTATTGTACTTCACCACTAAGATGGATAAAGATATATCTAGCTCCCTTAAACACATGAGTCACCTAAAAGTTAGAGACGCGTTTCAGGGATGTAGCACAACCCCTTGCTAAATAAATTACTCGCATTCGTCATAACTACCCATAAAATCATTTTGAAGACTCTTTCTATTGATGAAAACCGCCTGACTATTGCATATAAGTGTATTTTTTTTTATATTTTTGTTAAAATTCATAATGTAAGTATGTGAAAGTTTGTGTGATTGTTGTTTTCTATTACTATGTTTGGATATTTTTTGCGTCACGCAAAGTTATGGGTACGTACCGACTTTGTTGCGTGAAGATCTGCCTAAGATCTGAAATGAAGATAGCGGACACCTGATATTAACATATTGCTTTTTATTTAGGAAAAATACACGGTTCTCGAGGGATATGTTAATAAAATTCAAAATCTTGAATCGTTTTATAATACTTGAATTTGTTCCCTTATTGTAAAACATAAATATTATGTTTCACTTTGAAATAAATAATAATTCATGAATTACTTCCCGACAGTAATAATAACTGTAGTTAAGGAAACGATTGCTTATATCACTTTTATTTTAATTATGAGATGATTTAGTACAAATACAATTATAACATTTATTTATTAATTTTTATTATTTATTAATTTTTATTATAACTAAACGATTCACCATTGTAGAATGTACGGATGAATGACTTTCATTTACTTTCTAAAACTCTAAACTCTAGAAAATCTGACACTTCATAAATAATAATATTATATTAAATAAGTTTGGCTAAGGCTACCATCAATCAAAATAGAGACAGTGTATTAAAGATGAATAAGTAACTACTTCAACTATCTAGGGAGCCCATAGTAAGTACCTACTTATGGAGGTATTTAGAAACAATTTATTGTTTCAATACATGCATTACTTATTAAAATAGTTTTACGAAGTCATGGGTAGTCATCACACACGACTGAACTAGTGAGTTCTCATTTTAATGAACGAAAATTAACAATTTAATTTAAAATTATTTTACACTTCATTAAAACTTCGATACCCCACTTACATATTTTATTTATGATTTCTAGTTAATGAGGCTTCATTATTGAGAGGTATTTGGCGAAGAATTCGCTTATCGAAATTTCATATTTTATACAATTTCGTAATATGACTGCAACTTTAATATGACATACTTACTGCTAAATAAAAATGGGTTATAATTATTATGTATATGAGTTCCTATATGTTGAATTTAAATAATTACGTACGCTTGACAAATTATTACTAAATAAAATAATGCAATTTAACACCACATTAATATTATTAAGATTGAATTATATGTGTATGGTATACTTTTACACGTAATTTTTTTACAGATTCGGCTTAAATATTGACGGATTATACACTGCATTTCTATAGTTTAAATTTATATACTTTTATCCCTGAAAACCAATGATACCCTAGGGATTGGTGAAAACAAGAATTTAACGTGGCATAAGTTGTCAATAATACAGCTGTGTCTAGTCACTATACCTACATAATATGTCGACAAACTATTCATTTAACAATCGATATACCTATTATACTATTTAGATTTTTTTGCTCAATTGGTTCAAGCTTGGTCTGAGGTTTCAGTCTAAGCTTTGCGAAGTAGCGGATTAAAACAAAGCAATATCCAGGTGCGATTATCCAAAAAATTTGTCGGGCAATGGGTGAAGATCCAACTTAATGGTGTGAAAAACCTAATACAACAATTTCCAAACAAGTGAAAGGAATAAGCACTAGAATAAGTTCTTATATTCTCAATGTACAGGTACTTTTTAAATTGATAAATGGAGAATGTTTGCGAGAGTTTACTTTCGAACTACGCAAAGGAACTATAGTGAAGCATTGTACTCGAACGTTCGAATAGCTCTCGCCTTTGTTCCGTGATATAAAGTCAAAGGGAAGGTACATAAAGAAAGGATAGTTCAAACTGTATTAGGTCCTTGAATTTATTAAAAATGCTACAATAAAACTTATCCCTAACTTATACTAATTGCTGCATATTGTACAAGCTGACCGCATGGAATGGTGCAAAGAATACTCGCATTGAGCAGCTAGGCTCATTTGTTGCGCAAAAAATAAGCCAATACTCCTGTCACTAATGTAAAATGTTGAAATTTTCTGGTACTATGTCTCCGTGCCCTAGAGACCCTCTCTACGGAAAACACGACAAATATACTCTTTGTCTCTCGTCCGTCAGTCTGTCCCTCTGTTTTTTTGTTCCATCCATCCATCTGTTAGACTTCAGAGCCTTAAAGCTTAGTATTCTACAAATCAAACATCTAAAAAAAATTTTTAGTACGCAAGCTGTTTTAACACCTTTATCGTCTTTTTAACCGACTTCAAAAAAAGGAGGAGGTTCTCAATTCGTCGGAATCTTTTTTTTTTATGTATGTTCCCCGATTACTCGAAGATGCGTGGACCAATTTCGAAAATTTTTTTTTGTTTGATAGGGTATAGTTCACAGATGGTCCCATTGTCATCAAGTCAGGATCTGATGATGGGATCCTGGAGAAATCGAGGGAACTCTTCAAATTTTATAGGCACACTTGAAGTGATTTGGGTATTGTTTGAAAGAGTAATTTTTTCCAGGTAGTCTTATGGTCATCACGTCGGGATCTGATGATGGGATGTTGGTAAAATCGAGGGAACTCTTCAAATTTTGCTAGTATACTTGAAGCGATTTAGGTATTTTTTATAGTTACGATTGCATTTCCTTGCAGTCATCAAGTAATGACTGTATTCATCAAGTCAGGATCTGATGATAGGATCTTGGAGAAATTGAGGGAACTCTTCAGATTTTAGAAGCATACTTCAAGCGATGTGGGCATTTTTTCCAATGCCTTGCGCATTAGTTGTTTTCCACTAAAAAGTATAAAATAAAAGGGAAAATTCTTTCCAAAAAACCAACTTCAAATGCCACTACAAAGAATGAAATAATTTTTAATGTACACCAATTCGAAGTCGGGCAATGTTTCGTTCATTCAATAATAGTCCTTGGTATTGTCGATAATTTTGTCGTTTCTTTGCACATCAAGTTTTATAATAAGAAGGACTATTGATGATTGAACAAAACATTGCCCGACTTCGAATTGGTGTACATTAAAAATTATTTCATTCTTTGTAGTGGCATTTGAAGTTGGTTTTTTGGAAAGAATTTTCCCTTTTATGAAATATTTTATCAAACAAACAAGTTGAGAAATTAAATCAAAATAGTACAACAACTTTCAGATTGTTTCCTTTACTTTTGCGCTAAGTCCTTGGATTATTTTACCAGATTTCATCATTAAAACAACGAAAGTATCGTTTCCTCCTCATATATATTAAGTGATCGAAAATATCATAAATTTGTAACTTATAATTGTGCGTAATTTGAGATGGATGGGGGATGAGGCTTAGCTTTCCATAGAGCTTCAGTTTCTCAAAATTTGTTAATTATCAATTTGCAACTTAATGCCTCATTGCTAAGAAAGAGGATCTGGGCAGGCATACAGAAAGTTCCGTTTTGTGAGACCTTTAAAGAACGTGAAATTACTAACTTCCGATCATTACGCTCTAGTACGAGACAAAAGTTCAAAAAGTCAATGGAAGCGCGGCGGTGTTACGTAATAGTGCCTTCTTACGTAACTTTACAGATCTTACATTGTTTTATGCCGTTTGTCCACCGCAGCTGTCAACAGGACGTCACAGAGGTCGAGATTATTTCGGAGTCGGAGTGAAATCAAGATAACGTAACGGTGGATACATAGCGATTGCGATGCAACAAATCTTTACTACGGCGGTATCTTTTCGTTCTGGATGATGAAGTACCGGAGAGGGTTCAGTGGACAAACAGCCGTCCAATCTAAGGGTCAATTTACCCCGCGGCAGAATGGAATGGAAGTGACTTTTTTTTACATAGCATAATGACTAAAACTCACTTCACAAACATGAAGTGAAATGTTTAAAAAGGTCATGCATTTAGGTACCTACAGACGATATTGAACCAAAAAATTTTTTGAGAACAGAAAAAATAATTTTAATGCCATTGTCATAGAGCGTATAATTGAATGTTGTGCACAACGCAACATGGTCGAAAATCGTGAAATTACATTTACATTGCGCGATTAGGTAGAATAAGTAAAATCCCTCTCATTCTTAAAGGAGACCCGTGCCCAGCTGTGGGACATCAAATGTGATAGAAAACTTTGCTCATAAATTTCCTTCAGCTTATATTGGTTCCCGCAAGATTATTTTCTGCAGTTTCCTATAGATTTGGAGCTAGTGGGAACCAATATGAAGTAAATTAGTATTGTTGCCCAAAGGTTTTTGCAACACATGTAGATGAATAAGCGATAGGCTCGCAAAACTCATTACTATAAGCCTACAATGTATAATTAATTTTGTATAATTTTATAATTTGTATAATTTGAATTTTAGCACCCAGATAGTACCCATCCACCTTACCTCGTGACATGTTTGCAAAACGTCCGCATACAAATCCGGATGAGCTGCGAATGCACTGAGTTCGAAGCAATCCGGACAGGGACATGTAACATTGTTTCCGCCAAACTTTATATGGACCAGCTCAAAGTGACTCAACTCATATATTTTTCACTTCAACCGCCCGGAGAGGCTTATCTTTATTTTTGGAAATTTGCATGGAAAATTCTATTTTATACTCTTGGAATAGTATGCGGTATTTCCAGAGTTTTCCTGTTACATTCATCTTGTTATACCGATTATATGTTTTCTTCCAGGTAAATCGGGCATGTTCAAATATTACTAGATGACGCCACGAACGTTGTTTTGCCATTTAAGAATATAAAAAATAGCTTACGACCTATTCTCAGACCTATACTGAATATAGAAAAAAAATGTCTAGCTGTTTCTTTACAAATACTTTGACAGGAGAATTTTATAGAAGAAAGTAGACGAATGAATGTGATTGAAAGATTGAAAAAAGTTCTGAACTCGATTTAATTTACAATTTCTTATTGCTCGTTTATGTACAAGTAATGTGTACAAACTTACGTGTTGATTTAATAACCTCGTTGTTTGAAGTCAGTAAATAACAGTTTACGCCACTGTTGCCGTGCTGTGTAATGCCGTGGACGGTGAACTGTCGGCGCAATGAAATATTCAGACGCTCCTGTTGGCACATCGCCGCATCGACAGATGTGCGAATGCTCGTATGTATAAGTTGCACCCCATCGTCGTGTTCTAATCTGCATAAACCTTACCATCAGCACATCATACATCGCTAAGAAACAATACGGTTAAGAAAACAGAAACTCCCCATTTACCCACGTCGGAACGGAGTACATGCGTACATGATGCATAGGGTGAGAGACCGTTGTAGATTAATTTGTTGATGAGATTTTATGTTTGTTTGTATCTTAAATTGTGCACAGAAACCAATAATGTAAAAGTTTGTTTGTTTCTTCGTTCGTTTGTACGTTTGTTTGTGCTCATCAATGTTCCCATTTATTTCAAAAACGACTTGACCGATTTAGATGCAGTTTACTGTATAATGTTTGTGAATCATTGGCAATTCTGGCTAATATTTAATATAATTCTGGCCTATGCTGTGAGAAAAATTAGGCAATTTACAGACATTGATACAGCCAAGCTTGTATAATATGCCTATTTCCACAGTGTTATGTCCTATGGTATTCTATTGTGGGGCAAAGCTGCTGATATTCAAACCATAATTGTATTACAAAAGAGAGCAATTAGAGCCATATACAAAATGAAGCCACGCGAATCTCTTCGCCAAAAATTTAAAGAAATAGGTATTCTTACAGTGGCATCTCAATACATTTATAATTGCTTACTATTTGTTCGTCAAAATATTAATAATTATAAGCAACGGATAGATATAAGTAATCGTCCAATTAGAAATGGAGGACATAAGTTAGTTATAGTGCCACACCGTTTGCGTAAGGTACAGAGGTCATTTGTGGGGTTGAGTGTACGCTTCTACAATATGATCCCGAAGTCTGTTTTGGACTTACCTTTGCACAGGTTTAAAGACACTGTCAAGAAACATTTAATTAATCATGGTTACTATACCATTGAAGAATTTCTTAACGACAATGATTCTTGGAATGATAGAAATATGCTTCCATCTCCTCACGAGATATCTTAAAAATATGTTATAATTTTTCATAATCTATAAGAAATCTTGTATTATAACAATGACATTTTTGAAAAGAGCAAGTGCCGAGTTTCTTGCCAGTTCTTCTCGGTGCAAACCTGCTTTCCGAACCTGGCGCTAGAGTTTTGACTTTTCATAAGAGCCTGTTATTTAGGCCTATGTGAAAAATAAATATTTTCATTTTCATTTTCATTTTCATTTTCATTTTCATTTTCATTCGTAGATAGTTGTTATGAACATCGGTCACCAGGGGGAGCTATAAAAAACATTTAGAGTGCAAACGAATGTTCCCATTTATTTCAAAAACGGCTTGTTCTATTTAGATAAAAAATTCTGTATTCATTGTCGATGGTTCGTAGATAGTTGTAACGAATATTACATTAGGCTTGGTGGCGAGGATTAGGTGGCGTATTTACTCTAGGAGCAAGAGAGCCATGGCCCAGGGCGGCAGCCTCCGAGAGGCGGCGTAGGCCGAACCTCGCTCAACTTTGTTTACTTTATTAGAGAAATTCTCTGTGTTAAATGTGTTCTAGAAAAAATCTTTCTAGTAAACACAACGTGTTAGGGATTCATATTTATGTTTTAACTAGGCTCCCATAATAAATGTGGTGACAAGGGTCAGATGATGCCTTCAGACGCTGCATAGAGGAGCTACTGGGTAGTTTGAAGATTAATTTTTATTTTGTAATAATAATATCATTTAAATTATATTATTATATTAATCGAAAAACTATAAAACTTGGAAAATTATTTTTTTTTTAAATGGAAAATTAAATTTTTTTAAAACACCCACGACTTTTGTAGACTTGTAATTGAAAAGGATTAAATAATTTTTTTGAAACTCCCCTACTAAAGGAAACTAAGATCTATGAACCTATCAGTATAATTACAAATCCAAGAAAATCCGTCGAAACAAGTCTACAAAAGTCGTGGGTTTAAATTTTTTTAATTTTCCACTTGTTTTATAGTTTTTCGATTAATATATTAATATAATTTAAATGATATTATTTTTACCCACGACGGAACGGAGTACGGGTATATGCGTTTAGGGTGAGAGACCGTTTGTACATTACTCTTTTTTTAAAAGATTTTATGTTTGTTTGTATGTTAAATTGTTCACAAAAACCAATAAAGCAAAAATATTTTTGTTTGTTTGTTTGTTTGTGCACATCGATGTTCCCATTTATTTCAAAAACGGCTTGACCGATTTAGATGCGGTTTTCTGTGTAATGTTTGGTGTTCAGCGGCTCTTCTTGGTTCTTAGATAGTTGTTACGAACATCGATCACCAGGGGGCGCCATAAAATACATTTATATTGTAAACGAATGTTCCTATTTATTTCAAAAACCGCTTGACCGATTTAGATGCAGTTTTCTGTATAATGTTTGGTATTCATTGGCGATGGTTCTTAGATAGTTGTTACAAATATCGATCACCAGGGACGCCATAAAAAACATTTACAGTGCAAACGAATGTTCTCAATTATTACAAAAACGACTGAACCGATTTGGATACAGTTTTATATAAAATATTAGTGAGTCATTGGCAATGGTTCGTAGATAATTGTTCTTGTAATTGAACAGCAGGGGGCGCCACAATAAACGTCTCTCTATGACTTGGAAGGGATGATGCCTTCAAACGCTGCTAGAGAAGCTAATGGCTAGTTTGAAGATTAATTTTCATTTTTTAATAATAATATAATTTAAATTACATAATCGAAAAACTATAAAACAAGTGGAAAATTGAAAAAATTGAAAACACCCACGACTTTTGCAGACTTGTAATTGAAAATGGATTAAATAATTTTTTTGAAACTTCCCGACTAAAGGAAAGTAAGAACTTAGAACCTATCAGTATAATTATCAATCCAAGAAAATCCGTCGGAGCTGCCATTGCTGTTTCCAATATCAATTAATGTATTCGTAAGTATTGATAAACTGCCGGTATATGAGAAGTATCAAGAAATTGAATTAGTCATCATTTGGTATACAGCACCATCAACACCGTCACAGGCAAAACAGCAGCTCCGGCGGATTTTCTTGAATTTGTAATTATACTGATAGGTTCTTAGTTCTTACTTTCCTTTAGTCGAGGAGTTTCAAAAAAATTATTTAATCCTTTTTCAATTACAAGTCTGCAAAAGTCGTGGGTGTTTTAATTTTTTTTAATTTTCCACTTGTTAAAACTCAACTATGAAACATTTAGAATGTACGGACATAGGGTTGTCTTTTATTTGTAAAATTTTCTTATTGTCTTAATAATGCTAAATATTACAAAAAAATTACTTACATGTGAGTTGTATATTATTTATTGTCCATTCTTTGTAAAAAAATTTATATCTTAATATTGTAAAATTTTATGAAAATCATTTTTACACGACTGCCCAAAAAAAGGAGTGTAATGTTTTTAGGGTCCATGTATGTATGTGAGTTTCTTTATTCCACCATAACTTCTGATGGCTGGACAGATTTGATCATATGGGGTATAGTTAGAATCCTTAGATCATCCAAGTAACATAGGCTATAGTTTTATTGGAAAAAGTTAACATAGCGAATGTGAGGCGCCATTCTCAGAAGTGGAAAACAATTTTTTTTCTTCAATTATTACAATATTAGTATCAAAATGAAGGTATTAGAGAGTAGAAGGTAGTACCTACTTTCTTATTTGGGCAGTAGTGTAAAAAACAAGTTATTTTAATTTATACGCATATTGACAAAGTGAAAAAAGTGTTGAAATTTCTCATTGCTTAAAATAGATAAATTCATATGGCAGTCGGGGGGCCATTCTGTGGAACACCGTTAATCTAAGAGGTCAATATCCATATAAACTAAAATAACTTTTTTTTTAACTTAATAGTTCTGTTAATAAGGGCAGACGTGCTTTTTAAATGATTTATTTTTAATATATTTTCTAATATGCTTTTATTATAAAATAGGACTGACTCTATTATCAGCCCAGTGAAGGTCGATTTAGGTTCGAGCCTTAGACCATTTACTTTAATTGGCAAAACTATCTCTTAACTTTATAAGGAATATCTACCAAAACCACCAGACACAATTTAGAACTATTGAATCAATCCAACTTTTAATCTTCAGTCCTTATCCAAGTATCGACCGTACAGCTCCGTCTGACATGAGCCAATAATCCTCTCTGGTTTGTTCTTGTTCCATTTTCTTCATATTTAATTCAAATATCTGTAATCAAATCACTTGTCCTTTCCTTGAAGGAGGATAAGTGGCAATAGCATAATTATGATCTTCTCGGCTATTTCAACCATTTGTCCACCAGAGATGTACTTTGATGTTATGCGTTTTGTGTCAAACAGCACCAATAGGAATCGCTTTGTTGTCATATTATGATTCCATGGCTTAGGCAATTAGAGAGATTCTATTGATGCGTTTGAGTTTATCGACATCACCGTATCGACAGATGTGCGAAGCTCGTATGATGTGTCATTTTCTCAATTTTTTCAGCCGTTGGTGGTTGCCTACCAGAAACGGTCCTACCTACTTCGATACTACTCATTTTGTGCCAAATAGCACCATTGGGATTCTAACTGATTTCATATGATTGCATGATTATGAAATTAGAGAGATTCTATTGGTGCGTTTGAGTTTATCGACATCACCGTATCGACAGATGTGCGACACTCGTATGATGTGATATTTTCTCGACTATTTCTACCGTGGTGCTTGTCCACCAGAGATATACTTTGATTTTATTCGTTTTGTGTCAAACAGCACCAATATAGGAATCGCTTTATTGTCATATGATTTTTAATATTATGATGTTAAGTAATGATTAATTTTATAGACTAAAGAATTTATTGTATAATTTAATGTTTAATGTGAAGACTGAATATTGTTTACTTTGATTATTTAATTGTTTAATTTTATGACTATGTGACCCAGGGAAACGTATTGGAGTTTTCTGTAATGTGTTCCTGGTTATGTAATACAATAAATAAATAAATAAATGATTGCATGGCTTATGAAAATAGAGAGATACTATTGATGCGTTTGAGTTTATCGACATCGCCGCATAGACTGATGTTCAATGATCGTAGGTATGATGTGATAATTTCTTGACTATTTCAGCCGTTGGTGGTTGCCTACCAGAGATGTACCTACTTCGAGTCTTCTTGTTTTTCATCAAACAGCACCAATAGGAATCGCTTGATTGTCATATGATAACTTATGAAATTCGGGCAATACTGTTGATGCTTTTGAGTTTATCGACATCGCCGGATCGACTTCGCCGCATCGACATCGCCGCACCGACATCGCTGCACCGACACTCCGCATCGACGACGCTCATATGATGTGATCTCTTCTTAACTATTTCAACTGTGATGCTTGTCTACCATGTACTTCGATGCTACTCGTTTTGTGTCTATTTTACTGTGGTCTGCATTATAAGAAGATCCTGTTACCTACCTGATTAGTTGATTACCTCAACGCATTACCTCAGAAAAAACGCATGTTGATAGAATAGAGCGAGTACAGCGTTCTTTCACGAGGTATCTAGCCTTTAAAGAATTGTCTTTAAAGGCTTGTAAATGCATGTATTGAGATGCCCCTACAGAGCTGACTACGAAACTCTCTTAAAACACTTTAAACTACACTCCCTTTAAAAGTGAAGGCAACTAGCTGATCTTTTTAACTATTTTTAAGATTTTTCGCAACAATTTGGATTTCCCTGACCTGCTCCATCAGATAAGAATCAACGTGCCCCACCGTATACTCAGACACTACCAACAAAAAACATTCGTTCCAAAATCTGCCAAGACTAGGACAATTCTCTCCCGTTAACCGAATAATTAACGCTTATAATAATTTGATTGACTTACCCTGACATAGGCATTTTATACGATACTTTATTTAGCTTTAAGAATTATTTGCATGCATAGTTAAAATAGTTTGTAATAATTTATTCATTAGTAATTTATCACATTTTTTTCTGGCAAATAATAATTCGATAATTTGTAATTTTAGAACACCTAACTAATTAATTTAATTGCTATTTGTTTTATATACAGAATTAATGTAAACTATGTATTTGACTTGTATTTTTAATATTTTTTATTGAACAATGCTACAACTTGTCGCTTTCATAGAGGGCGACACTTATTGTATTTGTAACATTTAGGGCTCGCTATTCTTTCAATTGTTTTTTTAACCGCACAAATTGTTATGTACCTATAGTTGTAACAAGTGGAAAATTGAAAAAACAATTAAAACACCCACGACTTTTATAGACTTGTAATTGAAAAAGGATTACATGATTTTTTTGAAACTCCCCGACTAAAGGAAAGTAAGAACTAAGAACCTATCAGTATTAATTACAAATCCAAGAAAATCCACCGGGGCTGCTGTATTCTGCCTGTGACGGTGTTGATGGTGCTGTTTACCAGTTGATGACTAATTCAATTTCTTGATACTTCTCATATACCGGCAGTTTATCTATACTTACTAATTGCATTAATTGATATTGGAAACGAAAATAGCAATGGCAGCTCCGACAGAGTTTTTTGGATTTGTAATTATACTAATAGGTTCTTAGTTCTTACATTCCTTTAGTCGGGGAGTTTCAAAAAGAAAATTAATCCTTTTTCTATTACAAATCTACAAAAGTCGTGAATATTTTAATTTTTTTTTATTTTCCACTTGTTTTATAGTTTTTCGAATAATATGTTAATATCATTTAAATGATATTATTATTAAAAAATGAAAATTAATCTTCAAACTAGCCACGCTCCTCTATGCAGCGTCTGAGGGCATCATCTGACTCTTGTCACCAAATTTATTATTGGAGCCTAGTTAAACATACGAATCCCTAACACCTTGTATTTATTTACTATAAAAATAACACATTAAACACAGAGAATTTCTCTAATAAAGTAAAAAAAGCTCAGAGCGGAGGCTGCCGCCATTAGCCATGGCCCTCTTGCCCTCTATGTAGGATCATCAGATCCTCGTCACCAAACTGAATGTTTGAGACTTGTTAAAACAAACCAATCCCTAACACATGGAGTTTATACTAGAAAGATAAAACTAACGTTTATTGTGGCGCCCCCTGCAGTTCAATCACCAGATAAATTATCTACGAACCATTGCCAATGTCTCACTAATATTTTATACACAATTGTATCCAAATCGGTTTAGTCTTTTTTCTAATAATTGGGAACATTCGTTTGCACTCCAAATATTTTTATGGCGTCCCCTCGTGATCGATGTTCGTAACAACTATCTAAGGATCAACCATTGCCAATAAATACCAAACATTATACAGAAAACTGCATCAAAATCTGTCAAGCCGTTTTTGCAATAAATGGGAACATTGATGTGCAAAAATAAATTAACTAACGAAACAAACAAAATATTTTTGCATTACTATTTTGTGTTCACAATTTAACATACAAACAAACATTAAATCAAGCAAGCAGACCGTTGGTGTATAATTTGAAGTAAATAAATAAGTTACCTCATAACAATCTGCCCTAAAACTTTCTCTCTACATACGTTTCGTCCCAACACTGGAGTTAGTAAAATGACGCTGAAACTTGGAATTTAACTGTAACTTATAATGAGGTTCTATATTTTTGGGTTGGCTTCGTATTCATCCTATGCTGCTCTATCCAAAATATTTTTTTCCTAAATCAACCGATTTGTATTCATCACTCAGCCTGCAAATATTTGATTGCTTGGTGCTTGTAAATAGGGTTGGTGTTCAATATGTATTTTTATTTGGTTTCCAGGTAAGCACCTTTGTCATCACTTTCATCAAAATGGTAGGATTTAAGAGTCGCCACCAAATCTCCCACAGTAAAGGACGAGTGAAGAGAAAACCGTAAATGGTGAGTTTGTCAAATTACATAACGCTGTAAAAACGATGTGAAAATTAGTCCAAGCATCTACTATTTTGTGAGATCACTTCAAAATCGAAGTCTAAAACCGAAGTTGTGTTAGGCTTACAAACTGAAAGAAAAAACAAATAAAATTTGAATTCGGCGGGCAGACTCTTACATTAAAAGTAAAACCATTCACAACTTAAAACTTGTACCTGTTGCGCCATCTCTTAGGTGGGCGGAACAACCAGATGTAGGCACGTGAAACTGCAACGACTCTAGACGCCATCTCTGCGCCGCCCTGAGAACCTAATCCCAACGCAATAGAACATAAATTGCAATGAGCCCCCCGTCATGCTGCTTCTTGGCTTTGTGAAACGAGGTGACGCCATTGATGAACTACTTTGTTGTGTAAAGTCAATGTACTTAGCCTTTAGCCTTTAGTAGCTGGGTGATCGGAGCTTTCTCGGTAATTTTCTTTCTGAATATTCTCGCTTATATTTTTGGAAAACCTGGCTTTTGACCTTAACTTCTGGCCAGCCTCGCTGCCCGTAAAGGATCTTCGCATCGCAGTCTTCGTCACCGTCTCCGTCCGCTCACGGATGCTCGGAGAATGGAAATCGCAGGAGCTCGCGAGGTAATGGACGCCAATCTGATGAACAATCGATGTGTGACGCGATTCTATGGCTGGCGTAGATGTCTATGCGAGTTAACAGCTGTTGTCACGTGAGAGTACGGACAAACTTCTCAACGGTGGGCGTCCTGG
Source organism: Coenonympha arcania (assembly GCA_036785405.1). Taxonomy (NCBI): domain Eukaryota; kingdom Metazoa; phylum Arthropoda; class Insecta; order Lepidoptera; family Nymphalidae; genus Coenonympha; species Coenonympha arcania. The sequence goes on from CM072082.1 coordinate 22,463,076, forward strand.
TGTTCCGTTACATAATGCCATTCACCATGTCACTGAGTGTCTACGACTGGAGCCCTATGCTGCAAGTCAATGACTTTCCCAAACTGTAAGGCACTGAGCGCTTGACATTCGTACACTTTTTAAACACGGAACGTTTCAAACAAATATAAAACATCATTGCTTAAATCTTATATCTTTCAACGAGCGATTCTTGTTACTGACTGTTTAACCACGACACCATGCAATAACCCTAGATTTTTAAGCCAGAGGCATGAAGGGTGAGCAACCCAAAGCAAAGGCACTAACTTATTAGGCGTCCGGGCGAGCCGAAACGGCCGAGAATGGTAGCCAAAGGCAACCAGCAAGTGCCGAGGCTGCGGAGGTGAGCACAAAAAGAGCCCCTACATTGTGCAATTTCAGCTGGAGCTAGCTGAAAACCCTAATATTATAGATGTGGGGAGCGAATCTTCGCAGTTAACAATGCTCAAGCATCTTCCCAAGAGACGGCAAGAAGGTGACGTGGAACTTACTTCATAACAGGCAGTGGTTTTTGCTTGCTTTTTGGGAGGGTTATCTTTTACCATAATCCCCAGTGTCCGGGATTTCAAAAAGTGGTCTTAACGGAGTACCCCGTTTTAACCAAGGCTCTTGTGAGTACGAGGGGGGTTTTCTTGGGAGCTGCTGGATTGCTGTGATTAGCATCCTATCGGAGTCTAGCACCTTCTGTTTGGCTTCTTCAGCTCAGATATATAGATGGCCGATGGGATAGTGCAAAAACATATTTGGAACGGTTCTATATTTTAATGGAGCCCGAATATTAGAATTGCTTGTTTAAATAGATATAAGATGAGAAATAAGATAAGTACTTAATCCTTTTCTAAAACCTGCTAGCTATAGTTTGCCTCTATTATAAACTAATAAGCTCGCGCTGTTATTAACTAATAAGCTCGCGAATACGGTAGCTGATTTTACTTTGTAATATATAAATTTTACTCAATAATAGAGACAAACTACATCAGAGATTACTAACTGAGTAACGTTAATAAGGTACCATAAGATACATTATAAATGATAACTTCATTCAAGAACAAACTCTACTATTATATTAAAATTCATTTATTTTTTACAAGAAAAAGTTGAAAACAACATTCCAGCTGCTTTCGCTCTCCGCCAAAACTTGAGTTCACGAATTCGTAGTATCGTCAGAAGAATTCATGATTGTAAATGCGAAAATGGAAACCCTTGTAATGTAAGACCGCGAAACATGAAATTAGGCAAAAAATGACGAAGGTCTCATAGCATAAATATAGCATAAATAAAGGAAAAAAAAACAATAGTTTTGAATGAGCTCTTTTATCACATTGTAAATATAATTATTACTAATTACAAAGGTCAGCTTGTAAAATTACCGCACGATTAAATATAATAGCTAATATTATCAAATTTTTAGGTGATAAAGTTTCTGTAAAATAAACTTTTACTTTTGCTATATGGCTGATTTCGAAACTATTTGAACACGAAACTTGAGTCACATTGTGATATCAGTTTAGTATCGAGCTACTTAAGACTGTCACAGGTAGCTTGCACGACATCTGAAACACAGTACGTTGAAACTGGATACCTCACTGTATCTATTAGCCTAGAGGAAAGAGATCGAAATACAGTTGTTTCTCGGGAATGATTGGTCTATTAGCGTGTCCGTCGTAAATGTTTAAGAACCCTTTCGCTTGCCCAAACTCCGGGTAAGCATACTCGTAGTACGCGCCGCTTCTGATACGTGCTGTCTTGTATATCCACCGGACATAATAACGCAGGTCCGTAAACACGAAGATCCTATCTTCGTTATAACGTATTTCGAAGCAGCCCAAAGCCATAAGTTTATGAGTATTCTGTATAAGCGCACCACCGTTCTGTATACCAGAAAGGTGTTTGACGTTCTTGACGCAAATGAATTTCCCCCACCACTTCGGGAGATACTTAGAACAGTCTACGACGTCTTTTTTGTGAAGTAGCGTGTAGTATATCTTGTAGTTTTCATAAATATGCTCCAAGTATTCGTACCCTGAACCAGCCATGATGAACGAGTCCGCGAGGCGGTCGCGCTCACTCGTGAGCCAAGTAAAGTACGCGTACTGATATCTGTAGGTTGAAAAAAAGTCATCGTAAGTGTCAGAAAACTACCTATTAAAAGCACCCCATGTGAACCATCATATCTCAACTTAGTGTTAGCTATAGTGGCCACGCCAAAGCATAACCAATCAACCCGAGTGCAGATATCCAGATTGTTGGGGACCCGAGGTGCTGGAATGAAGGCCACTCACTGAGAAGCGTAGTGTCGGCAGGCTCCCCGCCAGGCGGACGGACGACATAAAGAGAGTCGCGAGGAGTCGCTGGCGGCAGGTGGCGATCGTTTCAGGAGGCCTAGGTCCAGCACTGGACATCCATCGGCTGAAACGATGACGACGACGGCAATGCATACCTGAGCGGATATGAGGCGTAGATATACATCTGGTCCCAGCTGATGATAATAGCGATGTCGTGCCTGGGGCAGTGGTAGCCTCGCGCGCCGTGCCTATGTTCGGGGTTCAGGCTCTTTGGAAATATGCGGTGCACTCGCCATGCGCGGTACCTAAAACGCATGTCACGTCAATGAACTATGTACCACTTAAATTACAGAACCCGATAAAGCTTACTTTTTATTTCGGTAATCAGCTTCCATACCGGGGTTGGGCAAAACGATTTGTAAAGAATAAAGTGCACCATTTGTATGGGACAAACTTAATTGACTCAGGCCAAGTCTGACGGAGGCTTCGACCACAGGTATTTGCCACCCTACCAGCAAAAGACGCAGCGCGATTCAGCATTCCAGAGTAACGATGTGTGGTAACCGTTGCTTCTTACACCTTCCAAATTATTACGATAACATCCTCGATAGCATCGTCACTTACCGACAGCTGATGAGATCGTAGTCAATTACTATCTTGTAGTGTAAGAACAATCATGCAGATTCTACTGATATTACGCAGTAAGTGTAGAAAACAAGGACATTGCCAGTTAAATAAAAGCTTGTATATAAAAGTGAATTACCTAAGTATTTTATATCTTCGACCACATCGTCACTTTCCATCAGGTGAGATTGTGGTCAAGTGTAGACATATATTGAATAAAAAAAAATCTATTGACCTATAGGGCGTGTTGTGTTGTCCGGTTCTGCCGAGCACCCACAGGCGAATTTCCCTCTGTCTATTCATGTGTACATCCAAGTGGTTCGCTGCTGTTATAACAGTACGGCGGTTGAGGATCGCGCCTGTACTCAGTGGTGTTAAATCTGAAAATGTAGTCTTATTTAATTTAACTTGAAATCATTAACTTAACAAAAGGTAAACGTTTCATTCGTCTTGATAGTCTTTGCAATTACTGTTGGCTGATTACTTAATCTTTGTGTCAACCCATTTTTTATGTCCCGGCGGGTCTCTTACAACGAAAAGACAGAGGTGTGCGCTTGAAATTCTAATCTTTTTACCCCCTGTTTTACGACCCTTTTTGAGTAGTTGAGGTCTGAAACAATTGGCTTCTGCTAGATGGTAAGGTTTTTTTCTAGAATGATACTAACCAATAGAAATGCCGGCGATTGCGCACAGCATACGTCGGTACCCAATGTCGGTCCAGTCGAAGTACGGATACCAAAACCTCAGCCTTTCGGATTCGGTTCGCTGCCATCTAAAGAAACTTGTTCGCGGCCACGTATCGGTGCGTTTAGGGCCAACCGTAGTGGTCCCTACGTCCCAAAACCCACTCGAGGGACCTATAAGTGCATACAGTAACCACCTGATAACAAAAAAAAATGCAATTTTACGTTCAGCTTATTGTTAGGTGTCAAAATAGTGATATATCGCATACATTTTCTGAATTTTGTTTCATTTCTATACGTGGCGACATGACGCTATTTGTCACGTAGTAGTAGTTAAGGTATAAGAATCTTATATCTTATCTTATACCTTTAAACGAGCAATTCTTGTTTATACATATATATTTTCTGAATATCAGAATCGGCTCCAACAATTGTAATGAAATTTTTAGTATACAGAGGGTTTGGGGGATAAATCGATCTAGCTAGGATTCATTTTTAAGAAAATCACGTTTTTATCAAAAAAAATATACCCAACTAATAACGTTAATATGAACAGTGAGTAACAAGAAAAATACTCACATGATTGTAATTTTGTTACAATATTTTATTTGATTCCAATCCATCACTGTCTTAAGAGACGCTTACCATCAATGGCGGGGTTTTCAATGGATCCGGTCTCGGTGAAAGAGGATGTTTATTTTAATAATATTATCATCACGCTGGAATGTTTTCTTTGTTTACTATACACGTATAATATGCTTAATACGAAATAATAAATACTGTTTTCTTACGTACACACTTGCATCGTTTCATCTTTATGACACTCGAAATTAGTGCAGAATAATACAGTAATAATTGTTCAAGCATGACTCAGCCTTGCGCACTGAGGGTTCAGTACTATCAAGACCAATTCTCAATCGTACTAAAGTAAACTATACTACCCTGCCCACTAAATTCAAGAACGAGCAAAAATCACGTTAGTTTTATGGGAAACCCCTTTCAATATTTGTTTTGATTTATATGAATTAATTTATTTTTAAAGTGAATATAATTACTATATACCATATATTCTGTGAATGTTTGAAGCGTTTATCAGTTACCGTTATCAATATTGGGTAAAAAAAGCAAAAATAATCACGTTTGTTGTATGGGAGCCCCTTAAATATTTTAATGTTCTTTTTTTAGTATTTGCTGTTATAGCGGTTACAGAAATACATTATTTGTAAAAATTTAAAGTCCGTTACTATCACGGTTCCAGAGATACAGCCTGTTGACAGACGGACGGACAGAAGCGAAGTCTTAGTAATGATCCCTTTTTTACCCTTTGGGCAGGGAACCTTAAAAATGAACATTAATTACAGTCAGGTAAGTACCTACCTAAAATCAAAAACTCTATACCGCCAACTTTGGAAAAAAAGTTTATCGTAATTCTCCTTAGTGATGATTTTCAATAAAGAACGCCAGGTCCCGACCCATCTAATTAAAAAATGCTTCATCCAATTTAGTTTTAAAATCCATTTAAAAATATAAGGACAAAGTAAAAAGATGTTCACAAGCCACGAGGCCATTACTCACTGATTTGTTTCTAATAATTACTTAATTTGCTCAAAATTTTGATATTTTCATGCGTGTTTAGCGCGTGAAGAGGCACTCTTTTCCGCGCTAGTTCCGCGTATATATTTTGTTTTCCTCCTGCATATTGTAATGTATGTAGGGTAGTTATAAAATACATGTATAGACTTGACGTGGTAAATGAATAAAGAACAGTCTTGAGCTAACCGTCAACCACGTCAACCGTGTTTTATTGCAAACATTATAGTGGCGCAGCCGGTAGGATAAACTATTAAAAATCTAGTAATGTCGTGTAAAAACGTTAATCATGGCGAAATTCATGGCAATGTGAAGTTTAATGCGTATAGGCGGCTCGTGGAAGTGATCATTTCGCTACTTAAAATAAAGCGTGTGTTGAAGTCGGCCATGTTGCATAAATCGCGCCATCTCGCATAAATCGAGTGGTAATACGATCCCAATATGTGTCCCGATGCATTCAATCGCAGTAATAAAAGCGAAACTCGAATCATTGCGATTAGCGAGTCGTGAGTATATGGCAGGTATGTATCGTAAATGCGACATGGAGACACGTGCCGGCCTATGCGACGAACCTATGCACGTGGGCAATAACACGGCTGAGTCGGTGCTCGCGCGGGAGGCGACCGGAAGGGGCATCGCGGGCTGCGGAACACCGGGCTCAGGTGGCTCAGGACTCAGGCAGGGTGAAGACGCTTTGCGTCGCACGGCGGCGGCGGCAGGGACCGTCGGCTGCACGCGAGGGCAGAGGTCCACCAGCACACAGATGGACACGGTACACGGGCGAGGGCTGATGATAGCTGTTACTGTGGAAGAAGAATCGGGAAGGACGGAAACGGTCTGCGTCGCGGGGCAGCTGTGGTGGCGAGTACCACGGGCAGCGCGCGATCTGGCGGACGACGTTGCTTCCATAGGAGACGGTCTGCGTCGCGAGCAGCTGGTGTGGCGAGTACCACAGCCAGCGCGCGATTCGGCGGACGTCAGTTCCAACTACAGTGCAGAAGAGAAGGCAGAATACGGTCTGCGTCGCGGGGCAGCTGTGGTGACGAGTACCACGGGCAGCGCGCGATCTGGCGGACGACTGCGCTTCCAGAAGGTATTGCCAGTTGGGCTGCAGCAGCTCGTCGATTGCGTAAAATGTACGCGATATTATTGTGAGTGTCCCAAATAGTGTAATAGAAGTGCAGTGCAAAAATAGCAAAGTCAATAATAGTGAAGATATAAAAGGGTGCAAAGTGTAATAGATATATTGGTAAACAAGTGTAGGTTAACTGTATTAGTAGTAAATGTATTGCTTGCATACAATAGCTGATGTAAGTACCTACATCATATTTTAGTAAATGTTGGCTGTGTAGGTACTTTATTGCATACAAGTGTACCTAATATAACAATAATACATTATATGATACGTATACCTACTATAGTAGATATCGTCGTAAAAGCATTAGGTATTCTAAATGTAGATTGAAGATTTACCTAAACATCCAAATTGAAAATGTAATTACCGAATACCGATGTACCTATACTGAACATGCAGTGAGTCCCAGTTTTAAATAAAGACACAGTCGATAGCAGGTAGTAGGTACGTAGGTACGAGGTAGGTACCCACAAGTCGAATGCAAGCGACTCGCCTCGTGAGCGACAAGTTAACCTACAGTATGTAACAGTAACTAAATAAATGTATTTTAAATATATAATATCATTGACTTTGATGCTATTCTGTACTTACACAACGAAGAGATTAAACCATATAACTAAAAATGTATTAAAGTGGTGAAATTAAAAAGGGACATCATGGTGTTAATGGCCCTTATCAGAATAATTATAAATGGAATAATATGGATTTATAAATGAATGAATTGAAAAAAAAATGCACCCGTAAGAAGATCGGGCACAGTACAAGCTTGCCAGCTGATAATTTTAACATAATTGAAATTAGTGAAATGTTGGTTTAACTAAGAAAGTAGTCACTCAGCTCATAGCACTCGATATTGGTTAGATGTAAGTATGGGCAGTTATTTGTATCGGTATTAAATTGTAACTTGAAAGTAGGTATCTACAGTATATAAGAAGTAAGGAATTAACTTGGTATTAATAAAACATTGGTATGAGGACCGTATAAGAAATAAAATCATGGTTAAACCTTCATAAACCATATCTACATTATGGGAACATGGTATTTGTAGCTAAATACCCATTATATTCAAAAACTCTGATGCGATGAAAAAATTGGTAAATTATAGGATTTGAGGTATGAATTAATACCTATTTGTAAAGTTATATTCCATTTAAAAAAAAAAAAAGTTTCAAGAAATTAGGTTTAAAATGGTTTAAATATACCTGGTGAATTCTATGTTACAAGGTTAATAATTTGATAAGCGGTAGGTACCTATCGACCATTTATGTCATTTTGGTAAATGTATTGATGGCAGGGTATAAACAAAGAACTGCAATGACTTCGTTCGCCTAATGAATAGGGTTGATACGTGATGTAAAAAAGAAAATACTAGAAAAATGGAAACCTCAAAAAGCGTGTGTTGAGTGGCATTATTATGGTTTTTGTTGGTAGGGTTTGACCCAGCAACATGCTTCATTTATATTTTTATACAAAAAAAAGGTGAAGAAAGAGGAGATGGTTCATGCTGTAGATTATTATGTGTACTGTCGGGGAAATACAGTAAAAAAAAAAGATAGTTATATAGATAGTACTTACTAATACGATTGATGACTGTAGAACTATTACGTGTATAGTATGGATTAAAGGAAATAAATCATAACCAAGGGAATTTATGTGTGTTGATAACATGCAGATGTTTATAAGTATTGTTCTGCATGAGTTCGCTCGTTTGAGAATAAATAAATAGCTGATTATACCTACTAAAAAGAACAAGCTCTCTGAAGGTTTATGGCTTTCCAGGTACTTTTTATCAAATATCGTTATTTACAGTATTTGCCTATCTATAGTCCTATCAAAACGTATTAAAAAAATATATAAATTTATATTAAGAAAGGTAATAAATAGGGATTCAAACACAAGAAAGTAAAGTAGATTGCAATTTAGTACATACTCATAGTCGAATCAAATAAAGAAAAGGAAAAGTTAAAGGTTTTACTACGAAAATAGTTATTGCTTTTAGGATTTAGCTCCAATTGAAAGCTACCTGTCCGATCGTACCCAATCTGTCGTCATAGAAAATTATATCAGCGAATCAAAATCCGTATATTTTGGAGTTCCTCAAGGTAGCGTTCTCGGACCTACCCTATTCTTAATTTATGTCAATGATTTATGTTCGCTGCGTCTTCCAAATTGTAGAATTGTCAGTTATGCCGACGACACTGCACTAATTATCAGTGGAAAGAACTGGAAGGATGTTAGCGATCATTCGGAGTTTGCTGTTAGGGCCGTTACAAACTGGTTAAATCTGAACCTTTTAACATTAAACGTAAATAAAACAAAGCTTGTCACATTTACACCTAACAGAGCTACACAAGCTCCTGCCTCATTTAGTGTACGTGCCCACAGATGTAGTAACCGTTGCTCGAATTGCTCCTGTCCAGTTCTTGAACGTACATCCTTTATAAGGTACCTCGGTGTTTTAGTAGATTGCTCCTTATCTTGGAAGCAACATATTGAATCCGTTGCTTCACGCACTAGAAAGTTAATGTTTGTTTTTAAGAACATAAGGAATGTAGTTGACCTACAGTGTCTGAAGTCCGTATACTATGCCCTTGCTCAGTCAGTCTTATCTTACTGTATAACTGTTTGGGGCGGAGCTCAGAAAACGCCCATGCTAAGAGTTGAAAGAGCCCAAAGAGCAGTTCTAAAAGTTATTCTTAAAAAACCCATTCTTTTTCCTACTGTTGAATTGTATTCGATATGTCAGTTGCTCACTGTCCGCCAGCTATTTATATTACAAACAATTCTACGCAAACACTCCGAACTATCGTTCAACCCTCAAGTGGAAAACTTAAAACGGAGATCCTATATGGTGTGTACTTACAAACCTCGTCGAACTGCTATTGAGAGTCGCCATTATTATCACATCAGTTCTTCATTGTACAACCGAATCAACAAAATTTTACACATATATCCCTTGACAGCGGCAAGAGTTAAAAAAATATGACTCAATGGCTTCTAACTCTTTGTTATGATGAATCTGAGCAACTTGTAAAGTCTTGGTCTTGAAATAAAGTCACTTAGTACATTCACTCACACACACACACAGACACACACACACACGCACGCACGCACATGCACGCACACACACACACACACACACACACACACACACACACACACACACACACACACACACAAACTTCACAGCATGCATTTACAATAATATTTTGTAACTTATTACAATAATTGTTTGTCACTTGAGTCATTGTATGAGGAGGGCGATGATCACTGCAACACAGTTTATACTTCTGCAGGATCATCGTTTCCCATTTGTTTCTGTACCTTTTCCTAAGATTCAAATAAAGCAATTTTTAATTGAATAAATCTGACGTCTATGTTATAAGAGCGAATTATATAATCGAACTTTATTGCGAACTTCCTATAATACTTATAGGAAGAAGTAATTAATTTACATGATAAGGTATGACCGTAATTTCTGGTATAGATTTGTGATCTATAAATATTAGTTTTTGTTCAAAAATGTTATAAAATAATTATGGAGATAAAGTAAACAATGAAAAGTCTAACAATAATATAAGGTACAAGACTATTGTCGCAGAAGACTTAGTGTTTCTATAGACTTAAGTCGAAAGAGATTAAAAGTTTACTAATAGCCTGATGTATATTTTAAGGTTTTGTTTTAGCTAAAATAAATTAAGCTGTTATAGAATTAAATCAGGAAATAAATGGCACTATGTAAATTTTGCAAAATGGATATTTTTTCTCCCTTAGGTTCCCTCTCCCTCCTCCCTTAGGTAGGATTTAAAACTACGAATTAAAACAAAAGGAAAACATTATTATTGTATTCAAAGTTAGATGCATGTGTGTTTAGTAAAATTGTATATTATGATGTGTATAACTTTGGATTGTGTAAAAAGCACACAGCATCATAAAGCAGTAGTAACCATATTGTAAAATTAATTATACTATACTACAACTACCTAGCAAAATACGTAACAAAAAAAAGTTTCTTTTTTTTATTTATTAGAAGGGGCGTGTAATGTATGTAGGGTAGTTATAAAATACATGTATAGACTTGACGTGGTAAATGAATAAAGAACAGTCTTGAGCTAACCGTCAACCACGTCAACCGTGTTTTATTGCAAACATTATACATATAATATCCAAAAGTTTGAAGCATGACTTTAATAAAAAAAAATTCTGTACAATTTTTTTGTATAAAATGACTATTCGAGTACATGAAGCGCCTTCGGCTTGGCCAATGTAGCTTTTTACTATTAATGCATCTATAGCATTTGTGTTTTTTTTTAATCAAGTGAATTGCTTATTTTTTTGCGATTGTTACAAAACTGTAGTTGAAACTCCCAACCGCAGTTTGTAAAGGCATTCAGCACAAAAACATTGATAAATCAGTAATGAAATGCTGCATATAGGTATCTATGATTGTAAACTACTTTTAACAAAATGGGGTTAAGCTCTATGGAATATCTGGATATATCATCGTCGTTTTGCTCGAATCTCTTTTCAGACTTAGAAGAGATTGACTATAAGCCTTCTAGATATTCTACTATAAGCCTTGCGGAATGGCAGGTTTTGTACGTCATTGAGAACATTTCGATAAACTAGGTTTATGTACGGTACGTAAGTTTCCGTCTTTCCTCACGTTATTTTCCGTCGTGCGTGTGACGTGTGCGCAACATGTAAAGACACACAAATATTTAATATTTAATATTTGAGACTTTAGGTCCATGGTCATCGGACACAAAAAATTTTGTGAATATCTTATCCAAAAAGTTGGTTCACGTGTCAGGTGACCAAAGAGCTGGCGCTTACTTAGCTCAACGGCTAAGCCTAGCTATACAGCGAGGCAATAGCGCCAGTGTTTTGGGCACCATGCCATTAAGCGAGCATTTGGACGGTGTGTACATTTTGTAAATATTTTTAGTCTTAATTTATTTGTAGACATAAATTACAATGTTTTAGTTTGTTTATCTGACAATTGAGAGAACAAAAATTAACTATGTTAAAAAAAAAAAAAGAAAAAAAAAAGACACAACAGTTCAGACTCTCGACAGAATGTTCGACAGGGAGTGAGGGTGCCGCGCATGCGTGGCTCTGGGCTCGCAAGTCCCCATGTCACGTCGTGGAAATCCCGTCACGGCAGTAAACAAATGATCACCGTGAACAGAGCTCGCTCGGCTGAGCGACGTCGTTCCCGCGCAATCCTACCCGAGTGAACTTTACTGGTGACGGCGAAACTTGGTAGTTTTATTAACGTATCGCGTTTGGGAAAGTTCGCCGAAATCGTAAATTGTCTGGCGTAATAAAAATGACTTGAAAACGGTATGGATCGACGGTAAAATATCCAACATCAGTCACGAGTGTTCAGTCAGTACCTACTTGTAATATAATACGTTGATTTTTTTTCTAGGTAGATATCTATCTTTATACCTAAGGGACACCTCACTAAGGGCTGGTTTTTCAATCGCCAGATAAACTATCTTCTGAGGAATAAACATGAAACTGTGTCATACAAAATCTGTCAACACGTCATATTTATCCCGTAGTTAACGATTATCTGGCGATTGAAAAATCGGTCCTAAGTGAACAAGTTCGACCACTTTATCATTAAATCACATTGTAGAGATAGATCAATCAATGCGTGATTTTTGATTATTCCCAGTAAGTCCTACAATAGGCCACAGGCGGCTTATTAAGCTTGAGATGTTTACAGAGCTAGGGCCAGAAAGACTACCTACTTACCACTAAGAAAACTCCATTTATTCTATCAAAAAATCTGGCGTATGTTGATCGGACTCGCGAATTAGGGTTCCCCTACCAACAAACTATAAAAAATTATGTTTTTATGATATACTGAAGCCTTGAAGTACCTACCTACCTATTCTGTAAAAATGTTACGATAAGACAGCAACTTTCATTGTTTTAAGTCAACGGAAAGTAGGTACTACTTCATAATATGTTCTGAGTTTTCGTATTGGACTATCCGTTCCTGAGAAAAATTACAATGAGTGACGAATAGATAAACGGATACACAAATGTGATCTTTGAAGGTTTCTGTTTTTCTGCTTTAGGGCTGATTTTTCAGTACACTAAGGAATAAATAAGACGTTTTGACACATTTTGTATATAGCATATGTTTCTATTGCTCAGATACATAGAGGTCCAAGAGGCCGCACGCCGCACGCGACTTCAAAAGTGCGGCAATAAATACTCTGTCAAAGTTCGCACACCCGAGCTGTCGCTACACAATTGTTCACGCACACTAGCATCCGCGCCCCATCCATACAAATTTCAAATTGACACACACATACTACAAGAATAAGTTGCCGCACTCACGGAGCTGTCGTTGTTAGGTTGGGCTCTATCTAGTTGTAGTCGGAGTGCGAGCGACGTTCTATTTATTATAAATCTATGCTCAGATAGTTTATCTAGCGATTGAAAAATAAGCCCTTAACGTACAAAACCCTAAAAATGTATACAACCATAACTCATCGTTCAGGAAACTCTTTGACATTAAGGAATTTATACCATTGATTGTTTGTGATTTGAAAACAATAAATAGTGATAATAGTAGTAATTTAGTTAGGTGAGTTCATACATGGGTCCATGGTCTGAGCCCCAGGCACGCACTTTAGTCACGCGCAGTATGACTTAGGTATACATATTATAATTGCAAACAAAAACATTAAGAAGAAACCTTTCGTGGTTGTTATTTTCCCCTTTAATTCTGAGCGAAAGAAAAGCGAAGGGAATTTCGTGATTAGTGTCAGAAAAGATGATGGTTTTAGGATAGTGATAAGAAATCATTTCTTTATGCTTTCTTAAAACTCCATTATAAATGGAGCTTCAAAAAATATTATTAAAGGTCTCTTACTAGTTACTATACGTTTACGTTTGGATGTTGCAAGAAGTAACTTACGATTCACTAAATACAAATAATAATACAAATACAAATTATAAGGTTTCGTGGTATTTTTAAACATAACACACTAAAGTTTCTTGGAAATGTTTCTTTCTTTAACAGGATTAGTTTTTTCTCAATTGGTGCAAACTCCATCAAATAAATTTCAAGTGAATTTTTAGTTTCGAAAATATTTGAATGAAGTTTTTTATCAGTCAAAATTTTTAGCGCGAATGTTTCCTCTGAGCAGAATTCAATATAATCAATATTTATCGTAACTCCCTACCATGTCCCGTTTATGTTATCCAAACTGTGCAAAGTAAAACATTGGTAGATAAGTTGTAATGTATCATAGGGTAAACAAACTTGACCAGGCCGTAAGGTTCATTGATTTTTGTTCGTGCTACATATAAAATGAGCAATACACCGAGTATACACATTTACGTAGCCATTACACGTAATAGCTGTCTAGACGATAGTTTTACACCCGTATAATGAATTACTTTGAACATTGTTCCATATCGCTAATTAAATTAAATTGGAAATTTGTGTCACCTTTAACTAGTTAATAAGTGTTGTCTTTAACCTTTTTAACGCGGTAACATAGTTTAGTTGAGACATTTCAACCGTTGTTTGTGACCCATCCGTGTTTTCTTACCCTAAAAATATACGCAAGGATAACAAGAAAGTCATTGTGGTGACATGCGAGGTGACGACTTTAGTGCCAGCTATAGGTAAACCGTTATCAACTTGACCCTTCTGATGGTCTGCGGGACGCGGGGCGGGTGATACGATTGGTTATAAGTTATAACGATCGGGCAGCGCTGTCAGCGGACAATGACAGGCAGCTGATTGGTTGAGCGGCTCCCGCCCCGCGTCCCGCAGACCATCAGGAGGGTCAAGTTTATAGCGGTTTACCTATAAAGAGCTTTAGTCTTCAAAGTTTTTTTGTGCCTTTCTAACTTCTTTTATTTAAGCTATCACTGTGCTTTTCATTGAAGGTGAAAGGTGTGTGTCGGTTAGTTAATTCTATTATAGGAAAATGTGCATGTTTCCTTTAATATATCAGACAGCACACGGTAACATTTGAGAAAAACAAATTTTTGAACAAGTGGAAAATTAAAAAATTTTAAAACACCCACGACCTTTGCAGACTTGTAATTGAAAAAGGATTAAATAATTTTTTTGAAACTCCCCGGCTAAAGGAAAGTAAGAACTAAGAACCTATCAGTACAATTACAAATCCAAGAAAATCCGCCGGAGCTGCTGTGTTTTGCCTAGTGGTACGGGAGCTAGCAACGTTTGAAAAGTAAGAATTTTAGAAGAGCTGATTTTGTGATATGTCGTCCTTCTTGCACTTTCGGTTAGAGTCGGGGCCATCTGGAAGCCGAAAGCTGTTGCGTTCATTAATGCGCATCCTTGGTCTGTCCAGGTGTTGCAGCTTACGCCTCCATAATGTTTATACCAATGTTGTTGGGGCTACTAATTGCCCTTAAAATTATTACAGGCGCACTACCATTTATGATGACGTTTCATATGTTAACTCGTATGTGGTTGACAATTGACTAATACAAAAATGAAACGTCATCATAAATGATAGTGCGCCTGTAGTTATTTTAAGGGCAATTAGTAGCCCCGACAACATTGGTATAAATATTGTGGACGCGTAAGCTGCAAATAGGATGCGCAGTAATAAACGCAACGGCTTCTGCCAGCCAGATAGCCCAGACTCTAACCGAAAGTGCAAGAAAGACAACATATCACAAAGCCAGCTCACCTAAAATTCTTTCTCGAAAACGTTGCTAGCTCCTATACCATAGTGTTGATGGTGCTGTTTACCAGTTGATGACTAATTCAATTTCTTTATACTTCTCATATACCAGCAGTTTATCAATACTTACTAATTACATTAATTGATATTGGAAACGAAAATAGCAATGGCAGCTCCGACGGATTTTCTTGGATTTGTAATTATACTGATAGGTTCTTAGTTCTTACTTTCCTTTAGCCGGGGAGTTTCAAAAAAATTATTTAATCCTTTTTCAATTACAAGTCTGCAAAGGTCGTGGGTGTTTTAAAATTTTTTAATTTTCCACTTGTTTTATTGTTTTTCGATTAATATATTAATGTAATTTAAATTATATTATTATTAAAAAATGAAAATTAATCTTCAAACTAGCCATTAGCTCCTCTAGCAGCGTTTGAAGGCATCATCCCTACCAAGTCATAAAGAGTCGTTTATTGTGGCGCCCCCTGCTGTTCAATCACAAGAACAATTATCTACGAACCATTGCCAATGACTCACTAATATTTTATACAAAACTGTATCCAAATCGGTTCAGTCGTTTTTGTAATAATTGAGAACATTCGTTTGCACTGTAAATGTTTTTTATGGCGCCCCCTGGTGATCGATGTTCGTAACAACTATCTAAGAACCATCGCCAATAAATATTAAACATTATACAGAAAACTGCATCTAAATCGGTCAAGCCGTTTTTGAAATAAATGGGAACATTCGTTTGCAATATAAATGTATTTTATGGCGCCCCCTGGTGATCGATGTTCGTAACAACTATCTAAGAACCATTGCCGCTGAACGCCAAACATTATACAGAAAACCGCATCTAAATCGGTCAAGCCGTTTTTGAAATAAATGGGAACATTGATGTGCACAAACAAACAAACAAACAAACAAACAAACAAACAAACAAACAAACAAACAAAAATATTTTTGCATTATTGGTTTTTGTGAACAATTTAACATACAAACAAACATAAAATCTTTTTAATAGAGTAATGTACAAACGGTCTCTCACCCTAAACTCATATACCCGTACTCCGTTCCGTCGTGGGTAAAAACAAATGAAATGATGTTGAAAAAGTGATATTTAACGGTAAATTGAACGTGCAGCCCATAAGTCACATACCGTGGGAGAAAATCAATTTTGATGGATTAAAAAGCCTTCCCCACACAGGCGCGTTATTATCGCGCGATAATATCGCAAGCGTTATTGCGATAATGCGTCCCGATTCCTTGCACACAGCTGCGTTTTTATCGCGCGATAATAACGCGCAGATGGACGCAGCGTCCCGCGTTATTATCGCGCGATAATATCGCAAGCGTTATTGCGATATCTGCTTTCAGTACATTTTGTACGCCGCAATGGAAGTAGGACGCTGCCTCCGTCGTCCCACACAGGCGCGTTATTACCGCAGCAGTGTGTAACTACTTGATCATCCTAATACAAAATGTACTGAAAACAGATATCGCCAGTACGCTTGCGATAATATCAACTTACAACAAATATCAACGATATACTTCCATTGCGGCGTTATTATCGCAGCAGTGTGTAAGTACATGACCATCTTAATACAAAATGTACTGAAAACAGATATCGCAATAACGCTTGCGATATTATCGCGCGATAATAACGCGCCTGTATGGGGGAGGCTTAAACTCCAATATACGAGTAGAACTAGACTCACGATGGCATTAGTAATGAAATTATAATAAGCTGTCAGATATCAGTGTAGATGGGGCATTACCTACTCACTTAATGGAATATCCATTACATTTGCCGCTGCCATTTCGTCGATGCGTTCAAAACGATGTCTTTAATAGCTGGGTCACCTATCAGGCGAAATTGCAAGAAAGTTTATCAATAACTCATGAAGCTGATCGATCGGGTGCATTCCTGTTTCTGCAACCTTAGTAAAATACCAGCTACTTTCAACCAAACTTTTTTCTGCAATTCAAATTTCTTTATCAATTTTTTTCATATAACATTCCACAACCAATCGGGTTGGTGGTTGTAAATAGTTGAGGCATGATTGAGTAACAAACTCAAAAACTTCTTATGATACTGCATGTTTGAACGAAAATTGCTTATCTAAAAAAATATTTAGCATTGCGAGTATTAATTTAAACCGGCCAAGGGCAAGTCAGGCTTTTCCATACTACAAAAGAACTAAAATGACAAGATCACTTTTGTTAAGGAACCGCAAAACTAACTTTGTTTGTCGAGGTTTAACGTTAATTAGAAAAATAATTGAATTTTAAAAAAAATGTATGTATTTTTTTTTCTATGTCAGTAATGTTGGGTCGCTATTCCAAATTTCAAGTTGATAGCTAAAATAATCGAGTGTGGCGGACGGACGGATTAAGACTGTTCACGCGTTAGTATTATGCTTGAGTCAAAATTTACGATTTCCGAAGGAACATAAAATAGTTATGTGTTCAATTATAGATTAGATAATTGAATTTATATTATTTGGCATTTCATAATCTAGAACTTGGCTCAAAAATATTTTAAAATATGTGTATAACTTTCTCACTAGAACAGTTTTTGTAAAGGCTGTTTGCTAAAATAGCGGTCGACGCTCTATACGCAGCTGAAAGATATTTACCACAAACTTATAACAATGACATATTTAGAAAAGTAATAACATTTACTAAAAAGTGTTTAAAAAAAACACGATTTTCCTAGATTTTCATTCAAAAACCATAAACCGAAAAGTGTCATTTTTAGCATTTTTCGATAATTTAAACGTATTATTTTAGGATAAAATCCAAGATATTTTGTAATTTCTGAATTATAGTAATTTAATTCAATTAATATTCAATGTCACTGGTTATTTACTATTTTAATAAGTTGTATATTTATTTTACTATATTTTTTTTTGTAATACCATTTTCCGCGCAAAATTGCGTCAGTGGGAACGAATTCCTTTTTAGTATGGAGCGAAACGCGATTCACACCGTGCCGCATGAACGCTCTTAAGTCGCACCATATTATGGGTTCGATTTTTACCATTTTGATGTGGAACCTTAAAATTAGAGAAGAAAAAAAGAGTTCCGTTTTAACAAATATACGAAACTACTCGTATACAAGACTGAGATAGCCAACGTGCGCATCTTTCGATTGGCGAAGAGCAGAGATTTATATTACAGGATAATGGCCGACGTCCAACGGGAACGAGAAGAAGAAGCAAAAGTTACTCAGTTACACTAATTGTTTTTTGCATCGTACTAAATTGCAAGTTGGAACAGCTTTTCCGGCGGTACTGTAAATTACTAACGCTTCCGCCGGGCCAGATTTGAACTTTAGAAAATACGAGCTGATGCCAACATGGAAAGTATGACAACTAATATATTATTATATAAACCTAATTATGACATTATGTATAACGAATGTTGTACTATTAATTATTTCGTAAGTTTATTGTTTATTTATAGATTAGCTTACATGTTACAGTATTTTAACATTAACATGTGGCCCTGTCAGGGCGTTGCTAACATTGAAAATGAAAATGAAAATGAAAATGAAAATGAAAATATTTATTTTTCACATAGGCCTAAATAACAGGCTCTTATGAAAAGTCAAAACTCTACCGCCAGGTTCGGAAAGCAGGTTTGCACCGAGAAGAACTGGCAAGAAACTCGGCACTTGCTCTTTTCAAAAATGTCATTGTTATAATACAAGATTTCTTATAGATTATGAAAAATTATAACATATTTTTAAGATATCTCGTGAGGAGATGGAAGCATATTTCTATCATTCCAAGAATCATTAGACAGTATACATTACAACAATTTTACAATTTATTTTATGCAAGCAAATTTTACAATTTAATTATTTTCTAAATATAAAATTAGTAACATGAAATTAAAATATATAATAATTAGTCAATGAAAGTACATGACAGCAAGTATAATTAGTCAAATAATAATAATTAGTTTTACTTGATAATGATAACTAAATAAAAAATAAAGAGTGGTTCAACATGCTTAGCACGTTTAAAGAACATTATCCCAGACAGATTTCCCAACGCGATGGTTGGTGTAAGTAGAATATAATATTTTGTTGCCATGACCGAATATAGTTCCAAAAATAATATAGTGTAAGTCCATTGGAATCAACCCTTGAATCTCCAAATATGTAGTGGCAATGTCAACCCTATTTACATTGTCAATTATTATTCGAATCTGCGAAATAAAATTTTCACATAATATTTTGTTCTACGCTCTACCATTTGTCAACGAATCTTAAAAATACTGTAGAAAAACAAGTTTACATTTCTTAACATGAAAAACCTAATACCAGCATTGAATTGTCCATGATTCATGTATCTGAAAAATCCACGTTTTTCAAGCTACCCTTTTGTATTATGTTTTCAAAGCTTTCTGTGTTTCCGGTAGGTACATAATACGACGCTCCGTTTATCGTACAGTCTGTAATACTTGTCCAGGGAAACCGCGAATTGTATAGACGGAATTTTAAAATACATTTTTGACGTTAAAAGCTTTGTGTCGAAATGTTATTTACGTTGAAAATGACAAAAACGAGAACAAAAAAGTAGGAAGATTTTAAGTCCCCGAGCGAAACTTAACGTTGCCAACACAACACAAACAACGCAACGTTGTAAATGAATAAGAATAGACATCTATTGTTTTAAAAAAATATACAAAACAATATATATTTTTAACATTAAGGGCCACAAGCTAGGAGATGCTCTCATACATTTTTCACTTGAATTAATCTTGAAAAATATACATTTGTTGTTAAATTTATTGATATTTACGATTTACTTAGGACTTTTTATACCCGCAGTTTAAATATCAGGCGAATATTTACTTTAGTTAAAGAATAATACGGCATTTAAAAAACGCCAAATTTACACATGTGTGCGTATCTAAGTACATACCTTCACCTTGTGTTACTAGCGACATCTATTATAACTACCTAAAACAACTACGTGTCTGACATATTATTTTTGAAGTTGGACAACGCCATCATGATAGATGGCGTTGTATAGATACATGATAAAAATACTTCGCTGGCGCGGCTGTTTACATCCGAATTACATGGTAGGTACCTACTCGAATTTGTTGAGTTCATAAAAATTCTATTTTTCGCAATTATTTAACTAATCCAACGAAGTAGGCTTATGGAATTCACTTTGCGAAAATAAGAGTAGGTAGGTACCTACTAAAATCTTCACAGTTTAATATTTTATGTAAAACTAGATGACCCGGCAAACGTTGTTTTGCCATATAATTCTTGACGTGACAACGTCTTATAAATCGATAGAGCCGGCTGCACGCACAAAAAAACATGACTCATCCGGCGTTACTGGCGTTACCTCGCTCGCGTTACCTCGCTCTGAGGCGTTCCATGTAAGGCTTGAAGTGCAAGCGAGAGTTGTCACGTTCAACTATCGTCAGTAAACCGACTTTACAGACAACCAATTTTTTTTTCTCACTTATAACAATCGGTCCAGCCGTTTCGGAGGAGTTTGGTAATAAAGAAAAGCGAGAAAATTTTATATATTAGAAGAAAAAGATGTTTAAGTACTTATGTATAAACCTGTGAAGATGATATTGTTTTTTGAGGTGACAACGTCTTATAAATCGAAAGAGCCGGTTGCACGCACGAAAAAACATGACTCATCCGGCGTTACCGGCGTTACCTCGCTCATGCGGCGTTACCTCGCGAGCGCGGAACGAGCGACAAAGAAGACGTTGTCACGTTCAACTATCGTCAGTAAACCGACTTTACAGGCAACCAATTTTTTCGCAAAATGGATGCCATGAGCCTAATTCATTGTACCTACTAGTTAAATATTTGCGAAAACAAAATAAAATTTGAATTTCGCGGGCCGACCTCCGTTTTTTTTACACACTACAAGTAAGTACGTGACTGTGATCTCATCTTATGGTAAGTGACGATGCAGCTGCAGATGTTATCGTACTACCTTGGAAGAGGTAAGCAACCCCTAGCGGTTTCTACACAGCACACACCGGAACGGTAAATCGCTTGGCGGTGCGTCTTTGCTGGTAGGGTGGTGACTAGCCACGGCCGAAGCCTCCCACCAGACCAGACCTGAGCCAAATAAGAAATTATAAAATTGAAAATTCCAAAGTGGCCCGTGGTGGGAATCGAACCCGCGACCTCCCATTCAATCCAGGCGCGCGTCACTGCGCTATAGTAGTGTTATTATCTCGCTGCAGACTCGGTCATAAATCATTCGAGTGTTTCGCTTTTGTTGTTCTTTGTTGAGTTGTGCATTACTGCAGAACAGCAAAAGCGAAACACTCGAATGATTTATGACCGAGTCTGCAGCGAGATAATAACATTACTATAGGAGGTCGTTGTGGCTATGAGTGTCGTTTCGGAGAGTGTAGGAGTTCGGGACCAGCAATAGGCTAATAGATAATTGCGAGACTTGCGAGACTCTTGCTGCAAGACCAAGACCAAGACCAAGACTCGGAGTGCAAGACCAAGACCAAGACCAAGACCACATATACTAGCGCAAGACCAAGACCAAGACTGGCTGAGTCTCGTCTTGTTCTTGCATTTGGGCAACACTTATATTTACCGCGGCAGTCTCCGAGTGCCACAGGTCTTTCTTTTTACTGATATTTTTATACCTAATCATTTTTCATTTTGTGCTAATAAAACAGTCGGGAAGGAGTTTGGCGAGCATATAAAAAGATGGAGTCGAGCATTATATCATTATATAATATTGACACCTCGGGGTAGAAAGGTCGTATAAACCATTTTACCGAAAATGAGTTATGAATGCAGTTTTATTCAAAATTTCCCGCTCTATCGATTTGTCTTTGTGACGCTTTCAAATTCGCAAAATAACGGGTTATACGACCCAGATGACTTCAAAGTTTGAACACAGTTTTTGTGGAATTTATGATGTAAGAACCAAAAAAACTATTATTGCTATAACTATTTGGAGTAATACCATATTAATTTAGAAGTTCAGGGTGTAAAAGACAGTAGATTTGAGCCAAGTATGGTGTAATACCTAAGTAACAAAATGCGCTTGGTTGTAAAAACCAATGATAATTACAATTTAGTTTTTACACCCTGAACTCAAATTGATCAACTGACGATAAAGTATCTACACCCATTCGGAATACATTCGTGAAGTGCAAATTGGCTTTTGCATCCCTAAACAAATAACTTGAAACGAAATTACGTTCGAAAAAATACATTTTAAGAAGATGTAGGTACATCGTCGGCGACTCGTCATACTAATTTTTTACGTTATTATAAAATAATATACTTTTTTTTTACAATAATAACGGGCCTCCCATTCCATTTTTTATCAACGTCATAGATTAGAGTAATGCAGATAATAGTTAAAGAATTTAGTTTTAATTTTTGTTTTCTCAAGAGGTCAAGTGGTGTGGTTCAATGAGAACAGATAGTGAATTGACGCCGGTGACAATAGATGTTAAGAAGACGCGCCCCATTCATTCAAAATCGCTTATGTTTTATTCGATTCGCATGGAGTTTGACAGAGTGGGGCGCGTCATTGTAGATTGAAATATCTATACATGGTTTATACACCTTTTGCTTTCAATTGATTTTTTGTTTTGATGATATTAAGGGCTTATACGACGTAGTTTACTATTTCTCAAGGCTTCTACTTCCAAATCACTTTCTTCCTTTTTTATAATATTCAGATGAATAAATTCAAATAATTTAGTTGGAATCTACGGGGACCGTCACTAGAATCCTTCCAATCTCTTTCCCAGCACACTGACTCCTATTAGTAAAGGTTATTTTACATTAACCAACATAATAAAAAGGCAACCAACGTTGACCAACATTAACAACGTAATATAATCGTAAGAAAAAACAATTAATACAAAAATGTTTCGGAAACAACTTGAAGATAAAGGTGAAAGGTACAAAAACAGAGAAGAAGACTCAGAACTATAAAGAACTATGGGACAAAATCCTTGTGAGCCGAACAAAGGGGTCTTACAAAATTTAATAACAATCTATTTACAATTTCTACTGGATAAATACTGCCTTGTAAATTGTACTCAGAAATTTTTACTGTACAGTTAGTCGCATTTTAAAGAATGCAAGGCCAAAAATGACTCAAGGATAGGCAATATCCCTGCCAAATATTCTTCCGATGATAAAGAATACGTAAAGATGTTGATTGAAAAGCTACCTGCGCATTTCCTCAGGAACTCAAAAACGTTATATTTGTGTAGAATTTAAGAAACTTAAGAACCAGAAACAGTGTGAGAGTAATGAAAAATGACTCAAGGATAGGCAATGTCCCTGCCAAATATTCTTCCGATGATAAAGAATACGTAAAGATGTTGATTGAAAAGCTACCTGCGCACTTCCTCGGGAACTCAAAAACGTTATCATTTGTGTAGAATTTAAGAAACTTAAGAACCAGAAACAGTGTAAGAGTAATGGTAATGATGATCAGATGTAACGTGTTCGAGAATCGGTTTTTACATGATATTATTCAACAATGAATAGAATATCAGTTTTCCTAAGCCAAGGAAAGATATATTTCTTTTGTGTACAATGAGAATATGAATGAAATGAAACAGAAAACTAACATACTTATTTAGTTTCTAGTAACAATTCATCAGCTGATAACATATTGTTATCAGCTGATGAATTGTTACTAGAAACATCCCATCGACTCTCCAACAAACAAGACAGACAAACTCCCATCGACGTAGAGTTTTGTATTTGACAACAAGAAACAATTTACGAGAAAGGATTTCCCGAATTTTCTTCGTCTCGGGATTTTCGTCCCCAGCGATGTACCGTCCGAAAACACACTTTCATTTCAGAAAAATCCAACATATCAGGATTGTAAAGTTTTTAAAAACAAGTACAAATTAAGTATTCTGTATGTGAAGAGGTACTAGAAGAAACAATCAATCTTTATGAAGAATCTATAAAAAGGAAAAAGGGAAAAGGATGAGTACGAATTCACGATAACTGATAAATTCACAAAAATGGAAATAGCGAGCATTTGGTAAATTATTACTAAAGTTGAATGACCATCAGTTCCCTATTTCAACTGCAAAATACAATGATTTGATACGTTTATGTGATGAATAAATCATACTTAAACCATATCAAGATGAATTTTTGAATTTACCCTAATAAACGAAGACGATGAAGATGACCGAGGTGAAAATTAATATAGAAATAAAGTGCTGTCAAAGTTTTATATTTTTGTTAATTTCCAACATAAGAAGATGATGCTCTGATCAGCGTTAATGATAATAATTACTGATTAACGTTGTGTTTTACGTCTTCTTAAGTATTTTGTACTTTTTTTACTTTGGGCAAACGAAGAGATCCATAGCTACCCGTGTGCTAAATATAAAAACGGTTAGGAATAATGAACCTCAGAAGTCATCGATCGCGGAGAATCTTCTGCAACCAGGTACTACACTGGATTGAGCCCCATGGTTTTATCCACAGACCGTCACTTTATACCTAGGCTGGTTCTAGCTTCTAGAAATTCAAAAACACTGGAATTTCAATCGTGAAGACGGGTTTAAATTAGCCAATACGTGGAATACGATTGTAGAACTGTACAAACCGAAGCAAAGTCGCAATAAAGCAAGGGTGAAAAATGACGTTGTTAGTGTGTGTTTGCGTGACAACTCGCGAAATGAAGTCAAAAAGATCTAGGAGGAGGGTAGACCGATACGGTCTATGCAATTAGAACGAAATATTGGCAAAATATTATGTATTTACAAATAATCGTGGTATGTACTCGTAAAAATCGTTAAATTATGTCTTCAAACCACGAGGAAAGCCTTAAATCACTTTGTACTTTGCTTTAAGTAAATTGATAATGTAAAAAAATACTTAAATAGTAATTTTGATTTATTAACTGGTTAAAAATTGTAATAAGTTCATATGTAGGTACCTGTAGGTACTTAGGTTAAATGGATTTTATCACTCAAGTTTATATTAAGTTATGTAAATTAAAGTAAAGTTATCATAGTTACGACTCTCAACGTCCAGAAGGTACCTATTGATTTTACGACTCTCTCTATTTTATGTTAATGGTTTTTTAGCACAATAACAACGACTTATATCTAGTTACAACTCATTACAATGTCACAACTGAAATAATTAGGGGGTGTATGAACCAAGTTTCAAAAAATTATTGGTCGTAAATCCAAGCTAACTTCTAAACTAAGAGATTGAGAATAAAATAAGGTTATCCATTGCAAAAAACATATAGAATTAATAAAATATCGCTTAATAGGGTCAATATACCTATAAAAACAAAAAAGTTATATGCCAAAAAGTTTTAAAAATTTTCTTTTTTGCTCGTCCTGAAAAGTAGGGTTTTGGTTTTTACGACCTTTCTACCCCGAGGTAGCAATATTATATACTAGCAGATACCCGCGGCTTCGCCCGCGTAAATTTTAGTTTTCCCTATTCTCAGTTCTCACGGGAACCATCGATTTTCCGGAATAAAAAGTAACCTTTGTGTTAATTTATAGCGAAATCTATCTCCATTTTAATTTCAGTCAAAAATTTCAATAGTTGCAGCGTGAATGAGTATTTCTCCCGCTGGAATAGTGAAAAACAAATATTCACGCGGGAGAAATAACCATTGATTTTAATCCAGAATATAATCTATCTCTATTCCAAATCAGTTCAGTAATATTACGGCATGAAGGCATATTATCTATCACTATTATTATGGAAACCATGAAATTTTCCGGGATGAAAATTTAGCCTATGTATTAATCCAGGATAAAATCTATCTCCTTTCCGAATTTCAGTCATATCAGTTCAGTAAGTGCAGCGTCAAGTAGTATTTTTCGCGCGTGAATATCAATTTTTCAGTTTTCCCGCGAAAACCATGGATTTTTCCGGGTAAGTAGAAAGTAGCCTTTTTATTAACCCAGGATATCATCTATCTCTATTCCAAATTTCAGCCAAATCGGTCTTGTACTTGCAGCGTGAAGATTTTTTTCCGCGTGAATTTCAGTTTTTAACTAATCCCACGGGAACCATGGATTTTCCCGGGATGAAAAGTAGCTTATGTGCTAATCCAAGATGCAATTTATCTCAATTCCAAATTTGAGCCAAATCGGTTCAGTAGTTTTGGCGTGAAGGAGTAGGTATTGAAGCATGGTAAAATACGAACTTTGGAGCCCCGTTTCACCCCTTTAGGGGGGAATTTTGAAAAATCCTTTCTTAGTGCACCCCTAGACCTCTTAAGGAACCTGTGTGCCAAATTTGAAGTCTCTAGACCCAGCGGTTTGGGCTGTGCGTTGATATGTCAGTGAATGAGTGAATGAGTCAGTCAGTATCTTCTTTTATATATTTAGATTATGAGCCGAGTAAAGAAAGTAGCAAAATATGTGAGGTACAATATCAAGTATCTACCTAAAGAGGACCTAGTTAGATTATGGCACAGATAATATAATACTATACTAGATTATGGTAATATTTATGTGCTAAAATTGAACTACCGCACCACGTTATACGCGCACACGCGCGTTTTCTATTTTCAACTCTATTGCGTACGGGTAATGTTGTGTATTAGACTAAATATTTTTTGTACATATTGTAATACAGATTTTCGACTTTCGAGTGACGGTTAAAATTTATTGCCTATCCCGAGTCTGATGATAAACGTCGTAACTGTTATGTGTTTAGCAATCAAAATTAAGCCTTACCTACTTCACTTTAAGGTTTATAATAACCCGAAGTTTTTGCTAGTATAAACCTTTTTCTAAAAGAAATCCGTGTTGTGGGTAAATGCAACCATTTTTACGTTGATTTTTAGGGTTCCGTAGCCGAATGGCAAAAAACGGAACCCTTATAAATTCGTCATGTCTGTCTGTCCGTCTGTCCGTCTGTCCGTCCGTATGTCACAGCCACTTTTTTCCGAAACTATAAGAGCTATACTATTGAAACTTGGTAAGTAGATGTATTCTGTGAACCGCATTAAGGTTTTCACACAAATTTTTAAAAAAGTAATAAATTTTGGGGGTACTGTAATACTGTAATAATACTTAGAACTGAAACTCAAAAAATTTTTTTTCATCAAACCCATATGTGTGGGGTATCTATGGATAGGTCTTCAAAAATGATACTAAGGTTTCTTATATCATTTTTTTCTAAAATGAATAGCTTGCGCGAGAGACACTTCCAAAGTGGTAAAATGTGTGTCCCCCCCCCCCCTGTAACTTCTAAAATAAGAGTACAGTACGCGCGGCGAGAGTTTGGCTTTGACCTTCGGGTGGAGGGGATAACTGCGCATGGGTACCCATATTCTGATTGGTTGATACCCAATTTCTGATTTCTCTGATTGGTTGATACCCAATTTCTGATTTCTGCGCAATAACGGTCAAAGCCAAACTTTCGCCGCGCGTACTGTATGATAAAACTAAAAAAAATATATGATGTACATTACCATGCAAACTTCCACCGAAAATTGGTTTGAACGAGATCTAATAAGTAGTTTTTTGATATTTACAATAAAACCTCTAAAAACAAAGTTAGTTTTGCGGTTCGATAAGAAAAGTGGTTTTTATGGTTTTATTCCTCCGGTTGAAGTACGGAACCCTCAGTGCGCGAGTCCGACTCGCACTTGACAGGTTTTTTTTTCTTCAGCGGGTGTCAGATTGCTTGCGGGATAAATATATATATATGTATATATAAGTATACAATACTATATATACTTAATATACATAAACTAGCTAACCCGGCAAACGTTGAATTGCCATTAGGAATATAAAAAAAACATAACATCCTGCTCTCAGACCTACCGATCATACACTGCAAACTTCATAACAACCGGTCGAGCCGTTTCGGAGGAGTTTGGTAACAAAATTGGCGAGAGAATTTTAAATATTAGAGAATATAATATTATACATATAATACCTATACTGAAAAACACCCAGACACCGGAAAATATTCCTCCTTATCACACAAACCTTTACCAATAGTGGGAATCGAGCCCACGACCGACTTACGTCGCAACGGCAGGTTCGCTACCGCTACGCGATTCGGTCGTCAAAATAATAGATATCAATATTATAGTATAAGTAGATAGGTATAAACATTTCAATCCACGACGACGCGCCCCACTCCGACAAACTTCATAGGAATCGAATGAAACATTAGCTATTTTCACAAAATGGGGCGCGTCTTCGTGGAGTAAAATGTCTATAGGTAGGTAATTACTTGTTAGATACTTAGTAACAAGGTAGTAGGTGCATAGAGTTACAGTAGTACTGTAATGATTTACCTACTCTATGAGCTCCTTGGTTCGATCCCTGGGTCGGGCAATAACTAGTTTTTTTTTTGTTTTTTATCAAGAAAATTTTAGTACCAGCTCGGAGTTGATTGATCTCTCTCCGAAAATCTGATATTGTGGACTATAAATGATATCTCTGAGTATTGATATACGCCATCTATGTCCTTTTTTACGCTAACAATTGGTAGAAAACGTAAGAACCACAGATCCTGGATTGAAACCATAGCGTCTATGTGTGGGTGCTCGTCGTGTCCCTACGCTGATAGAGATGACAGATTTTTATATTTGAACTAGATAACGAAATGGTTACGTTTTAGTTTAAAATAATGATGTGATAAAATAAAAGGCAACGTTGTACTTCCGCAAAACACATATTATTAAAAATAGTTCATTACGATTGGAGTAAATGATTAAAAACTGTAACTATCTTAAATAGCGCCATCTAGCGGCAATCCTTCCTCGGAGTATGTAGCTATACTAGCTATTGCCCGCGACTCCACTAAAATGTATTTACCCGACTGCAGGAAGAGTATGTATCTTTTTGCGCGTATCGTGTATATTTGTTTAATTGTAACTTTTTTGTAAACTTTTTTAAAAACTTGTGTGTCCCTTTATATGTCTGTGGTGTGATTCAAACGTCTTTTAGATTCGTCTCTGAAACCCAAGTGTTCTGAAGTGAGGTTTCGCAATCTAAACAGTCACTCAAGCAACTAAACAAAGGAAGAATAGCATTCAGAAGTTAACTTCTACCAGTTTTGTTGCTAATGTAAACCTCGCCTTAAAAATATTTTTTTATCTCAAAATGGCGGATTCTCGGCACTAAATAGAAAAAAATAAACCGAATGCATCGAGTGGGTTATCAAAATGAAGTAAATTAAAAGGAAATCACAAAAATATATCATAATTATTTTAATTAAATTATAATTGTTTAAATTAAATGTAATTATAATTATATTATAATTGTTGATACATTTGCAGTAAGGTTTTTAAGTTTTTATAATTAATATTTATTTTCTTCATTTTAAGAAAAAGAAAGAAACAGACCATTAAATTCAACAAGATATTTAAAAATATTATTTTCTTCTCATATCTACAATTCGTAATACAAACAACCATTTTCCAAGCCCGTTTTCACCAAAGAACCGCGTTATTATTCTTCTATCGTTTACATACAGTATTGAAAAACAACTGCTACGAACAATATGCTGCCGTCGTTCGAGTGTAGGCCCCGCCGTGTGTGGGCGTCTATGAAAACCATATTTTTCCACGTTGCATGTTTCTGATAAAGTTTATTGCGGTCGCTGCCTTAGACATGTAGCTTCGTGGCTACTAAATTCGACTTCGATGAACGTGCACGATGCTTCGCTGGGTGATTCTTAAGATTCACCCAGATTCACTATATATTTGCTTTGAAAATGTAAATGTTAACGATGACATTCTGGTTACAATATAACTGTTATAGGTAAACCGCTATAAACTTGACCCTCCTGATAGACTGCGGGACGCGGGGCGGGTGATGCGATTGGCTATAACGATACGCCAGCGCTGTCGGCATACAGAGACGAACTTGCTGATTGGTTGAGCGGCTCCCTTTAACACCGTTTACCTTTAACACCGCCAATCTTTACATTCCGGACGGGCTTTCATCCCTATGTCGTCGCTATAATAATACGCACAAAGCGATTCGCTTCTTCGATTTTAGTACGCATGGCTAAGGTTTGGAATGCTCTCCCGAATCTGTATTTTCCGTCTCTTAAAACCTGGGGACCTTTAAAAAAAAGGCTGAATAGGCATCATCTAGATTCTAGGTAAACGCGCTCCATCTTCGACCACATCGTCTCTTTCCATCAGGTGAAATTGTAATAAAGCGTAAGCCTATTGTACCTATTGAATTAAAAAAATCTCTAAACTCGACTGCGGGCTTGTACCTGCAGTTGAATTCGCTCGCTATTAGACTAACACAGTAATACGCACATCAGCAGGGGTAATTGTACATCTCACAAACAGCGTAGGTAACCATAGAGACACAACCAAATCGGTGTCTAATCTGCACAATCGATGCAAACATTATCCAGTACTTACGCAAGTCGACCGATACAAGCATCAGCCAATCAGTGTCGAAGATGTAACTTCGACGCTGCGATAAGTTTTTTATGCAGAATCGCACAGCAGACTAAAAGCCCTGGCGTGTGATTCGTCTCTATATAAACGCGTGACTAAATAAAATGACAAAGCCTTCAGTTCGGGTGCTCGGGTTTTGTTTTCATATTGTTAAGCCATACAAGTAAGTAAAAAGGGTGCCGGCTCGTGACAGATTTATTATAAATAGCATTCTGAGTTGTCTACGACATATTGTGAAGCTTTATCATTATTCACAAAGAAATACCCTGCTTTCACGCACCATGTTTGTCCATCTGAGTGATGTTTAATTGACTACACTCCACCGATTAGTAACCTTAGAATAAGGGCGTCTGAACGATTTACGTAAAGTAGGTCTAAGTTCCACTTGCGCGAAACAGGAATTAAATATTTCCTAGTGTCAACGTCTCCCATAATTTTGACAACTCACTCAGGGTGAGTGTGTTAACACAATAAACCGGGTTGGCGCAAGTGGGCCTTAGTATACTGTCAACACCGACAGTGAGGACAAGAAGACGACTCTAATGATACCTCGCACAGACCTAGGAAACAATGGACAGGCCCTATTTACAAAATTAAACTATTTCAATCTGTAACGTGGCTAATAAGATGGCGTCACCTAGGGTGGTAACTCAGTTCACGAACATTTGACTTGAATTGGCTAGGCTAGAGTGAATGAATGGGTTGCCTCCTTAGTTTTGTTATCTCTATGCTCTAGAGCGCGAAAAAGAAATACTTACATACTCGTAAATCGCTTTTTTCATAAATATACATGCAATAAAATAATATTTACAGTCGCACGTAATTAATACACCCTTGTCAATATAAAACTCATCCTTTGATCTGTGCGTACACCCACTCGGGTAAAACTTTCATTCGCTGTTTTAACAAGCTATAAATGACTTGAATTTCGGAAACAATTTACTGCTTCACTTCCACATTCACTAGAGATAATATTGAGTAGTTAGAAAAATGTTAATCTAGAAATCTATGTCCAGAAAAGTGCCTCGTATATTGCCGGGATTTTCTTGCTACGAATTTGCAAACGCATTTTGAAAGCTACGAAAATCTTTCGTTTGATCTTTAAGTGCACCACTTCGTGGTTCACTTAAAGATTTATAGGGACATATGTAAGCCAACAATATTGACATCAAATGGTAACGTCCCACCGCTGGCCAAAGTGATGTTTAATCTTACGTAATCACAGATTACATAGTGCGTCCCCAGGATTAAAATAATAGGATTATAATGTCTTGCGACGCGACACTGCTCTCTTTATCTTGGCCTTGGAACTCCGCCGTCTAGAGTGCCTTTCAAACTAAAACACAAAACAGCTTTATGGTAGAATACCTGATACTACAGATACACATCTATCACACTGATAGTACATCCATCCCGGCGGCTATCAACCATTTTAGATGCATGAGACCTGCACCTATAGTATCGCCATCTTACCTGTCGGATGTCGGTCAGGAAAATAAACGACAGGGTTACCACAGTCGTCCATAGATCATTATCCAGTAGCCGGCATGTTGAAACTGGACTGCAATTTTGCGCGAGTCCTTGAGATGACGTGTGGTCTGTCGGATGTCGGTCAGGTAGACGGACAAAGAGTTATCAAAGCCATCCACAATCTAATAGCTGACCATGCTGTAACTGGGCCACACTTCGCTGCAATTTCGCGCTGGTCCTTGAGATATTGCGTGCAATGAAGGTATTAGTCAGATACAACGAATACGTTACCTCTATAGAGTTAGCTATCCATATAAAATTGTTATAGATAATCTAGGTATTTCACGATGAGGGTTTACCTTAGGCGGTGGGTTTGCCGCGCACGTACATAAATAAATTACGTAGTTAGTTGTAGATTGATTGTCTTCAATATTTTTAAGATCTACTGGTAATTTTGGATCTAACGAGAGCTTGCAAGTCTACATTTGTCATCAATCCTGAGTTATCTTAAGAAGTTCGTATGTACTTTTCGCCGATGATCTCAAAAGCAATAAAAAAATTGAGTAAGTAAACTACCGTGTTACAGAGATTCGAATTAAAGCCTACTTCTTGATTGCTGCACTTCTAATATTAACGGTGTGTTCGTTACCTTGATAGCAAATGACAATTCGTTTTGGATGACATTTCTGATATTTCAGTAATGACCTCTGTTAAAATGGATTTATTAAAGTTATATCGAGCTATCGATTATGCTATTTCAGTTAAATATCATCTCTCTGTGCCGACCTTCATTAAATATTAATGGTCAAATATCACAGATAAATTTTAATTTGGTCTCGTTTAGCTTTCACGGTAATAGATCGAGACATCCAAGCTATTCATCCGGGGTCACCACTAAGAGGTTACCCACTATATCATTAAGGTCGGAGTTCTATTAAAATAATGGATTCTTAACTGAATTTCTTGCGGGGAATTTAAAAGTGCATGCTTTGTTGCTCTCCTGACACAATAAAATCTAAGGCAGTCAGATTGTCTTTGGGTACGGTACCTTGAAAATTATTTAAAATCTAATACACTTTATTGCGCCTATTTAACTGTTAAATGGCACAAATATATGCCTTGCTGCAAAGCGCGAGTTAATAGTTGTACAAGTAAATGGTAGTTCTTCAAAGATTTTGAATAGCCAATGGTTTTTACTAATTAGTATTTCTTTGGTATACTTGGGGTTCTTTATCAAATCAGCTGGATAGATCTAAATTACCGTTTGTCGTGACATAACATATATTTGAGCAATTTCAAATTCATACTTGCCCCACTCTGTCAAAATCACTTACGTTTCATTCGATTCGTATGAAATTTGACAGAGTGAGGCGCGTCATCGTGGATTGAAATAGCTATACCTTATGTAGGTTCATTAAAGACTTTCAAGATTTGCTCTACTATAACTTTTCCTACTTTTTACTTTATGTGTAGCTAATAAAAATGAAGTGTAAAAAAATCATGAACCAATTTTTACGCGTGTTAAAAATACACGCTCGCCCGCAGATCAGTTCACGATATCTTCTATTTTCCCACACAGGGGATTTTTTAAATTTTAGCACTCCGGTTTTCCCCTCTTTTTAATGAAATAAAAATAAAAACATTTTTTTTTATTATTCCATGATGTTGGACCAATATTACCTCTAACTATTCCTCAGGTCGATACCAGTTTTGACGACCTCCCTGGCGCAGTGCCGGCGCGCTCGGATTCGAGTGGGAGGTCGCGGGTTCGTTTCCCGCCACAGGCCACTTTTTTATAATTTCTAAATTGGCTCAGGTCTGGTCTGGTGGAAGGCTTCGGCCGTGGCTAGCTACCACCCTACCAGCAAAGACGCACCGCCAAGTGATTTAGCGTCCCGGCGCGATGCTTGTAGAAACCATTGGGGTAAAATACCTACTATCTTTCCAAGTTAATACGATAACATCTTAGGCTGCATCGTCACTTACCATCAGGTGAGATCTCAGTCAAGTACTAACTTTTTTTTTACTCTATACGGAGTAAAAATAAAAAGTTACTGAAATAATCGAGTGTGACAGAAGGGCGGACGGACGGAAGGACTCATTCTCAAATTACTTAAATTCACATCATATAAAATGACTTAAATTCTCATCATTTAAGGGTTCCATTTTCATCAATTTGGTAAGGAAGTGCAAAAATGCTCTCAGGTACACGACGTACATGCTATTAAGAGATGCGAATTAATTTTCAGCTGTATGTTGATGAATCAGTTACTCTGTGAGACATTCGGTCAGTCATTAAGTAGTCATTACTCATTACACATACCTACATCCGCGCGAGCGATGACCTATAAATCTATGCCTTCATCATTAGATAATTTACCTGTGTTGTGGCTATGCCATTGGAAAGATGACATCGTTAAAAAGTAAAGCGTGGTGGGGTGGGTAAAGTATGTTTCTGAGAGCGAGGAGAAATTTGCTCAACATTTAGATGTAAATAGATCGTAGCACAAACTCGCAGTTTACCGTACCAATAATTTAATGTTTCTTCGGAAAATGTACTTCCAGTTTTCCTCTATCTCTTTACTTTAAAAAATAAAATATTACTTAAGGGTTTATTTTAGTACTATTTTACTTCACATATACAGGGAAAAAAACTTTCACACATAGAAAATTATACTGACCTAGGTTTAATATTTTTTGCAAGTGTTTCCGTGACTTATATTTTTCCTTGCTGGTAAGAGTATAGCATCTGGAACTGGCAAATGGTTTAACGGTCAATGGGGGGATCTATGGGGGTCGTACTACATTTCATTTAGCGATCCAATAGAACATCAAATACAGCCTTTCCGATACACAGTCTTTACACCACAAATTTCACTCTACATTAAATTGATAAATGTAGTATTACCGGGAAATCAATGCTTTTTAGTTAAGTAAATATTTAATAAGTATGCATGGGCCGCTCCTTACCACAAAATTTCACTTTGATTCTATTATTTAATAACGATGAACTTCCAAACTTCGTAAGTGGGGCGTAATTTTCATTCCCTATTTATAATAGCCTACAAGTACTACTCATAAAGAGCTGTAAGCTTAAAATTATAACAAGTGTTAGTCATTGATTTGAGTTGCAGATTTACATAACCTAGCTTACCTAACCCTAGTTTGTTCGTCATAAATTCAATGCTAAAGATTTATTTAGTAGAAGAAAAAATTCTTGCAATGGCCCTGAATTACTTCCTCCGATTTTTCACCACCTACGTAATCGGCTATGATAATATGACATTAGAAAATCTAAAGGTGACGTGTGAAAATTGTGTGACGTATGATTATCGATCGAAAACCTGAAATATATAGAGATTCCAGTTCATGTAAATTAGTCGTTATTATGTACTTTTAATCTATATCCTGCTTTTTATACTTTTATCTCCGAGGTTCGGGGTTTGAATCCTAAACAGAGACAACTAAATTTTTGTGAGTAGACTAGTATAGATCAATTTAAACCGGGACGGAATCATTGCGTGAGGTACGCATGGGCGGAATGGAATGGAAGCGACTTTTTTACATAGCATAAATTATAGCATAATGAACTTTATGTCAACTTGTGTTTTATGTCAACAACTTTATGTACAAGATACAAACTAAATAGGAGCCAAAAAGGCTCCATGTCTACCGGGGAATTCTCGCACATTCTCAAGAATTATTTTGTCAACGTCAAAATGTCCCTTTTTGGCAACATTCTCCATTGAGAATGTGTGAAAAAGGACGAAATCTGAATGGTTACTCAAACACAGCTCTGCTCCGCTCCGCTTTGGTGGAAACCGGGCCGGAGAATCCGCCCCTACTAATCATAAAGTTACATGATTATGAGGTATGGCCTATCTATAACATAATAAGTATTCTTCAATTCAGACTAGTAGTTCCTGATATTAGAGCTTTCAAACAAACAAACTCTTCAGCTCTAAACAGTTGTAGCAACAGTAGCCTGTAGGTATGTTTTTACAATGTTGTACCAAGCTCTGCAATATGCTACTGACATATTCTGAACTTACTGTTCTAAACATACGAGTACCTACCTATGTAATTTCAACATACCAATTATGTCGGTGAAACCCAATGTCCCCAAACAAATTAATATAAAAGCTACCTAAGCTACCAGATTTTACAAGGAAACCTCATCAGTACTACAATATGAAATTGATCCCACATTCTAGGTTTCATAATATTTTCTCACACGACCCGATATCCTAAGTAATCCGAAGAAACATAAAAACATACCTAAGTAGCTCATAGCTGACACGTCTTGGCGTTGTCCTATTAGTGTGGATATATTTTTAGCGACTCGACTTGTAAGCTAAATTACAAAAAATAAGTTGTGTGTTTCCGTCATGTCCATCTTCGTATACATATTCAATTTGACATTGTTACGTGCATTATAATAACACATGATACTTTCACAAAAATATTTGTGTAATCGTCGTTTTTTAAAATCCCTCGTGAGCCTTTAGTGTCTGGACATACCTGCTTAACTGATATCCGTGTATCTAATTCACAGATCTAATTACAAAAAAGAAGAATGTATTTCAAACTTAGTAGTAGCTCTGTTCACTCTTACAAAACTTTGTGTGTGTGCTACAGTGTGCATCGTTAATAATAGTGATTTTTTCCGTTTAATTCTGTATTAAGGAACCCTCGGTGCGCGAATCTGACTCGCACTTGGCCGGTTTTTTTATTATAAAACAGCGCTTAGTCACTGTGTGAAAGGCGGATGCAGAATTGACTTGGTTTGAACTTTCCAGAACAAATAACGACTATCGTTAGAAACCCTTGCAACTTCAGTGGAATAGTGAGAAATGGTGTGTAGAGCCGCGGAGGAGCGACTGTATAACTTTGTTACAAACTGACTGCAACTCGTAGTTACGAATAGTTCTGTTCTGTTAGTACTTATTAGTAAATAATATACAAGCTGCTGTATTAAAAGTCAAACTAAAATATACCCATCGCTTTGGTTTCGGTGGACCCCCTGCTGCTGCATTATTTCTTTAATGTTCCGAAATAACGATTAGATCTAACGATGGAAATTTGCCTAATATCTATGAATTGGCCGACTCACCAACTTATCAGGTATGCGGGCATTCAATACTCATATAAACACTACTAACATAGCTCTACCTAGCATTGGTCCTAAGCACAGCTTGCATGACCCATTGGGATATTTTAAGAACCGTACCTAGCGTAAAGGTACAAGTTGGTGGCCGACTGCTCGCAGCAGCAGCAGACGACGTGTCGCGGCGACACTACTAGTTTCTATGTATTTCTATGAAATTCCCTCCGTAGTGAGCGACATGAAGCCAGCGACGCGTCGTCGAGCGGTAGACGGCAGTGTCGTCCGACCGCAGATCAGTAGTGCCGCTGACGCTGGAGCAACGACCGCGCTCGAGCCAATCCAAGATCAGTAGTGCCGCTGACTCTGGAGCAACGACCGCGTTCGAGCCAATCCAATCAGCTGGATGCCATCTGCTGTTGCCGTCTGCAGTCGGGTTCGAAATCATGACTGCAGCGACATGACGCGACGACGTGTCGCGACGACATGAAGCGACGACACGTCGTCTGCTGCTGCTGTCTGCAGTCGGCTACCAACTTGTACCTTAAGTGCTAAAATTGCGGTACCGAACTATGAACGCAGAAATACAAAATTATCTATGACCTAAACTCAAAAATTGACATTAGGGGGGCTATCAAAGTCGCTGTTTGTTTTGGGTGCGTTTTGAGGTCTTACTTTAGGAAGAATCAATAGAATCTAGGTATAATAAGATGTGCCTATTCCTAATCGATGTAATATGCACAAACATGTTATGAAACCTGAACACATGCCAACAGATCGAATTATAATACCAAATGGCTAACTTGGAACTTATATTCTACTTACTATACGTTATGTTCTATCCCTTTACATCCTTTATCTCGTATCCTGATCTTTGTGACGCCGTCCTGTCTAGCCATAATGGCGCCTTTTTCTTCCAGTCCCAGAGAAGTAGCATTCTGGTCTCTATCCTTCTAATGTAAGAGTCCATTTTAGTTTGAAATGTTATTCTTGTCTTTATTGCCCCAATCCTGGGGAGACTGTCTGTCGCATTTGTGCAAAGGCAAGAAATAAATGAAGCTAAGCAATGCTTTAGTATCTTACAGCTAGAGACAGAAAGAAAACAATTAATTCCGTCTAATTTTTATCCTTAGATCTTAAATTGCTATTACATATTAGTCGATCGGTTATTCAGTCAATCACATTTGTCGCATATTGTATACAAATGTGAACGTCTTTATTTTTGTTACTCGATCACGCCTCAAGAGCTGAGCAAACTTGTCTGAAAGTTATTTATTTTAGATAGCTTTCCTTTTATCATAGCGTGATGATATAGCCCATAGCCTTCTTCGACAAATGGACTACCCATACAAAAAATATATTTTTTTTTATTCGGACCCAGTAGTTCCTGCGATTAACGCGTTCAGACAAACAAACAAAATCTTCAGCATTATAATATAGATAATAAATTTCTAATTTTAATACCGGAAAAAAATAAGGTTCCTGGATATTACTGGTTGGTTGGTTACAGGTGGTAGGACTCTAATTGCGTAGTTCGTCCGGGTAGGTACCACCGCAGTGTACCTAAAGCAATTATACCGTGAAGTATTACAGTGTTTCGGTTTAAAGGGCACTGTACGCCGACGCGATTACAGGGCAAAATGAATAAGTGATATCTCAGTGTGATGAGTGATGTAGGTAACATGAGCACTGTGTAGTTTGATATTGCAAAGCAAAATTATGAGACGCACACAGGTGAAAATTTTGCTTTACTCATCATTCTTTACTATAAAAACATTATCACGGGATTTGTTAAAAGCTTAATAACCACATAAGCGAAACTGCGATCAGAAACTATA
Source organism: Coenonympha arcania (assembly GCA_036785405.1). Taxonomy (NCBI): domain Eukaryota; kingdom Metazoa; phylum Arthropoda; class Insecta; order Lepidoptera; family Nymphalidae; genus Coenonympha; species Coenonympha arcania. The sequence goes on from CM072082.1 coordinate 22,501,956, forward strand.
GTAGTGTTATCTCGCTGCAGACTCGGTCATAAATCATTCGAGTGTTTCGCTTTTGTTGTTCTTCAGTAATGCACAACTCAACAAAGAACAACAAAAGCGAAACACTCGAATGATTTATGACTGAGTCTGCAGTGAGATAATAACACTACTATAGTGGAATGTTATAATAATATGGCCTTCAACTTTTGCATGATGATTACCAGATTATCATGCACATTTCGCAATGCTGTGCATCGCTTATCACGAATGTTAATTATTTTATCAGCGAACGATACTAAATCAACGTTGAAATCAAGATTTTGATGTTCCCATGGGAGTCATTTAATTATTTATAATAAACAAATAATTGAGTCCTCATGAATTATTAGTTTACGCAACAAAATATACAGAGGAATAGACGTTGAGACTGAATCAGAAGGCACTTATTTGTTATTATCGATTGGTAAACTCCAATTTCAGCGACTGACTACATCAAATATGTAACAATACCAGTCGAAAAACTTCGTAAGTATTCTGTGAAGTTTAATAGCACAAAGTTTGACGTGTTATTAAATAAATTTAATGGTTCCATGTACTTTCCACTTCCTTCTCCTTCTGTGAGAAAGTAAGGGCCGTTAGATGATTAAATTGTTGAATGCGGTTTCATACAGACATCGCCTGAGTGCTCAGGGGATGTCTCTTGTCTGTATTGTTGAATGCGGTTTCATTGATTAAACATGTAAAGGATCAGCACTTAGTGAGGTCACGCATGTATTTTTAGGTTCCGCTGCCGAGTCGGTACAAAAACCTGTACGAACCCCTAACTACTTTAGGGTTCGGCCACACCTGTGAAATGCTAATAGGTAGATGTCAAGCGTGGTGCATGGGTTCCGCCGGAAGATGTGATAAGTATCTCAGCTCGAAAACTTTCCCCTATACAGCCTTTACGATTACCACATTAGATACCACGGATGTTGGTACGGAGGTACGAAAATGAGTTTTTTCGATTCAATATTTCTCGGAAACAGGCTATTAAAAGCATTATTATGCCAGTTATACAAATTTTAAGGTCTGGGCGAGCACATTAGATTTATCCGGATACGGAAAGTCCGTCGTAATATATCCGGTCCGGATGTCCCTGACCCGGGTAATAGTGTGAACACGTTAATATAAATTATTACATGCTTTAATTTTTTTTACGTTCTTAACGTGGCCTGTGCTGGGCAGAGAATTCAAAACGCTAATGTTGTAGGTAATTCTTTTTTAGGCTCCCGTAGTTTTATTTTATCATCTTCTACTTAGCTAGTACTAGTAAATCTTGAGCACTGAATTGCTCACGGAAAAAACAGTACACCATACGCATTATATACTTACACCTTCATACATTCTAAATTCGTATCTAGAACTCTGCAAGTAAAATAGTGTTTTAAGGTGTCGGTTTTTGCGAGTTGAACGTTTTTTGCCATCTCAAAAAGTATCTAAAGCGACTTAAGAGCCTTTATACGTTTACGCGTGAATCGCGTGTCGCTCCATACAAAAAAAGAATTCCGTTCCCGCTAACGCAATTTTGCGCGGAAAATGGTATTACAAAAAAAATTATAATAAAATAAATATACAACTTATTAAAATAATAAATAACCAGACTATAATTTAGAAATAACAAAATATCTTGGATTTTATCCTAAAATAATACGTTTAATTTATCGAAAAATTCTAAAAATGGCAATTTTCGGTTTATGGTTTTTGAATGAAAATCTAGGAAAATCGTGTTTTTTTTTTGAGACACATTTTAGTAAATGTTATTAATTTTCTATATATGTCATTGTTATAAGTTTTTGTTAAGAAACATGGCAAATATCTTGCATCTGCGTAGAGCGTCGACCGCTATTTAGGCTGTTTGCTAAACAAAACAAAAACTGTTTTAGTGAGAAAGTTATACACATATTTTAAAATATTTTTGAGCCAAGTTCTAGATTATGAAATGCCAAATAATATGAATTCAATTATCTAATCTATAATTGAACACATAACTATTTTATGTTCCTTCGGAAATCGTAAATTTTGACTCAAGCATAATACTAACGCATGAAGCGCCTTAAGAGGTTTATACTTCAAAAATTGCATAGCTATAATATATAAATCGTCGGTAAGCATCAAAGAGAATATTTTAAAGTTTCGTTTCTTAAATGGGAAAAACGAAAACCATGGTGAAGATCATTTTGCTGTCCATCTTTCCTTCTTCCGCCACTCATTGCGTTTTATCTCAGGAATGAACAAAATTTACAAGTTAAAATTGATACCACAAACCTACCTAGTAGGTCTGGTATTCTGTGAAACCTTATTTGAAGTATTACCTACTGAGGTCAGAGTTCCTGACATGTATATAAAGTTCAATCCACTAGTTCAACTTTAATGGTACCGGAGTCCGACTTGCACTATAAATAATCGTTCAAATAACTAAATAATAATACATATGGTATTTATTATACTCATTTTTTTAATAATTTTATCTACGCTCATTGCTTAAAGTTCGAATTATGAAATCGAAATGTGTCATATAATTACCTACTTTATTCACAGACTTCTATAATTATTAAAAAGTTATTCATAATAACATCGCTCTACTATGGAAATATTTAAAGAAAGTTGTATAAAATCCATAACGATACACGGCTCTGGACTCCTGTATTTTTATCTGGGGTAATATTTTTTATGTTATATTTTTTAAGTGAATCCACAGACAACTTATAGTTGGTAGTCATTGCCGAGAGTATGGATGGGCCATGATTGACCATAGACAACAACACAATGTCTATGGGGTAATATTTTTTATGTAATATTTTTTTAAGTGAATCCACAGACAACTTATAGTTGGTAGTCATTGCCGAGAGTATGGATGGGCCATGATTGACCATAGACAACAACACAATGTCTATGGGGTAATATTTTTTATGTAATATTTTTTTAAGTGAATCCACAGACAACTTATAGTTGGTAGTCATTGCCGAGAGTATGGATGGGCCATGATTGACCATAGACAACAACACAATGTCTAACGTTCCGCGTAACGTTCCACCTGGGCCTGTGATTATGATTACGATTACGACTACGATTACGATTACGATAACGATTATGATTACGATTACGATTACGATAACGATTACGATAATGACGTTATCTCGTAAATCTATCGTCCGTAAACCGACTTTACAGACAACCAATTTTTTTTGTTACTTAGTCAAAACTTTGCTCTGAAAAATGTCTAGCAGTGAAACCTACTAAAGAAAATTTCACTCCACCTGACATCTTAGTAGTTGCAATGATTTACGACAAACGTTAGCAAGATTTTATGATTTGGGTAATAATATGAGCGTAGATAAAGTAGTGTATGAAACTCTACATAATTAGGTATTAAAACACTCGTGTGATACTATTAAAAAACTCGCCTGCGGCTCGTTTTTTAAACTCACACTCGTGTTTTAATACCCCCCATTATGTAACCGTTACATAAACTACTATATTGTGAAAGAAGAGATATAACGTTACAAATTAATAATAAAATTCCAACCTGACAATAAAATACTAAATTAAAAGTAATTGAATTTTTATGAGTAGGAACTCGAAAACATTCAATTACTTTTAATATTGTTGTCACGTAGTATTAATTATCTGTATTAATTATCTGTACAAATGTATACTCTTAAGTCAATTGTCAATGTCACTCACTATTGTCGTCTATTATTGTCTATTGTCGTCTATGTCTAAATCATGTCGAAGTAATTAAAAAAGTCTAATCCAAGTAAATCTTCGTTTCACTACCTAAACCGAATACAACATGGTGTCAGAAGAATTACAAAACTAATCAAGAAGTATGTCGACCGAAGATTTTGTCAACACCACGTCGAGGAAGCCGATTCCCAGCAGTCAGCCAGCCAGGCCCGTCACCAGGTACGCCGACGCCATGACGCCATTACCGGTTGGCATGACCCTGCCGCCGTTCGTTGTGGAAGGTAATAACGTACCACTTCAATGGAAAAAATGGCTAACACGTTTAAAAGTCTACATAAAAGCTAATAACTTAGAGGAGGCCGAAGATTCACGAAAAACCGCTATTTTACTACAATTCATCGGACCGGATTGCTTAGAAATTTTTTATTCATTTGATGTCGATATCGATGAAATTACGTTCTCGGACCTTTGTAACAAATTTAATCTTTACTTCACACCAAAAATAAATGTCACCATCGAAAGACATAAGTTATTTAGCAGAAAGCAATTACCAAACGAGTCTATAGATGCATATGTCACAGATTTAAAAAATTTGAGTCACAACTGTGAATTCGGTGAGCTGCGTGAAAACCTACTTAGAGATATATTCAGCTGGAACTGCAACAACCCTTACTATAAAGAGAGAATTCTCATTGAAAAGCCTAACACGCTGGACGAGGCAGTCAACATAGCCAAGCGTTGCGAGTCTACGAAACAACAAGCAAAAGCATTGGAAGACGCATCGTTACACTTCGTAGGACGCGTTTCAAGGTCACCCAGTCGCAGAGATTCGTCAAGGAGAAATATGTCTAACAGTCAGTCCCAGCAGAGACGTCAGCGCACCCCATCAACATCGGGTCAGAGGAACACACCATGTGGTCGCTGTGGTCAGGTACACAGATACAAGTGCCCAGCTCAAGGTGTTAAGTGCAAAAAGTGCAATAAGTTTAACCATTTTGCTCAGTTTTGCCGTTCATATCAAGTGAAAGTAGTACAATGTCAAAATCAGGCTGAAAATAATGGATCTTTATTTTATGTTGGGTCTGTCTATTGTATACATGATGATACGTCTGATAAGTCCAGTCTGTCTAAACCGTGGAACATTGATTTATGTATAAACCAAATAAAGGTAAATTTTTTATTAGACACGGGGGCAGACACAAATATTCTATCCATGCATACTTACAACTCATTAAACCTACCACTTTCCAACATACACAAAAGTAAAAACACACTTTCTACATACAGTGGAGAAATTATCCCTCTTATAGGTCAATGTGATTTGTCTGTAATTCATAAAAATAAATCATATACAGTTAACTTTCATATTGTCGACATAAAAAGTCAAAATATCATTGGCAGAGATACCTGTAAAACTTTAAATTTAGTGAAAAAAATTAATAGTGTGTCTTTCCAGAATTTAACATGTCAAGATATAGTTGATACAAATAAAGATTTATTTGAAGGTTTAGGTTGTTTGACAGATTTTCAGTGTGAATTAACCTTGAAGCCTAATGCAACCCCATCTATAGAGGCATGCAGAAGGGTTCCATTCCGTCTCCAGCAACAACTAAAACAGGAATTAGAATCTATGGAAAAAAGTGGAGTCATTCAAAGAGTCGAAGAGCCTACTGAATGGGTAAGTGCTCTAGTCTTAACGTCAAAAAAGAATGGTAAATTACGTCTGTGTATTGATCCTAGAAAGCTTAATCAGTCAATTTTAAGGTCACATTTTCAATTCCCAACCTTAGATGAAATTAAATCTAGTCTAACTGGAGCTGAATACTTTTCAACATTAGATGCAAATAAAGGCTATTGGATGCTCAAATTGTCAGAAGCTTCTTCTAAGCTATGTACATTTATTACACCTTTCGGACGTTATAGATTTACTAGATTGCCATTTGGGATTAATGCAGCCCCAGAGATATTTCATAGGGAAATGATAAAAAGATTTGGTGATATTGAAGGTGTTAAAATCATGATGGATGATTTCCTTATTTATGGTAGAACTATAGAAGAACATAATCAACGCTTACAAAAAGTCTTAGATAGAGCACGTCAAATTAACTTAAGATTTAACAAAGAAAAGTCTGTATTTTGTCAAAAAGAAGTCAAATATTTAGGTCATATATTTAGCAAAGAAGGTGTACAAGTTGATCAGTCTAAAGTTGAAGCTATTTGTAACATGCCAAGTCCTAAAAATATAACAGAACTTCAAAGATTTCTAGGTATGGTTAATTATCTTAGTCCATTTATTAAAAATTTGTCTCAGGAAATATGTCATTTGCGAGCATTGTTGTCAAAAAATACTGAATGGTATTGGTCAGATCACCATGAGTCTCAGTTTAATAATATTAAAAAAATTATTAGTTCAACCCCTGTCTTAACATACTACGATCCTAAAAAGGACATAACTTTATCTGTCGACTCGTCACAAGATGCCATGGGCTCAGTTTTATCCCATGACAAACAACCCATAGCATATGCGTCTGCATCCTTAAGTAAAATTCAAAAATCCTATTCCCAGATTGAAAAAGAATTACTAGCTGTACTTTTTGGTTGTACAAAATTCCACCAATACATATATGGTCATAACATAACAGTGGAAACAGACCACAAACCCCTCATAACTTTGTTCAAAAAAGCTTTATATGATATTCCTCCAAGATTGCAAAGAATCATGCTTAGATTGCAGCCGTATGATTTAACTGTGGTATACAAGCCAGGTCGATACTTATACATCGCAGATACCTTGTCTAGAGCAGCATTAAGTGAAACTTGTCTGTCAGAAGTCGATCAAGACATAGATTTGCATGTCAATGTTATAATGTCTAATTTGTCAGTCAGTCCAGAGAAACTAAAAGAAATTCAAGAGTCTACAGTCAAAGATAAAACTTTAAGTCAAATAATTAAATATTGTCACAATGGATGGCCCGAACATAAGCGTTCAGTGAGTCAGTCAGTCAAACCTTATTACAGTCTGAAAGATCAAATGTATGTCATTGATAATGTTGTCTTCAAGTCCAATTGTATTATAATTCCAGAGTCAATGAGAGAGTACATTCTAAAGCTACTTCATTCTGCTCATCAAGGCATCAATAGTTCAGTCCGTCTAGCAAAAACTACTGTTTTTTGGCCTAATATGCAAAGTGATATAGAAAAATATATAATTCTATGCAATATTTGTCTATCTTACCGTCGAAATAATAGTAAAGAACCAATTATTCAGCATGAGTATGAAAACATACCATGGTACAAAATTGGTATAGATATTTTTGAATTTGAACAAACAAAGTACTTAATAGTAGTTGATTATTATTCAAAGTTTGTAGAACTTGCTAAGTTAACGTCAGGCTATACAGCCAGTCAAGTAATTGCACATTTAAAGTCTATAATGGCTCGTCAAGGAATTTGTAGGGTTCTGATCTCGGACAACGGCCCTCCATTTTCCAGCAAAGAGTTTAAGGTATTCACTCAAGAATGGGACATAGAACACATAACTTCAAGTCCATACTTAAGCAGATCGAATGGCCTCGTTGAAAGAACAATTTCAACTATAAAAAATTTGTTTATTAAGTGTAAAACTGATAAATCGGATCTGTATTTAGCATTACTTATATATAGAAATACCCCCAAGCAAAGTCAGTACTCACCAGCAGAACTTTGTATGTCTAGAAAACTGCGAACAGTAGTCCCTACAGTAAAAGAAAACTTGTTACCTAAACTTTGTGATATGCATAAAATAAAGGAATTAACTGAAAAACAAAAGTCATATTCAAAATTTTATTATAATAAACATACAAAAATGCTTAAACCATTGCATATAGGTGATAAAGTCTTGTTTAAACACAAACCTGAAGACAAAAAATGGTCACCAGGAATAATTATACAGGTAAGTCCTGAACCCAGGAGTTATATTATAAAAAGTGAACTAGGGCAATTTAGAAGAAATCGCCAGTTTATCCTTGAACAGTCAACACACACACATCATTTTACACAGAACACAACACAGTCAACACCTGTAAACAAAAACACTTTTGTAAAAACACAAAATGATCCCTTGGTACATGGAAATACTCGTTCTCGCCGTATTTGTAAACCAGTACATAGATATGGTATTGTTAGTTATACTTAATATTCTTGCTTGCAGTCGTAATTCTAAGTAATAATAGCTTTAGTATCTAAATCTTGTAACTTCGTCTAAATTCATGTAATAATATTGTTTGATATTTATGCTATAAATTTATGTCATTGAACTAATTATCGACTTTGACATTTCAGTTGTCACTTGTCAAATCATACCATAGAGTGCCACAGATTATCATAGAACATTAACGTTAAATGAATGTCGATGACTGCAATGTCTAATTATTGTATTGTAAAATAGTATAACTGTATAATAAAATAAAATTGTAATGTACCTTCTGTGTGTGTAACTATTTGTTTGTAAATTTATTTTTGTAAAAAAGGGAGATAAGGGTAAAATATCATTTATTATTTTTTGTTTTTTTTTTTAAAAAAGGGAGATGTCACGTAGTATTAATTATCTGTATTAATTATCTGTACAAATGTATACTCTTAAGTCAATTGTCAATGTCACTCACTATTGTCGTCTATTATTGTCTATTGTCGTCTATGTCTAAATCATGTCGAAGTAATTAAAAAAGTCTAATCCAAGTAAATCTTCGTTTCACTACCTAAACCGAATACAACAATTGTCTTCCGTCCCTTTATTACAAAACGAATATTCGTAGGGAGTTACTATGGCGTTATATTGCGATGACAATATATTCTAAGATTACCTCTATCTTATTGATAACATTAAAATACTTGTAATTATTTTGTTACTTGATCAATTTCATTACTTTTACGATTGTTTTAATTCAATGTAGTTTCAAACATTTTTTCTTAATATTCAATATTTTGATTTGAATAAAATATATACATCAGCCTGTTTGTTTTACAGTTCCACAAAAATACGCACAGACATAAAACAAATTTAATTTTAACAACAACGGTCCATTTTCGGGATTAAAAATAAATAAACCATTAGTTAAAAATTTTAAAATCTCAGCTTTCATCACTGTAAAATGTGTATCAAAAGCGATGATTGTAATGGGAAATACAAAGTGACAATGGATATTACATAGAAAGTGTAGGCGTGTACATTTATGGTGAAAAGTGTGTGTTTCTGGTGACAATGGAACTATGAGGTAGGAAGTGATGCCAGGATTACCAGGGAGGGCATCAGGAATCCTGGGCCAAGATGCAGATGATACTGGCGGCTGGTGGCGGGTAAGTCTGAACTCCTATTCTGTAAATGAGAAATTCTCCTATTCTGTCCTTATCTCTTTTACATATAATATTTTTTCCATTGAAGGTTTGCTATTTTTAGGGTTCCGTAGTCCGTACCCAAACCCCCGTCCGTGTCACCAGGCTGTATCTCTTTATGGCGTCCGTTGCCCGAATTTCCATCAACAGGCCGAGGAGGTGGCGCGCCCCGTTCAGGACGCGCCTCCCAGGAGGAGCCGGCGGCGGCCAGGCTGCCGGCAGCAGCGACGGGACCTGCCGCTCAGGTGGCGGGTCGGGGCCTGGCGGGAGCACGGTGAATACGCAAGTGAATCCCGTACTCCCGCCAACGAGGTCCGTCGTGGCAAGCGACAGGTTTTAGTGGGTGCAAGCCCCACATAACCCCTCCGTTTACCCTGACGGAGGGGTATGCGTTAGGCATTTCCTGTCATTAAAAAAAAAAGCTGTATCTCTTTAACCGTGAAAATTAGACAATTGATTATGTATTCCTGTTATCGCTATAACAACAAATACTAAAACATCTAATTCACTATCGGACATCTAATGCATTAATCGGACACAGAGGTGCTATGGTTGGAATTAGTCTTGATATTACCCTCAGTGCGCGAGCCCGGCTCGCACTTGTCCACTTTTATTATTTTACTTACTAGAGCTGCAATGTTTAACGAACCATAGACAAAGGAGCCCGGTGTCTTTCATTCAAGAATGATAACTGAGTTAGCGCATACCTTACCTGGAAACTCAATTTAATAAAGGAAGGGAAGAAATAATCAAAATAAAACTTATAACTTTGTCTTTGTTACCGTAAATTTATATAATAAGTAAATTCGTGTCCAACAGCATTGCACGTGCATAACTGGACGTCTCGGGCAAATGTTTCTTTTCCTCCCAGACTGAGGCAGGCTCTACTCAGTCCATCACGCTGGTTATGGTTGCCAATCATGCCATGAAAAATAGTAACCAATAGGGTTGCACAAAATCTCACGCCTCTGATTTTGTGTAATCCTATTGGTTAATATTTCTGAGTTTCTCCGCTCCGCTGCGGTGTATTGGCAGCCTAAGTGTGGGTATTGTAAACCTTTGTGAACATTTTGGTGATCTGTTTTGATGAATTGTGATTTCGGTGAACTGCATACAGGTTTCCTCATATTTTTTTTGTTCACCGGTAGGCAAGCGATATGTAGTTTTCTAAAACACAAATAAGTGAGAGAATTCAGAGTTGCACGGTCAAGTTTCGAACTCCCGACCTCCGTTCTCAGATTAGGGCGCGTTTGAAACCTCGTATACTTAGTTTTAAGTCGTTAAGTAGTTATCACTAACTAATACCTATATAAGTATTTCTTGACTGTTGTTAAGTGCTTGTAAAATGAGCCTTGAATGACATAAATCATTTGAATATTTTGAATCTCTTTGATTAGAAAAAAAAAATCTGTCGGAGATCTCAAAGCTCAAGCTCAAGCTAATTATTATTTTAATTTGACCATTATATTTAGAGGTTTTGGAAGCCAATTACCATATAGTAGAACCATGAATAGGTAGGTAGGTATACCTACCAACAGCGATGTGCATGAATATTTCGGTTTTAGAATATGGTTATAAGGTTAGGTAATGAAATATGCGCTCAAGCTAAACTCAGTTATGCGAAGCTTACGAGAACCCCGGATGTATTTAGAGTATGCGAATAAATTTAAAATGCTTTGAGTAACAGGGTATTATAGGTAGAAATAAAATTAAAATAAAATCAACTATAATTCGATCAACTAGGATCATAGTTTGCTGTTTAAAACAAACATCACCTAGACATATTTCGGGTCTTCACTAATTAAGAGGGAACAGCGGATGTTTTCGGACTTCAAAGTAGCATAATATTGTGTTAACACAATAAATAATTAATCCATCTCCATTATAAGTTTAAGTCAAATCGGTTCAATAGTTGCTGCGTGTAGGAGTTACAAACATAGGTACTCTCATGAACATAATATTAATACAAACTTTCACGTTTATAATGTTAGTGTGATAAGTTGGTAGGTAGTGTAAGAGTCGGCCACACCATTAACACTAAAATGTATTATTTTCATGTCGTAATACGGCAGGATAATACGATAAGATGGCAGGGATGAGTTTCATTCCGCGGAAGGTGAGACTTCCAATCAACTCGAAAATCTCGATTTCGAATTTGTAATAAAATATAGTTTCGTCGTCTGAATTCGGTTCTGCGGTTTAAGTAGCGGTTTCTATTAACAGATAAACGAACTAAATACCACCCTTCCAATAAACTTCGATATTAATATAACTGATGAAACTTCACTTGGGTGTATTCGTTGAAATATTGTGAACTGGGGACTAAACATTCTTGTTGAAAAAAAGCAACAAAGGGCCGCGAGTTGGAAGCGATGCCAAGTTTCCCGATACCATTTAGTGCATTGCTACGGATTTATTGGCGCGCTATACACTTCATAGGGCATTATGCAAAAAAATCAGCGGGAATTGGCAATAAAAACACATTTGTACACAATTGCATATCTCAACGCACAATGTAGGCACCGCTTAGCGAGTCAGGCATTTAATTGCCATGCTCCCGTTGAATACAATATAAGTAGTATGAACTGTTAAACCTAAACAAGTGTGAGTCGGGATTTGCAGGGTTTGTACAGGTTTTATGTACTCGGGTTCACTCGCTTCGAGTAAACTGAACGGATTACTCCATACATCTACAGGCAACACCCGAAGCGGGGTGTGACTGCGTGGTTTTCTCCATGAGGAACAAGTCCCCACGGGGGTACGGGGCTCGGGGCGTGCCTCCTTACCAAACAGCTTACTAAAACAGCAACGAATCCAACATTGAGGGTTGTGGGCGCAGTCACCCGAAAATCGTCGCAGATCGTTGCATTCCAAATGATAGAAAATTCGGATTTTTATTTATTTTATTCATATCAACCTGAAATCTAAATAGAACAACTGTGACGTGACAGATTTATTAGGATTTAGGGTTGAGGACATGCCCATAGTACCCACAATGGTGGATACGAGCTTGACTCTAGGAGTCTAGACTCTTGGACGGATGGTCACACGTCACCTCCTACTGCGAGGAGGTGATGAACATTAAGGAGGCTTTGGAGCGGGAGAGAGAGCAGGCGGCTGATGCTCTGCCGCTCCGCAGAAGAAGACCAGGCAGAAGGAGGCGCCGATATGCGCACCTTCTGCAACCCCCGTAGAAACCAGTGACCAGTGGTACGGTGAGCGCGTCGGGGCGTCAAAGTGCATGCTTTCGCGATCCTTTGGTGCCCCATCTGGGACGCAGGCGGCTCCGCTGGGTTTTAGTGGGTATTCTGACTCAGTCAGCGAGTCCCACATACCCGGCCGGAGACTGCGCGGTTTTGACCCGCTCAGTCTACGGACGGGATGCGTAAACGCATTTCCCAGCGACAAAAAAAAAAGGAGTCTAGACTCTTAGATCAACGGTATGTAGTAGCCCGCTTTAATTTCAAAGAAACAGACGGACGAACACGATGTTAGGTCGTACAGGGGAGGCTGTAATAGCACCGAACCCAAATTGTCCACAAGGATCCCCAAACCGGATCCCGTAGAGGATTCCCATTAACATATTTGTTCATCAGCATCCCCTTTGGATAAAATTAGGTTAAATCAATTTTACACAGAGTATTTTATTAAAATATTACATTTTGCTCCAAGTTTCAAATAGACATTTTGAAAACCAAGCAGCTCGAAAAACTTTAGAAAATAATATAGGGTGCCCGTTTTTATACAGCTAGGTACAATTACGGAACCCTTATATTAATAATATCGAGCTATCTGGTTGAGTTTATTGTGAGATCTTGTCGGTACAGAGCACGTTGAAATCCCTGCAGAATTATTTTTCCACGTCATAATAGCGTCCTATATTTGAGATGAGGTGGAGTGGATGTTGAATGATCAGTCAGTTCGTCTTTTCCTATATCCGTATATTTTTTTATATAATATACGGATGTATTTTCGTACAGCACTCACTTCACAAGACCCATTTACCCAGCGCGCAGTAAAATGCACTTTTCACTGGGCACCGCATTTAGGGTTGCCATCTTATTTCCAAATTAAAAAATTCTAAATATCTTTATTTCACATAGCCCTAACGTCTTGTAAAACGTCAATATGATTTTTGTCGCAAATGTATGGTGATAGTAACTACAAGTCAACTGAAAACTAAGTTTACGAGAGTTCAAACGCGGCCTGCACTGAGAAGAAGCCTATACAACAAACTCAGCCGGGTTTTGTTTGCTGTTATCACCACTTCACAAAGGCTCTTAAAAACTGCTTGAGCTAGTATAATAACAGCAGTTTCTCTCCCATGGATTTGAATCTTGTAAATAGTAGTTTAACAAGATTTTACGCGTATCGATCAAATGTGGGTTGTGTTTGACTAGTATGCTGGCTGCGTTACCCTTTTTAAAAGTAAAAAAGCATTTTGTTTTCTTCAACAAAATGGCAACTACGAAGTCTTTTTTGGTACGTCTCCATTTGTCCATTATTTGTTTTTAATTTGAATTTGTCGACTTTGCTTGGCATTATATTTTGTCCTTTTTCACTAAAGACACGAACGGTTTTACTTTTCTCTTATTCAACAGAAATATTTCGCGGCATAAATAGTTGGTGTTTAAATTATGGTTGATAGCCCTAAGTGTGAAACAGACCTCTTTAATTAACATCATGATGATGAAATATAATAGGGTTGAAAAACTACCTTGAGCTACAAGTATACAAATAGCTGTTCCCCGCGGCTTCGCTCGTGTTAACGGCGTAGAAGCAGTATTTAAGCGATTTTAAATGAAGATTTATTTAAAAACTATAAAGATAATTTCTTTCAAATTTAAACGTCACGTATTTTGGGTCTTTAATCTAACATCGCTTAGAAGCAGAAACACGATTCGATAAAATTTTCTCGATAGAAAGTTCTCCCAAAAGTTGCTCCGAAATCTCAGAAAGTGAGAGTGAGAAAGACAAATAAATTCAATAAAGCCTCTTAATTTCCCTATCCGTGTTCCCTATGTTCCCTGTATTTTAGCTGATGTCTTGGGTTAAAAAAATATTAATTTGAACCAATAGTTCTCAAGATGATCGCGTTCACCAAACAAACTAATAAGTCAGCTTATAATGTTAGTATCAGTAGATACGAATAACTTGGTCAGATAGGTACAAATCAGACTTGCGGACTGTGACTTGTGAGCTGCCACGAGAAATACTTTTTTTATTTTATTTATTGTTCAAAGACATTCCAAAAACATATATATCAATATATACTGACCATCCTCTTAAACTCAAGTAGTTTATGTGAGGATGGCGAGTTCACATGAATTCTTTTACTTATTTAATCTAATTTAATGTAATTCTAGATAATTACTGCAAAAGACACTTCCTAGACAATGCTTTCACATGAAGAGGCACCTATGTCCAGGAAGTGCCTCTTGCATTGCCTTAAAAATAAGTGTTTTTTAGATATTTTATTATGAAGGGAATTACTTAGTTATTATATTAATTTTTGTATCAATCTTTTGACGACTTCCCTGGCATAGTGGCACCCACTCGGTTTCGACTTTCGAGTGAGAGATCGCAGGTACGATTCCCGCCAGTTAGTGGCGTATTATTACTTTATTTTATAATTTCTATTTTGGCTCAGGTCTGGTCTGGTTGGAGGTTTTGGCCATCGGTAATTACCAACCTATCAGTAAAGGCACAAACACAATTTAGCGTATTAACGCAGTTAAACAATTTAGCGATCTTGTACGATGCTGTATAGAACTTTTAGGGGATACTTACTGTTACGTGCTGGGTTCGACAATTTGGAATAAAACACCTGCTGATCCTTGATGAGACTTTATTCGGTACTTCCAGTATCCAATATCCCTGGTCTTCCTCGTAGTTCGCTTCCTCTTCGCTCTTGATCGCTTGCTTCGCTTGTTCACCTTTCTCGTCCCTCAGTCAGACTGACTGCGTCGCGCGCTGCTCGCTTTTTATATACAGCTGAACGAGTCTCGAACATTCCACCCTCATTATTTATTGGAAGGGTCGATCGTTCGAGAAGTCGTAACTCCCAGAAATCCATTGTTTATAGAAAGGTCACTGACCCCTCAAGTTGTTTACAACTTACGAGTGATATTTCGGCAGTGCGATAATGAACCTTATGGCGCTTATCATAGGGTTCATTTGTAACACTGCCCTCCTCTTAGCGATGCTCGTCCCGAGTATCACTGTTGCTCCCGTGATGTCTCGCCAGGCGATCGATGTGTACCACCTTAAATGTACCTCTGGGTTGACGTTGAATCCTGTACGTGACATCATTCATACGGGTGACCACTTTGTATGGACCCTCCCATCTGGTTTGCAATTTTGGAGACTTCCCTTTCCGACGAGTCGGATTATGCAGCCATACTAAGGCGCCTTCTTCGAATCCGCTCGTGATCGATTTCCGGTCGTACCTGGTTTTCATGTTCTCGCTCGATTGCAATCCGTTTTCCCGAACTGAGGCATGTATCTCCCGCATTTTCTCCTTCAGGTTGGCAACGTAATCCTGAATGGTGCAAGGTTCGTCCGGTGATCCTCCCGTCAATAAGTCTATCGGCAACCGGAGTTCCCTGCCATAGTTGACAAACGCCGGAGTTGCCTTAATGCTCTCATGCTCTGCTGTCCTGTAGGCGAGGAGGAACAGTGGGATGTACTTGTCCCAGTCTCTCTGATGGGTGTCCACCAGTTTAGCCAAATGTCTTTCAAGAGTCTGGTTAAACCTTTCCACCATTCCATCCGACTGTGGGTGGTATGCAGTTGTGCGCGTTTTATGCAGACCTAAAGTTCTGCATACTTCCTGAAACACTTGTGACTCAAAGTTCCTCCCTTGATCGGAGTGGATCTCCAGCGGTACACCAAAACGACATATGACCTCCTCGACTAGCTTAGTTGCAACGGTTGTAGCTTCCTGGTTAGGTATGGCAAACACTTCTGGCCACTTAGTGAAGTAGTCCATAACAACCATGAAGTATTTGTTCTCCGATTCCGTCACAGGAAATGGCCCCGCTACATCCACAGCTATACGCTCCCAAGGTGCACCAACGTTGTACAGTTGCAGGTTACCCCTACTCCTTGTCTGTGGTCCCTTCACAGCAGCGCAAGTGGTACATTTACGGCACCAAGCCTGCACATCTTCCCGACAATGAAGCCAGTAGAACCTCTCTCGTACCTTCGTTAGTGTTTTCTTGACGCCAAGATGGCCTCCTGAAACACCGTCATGCACTTCACGAAGGACATCGGGTACTTTGGACCTCGGAACAATTATCTGAAGATGGAACTCCCTGCCGTTAGTCTTCTCCCATTTCCGGTAAAGTATTCCATTCTGTAGAATAAGACTGTTCCACTGAGCCCAATACGCCTTAGTGACAACACTCGTAGGTGCAACCTCACTCCATGTTGGTCTAGCGTCCCCCCTTTTCTTCCACACGATGATATGCCGCAGATCATCATCGCCCTCTTGAGCCATCTTCATTGCATCATCCTCCCAGGGTCCTAAGGAACTCGTCCTGGTAAGTTTCAAGGTCACTTCCATGGACTCCTGTTTCATGCAATGTCTGCAGTCTTCCGGGCACGGTCTTCTTGAAAGTGCATCTGCATTTCCGTGAGACTTCCCACTGCGATGTTGAGTCTTGAAGTCATATTCCTGGAGTTGTTCGATCCATCGAGCGACCTGACCTTCAGGATTCTTAAATTGCAGTAGCCATTTCAGTGCTGCATGATCGGTGCGTAGTAAAAACTGTCGACCTATGAGGTATTTGCTGAAGTGCTGTAACGTCTTTACCACGGCCAAAAGCTCTCTTCTTGTCACACAGTAGTTCCGTTCCGGTCTCGATAGTGATTTGCTGAAATACCCAATCACAACTTCTCTATCGCCCTGTTTTTGAGAAAGCACTCCTCCAATCGCCGTATTACTTGCATCTGAATCGACGATAAATTGGCCCTCTGGTTGTGGGTAACCCAAAATTGGTGTTTCACATAAGCATTTCTTCAGATTTTGAAAGGAATTCTCGCAGGCTTTATCCCAACAAAACGGTCGTTTCTCTTCTGTTAGTTTGTGTAATGGTTTGGCGATCTCCGAAAACCCCTTGACAAAACGCCTGTAGTAGGAACACAAGCCCAAAAATGCCCTTACCTCTGTCTTGTCTTTGGGGGTGGGCCATTTTTTAACCGCTTCAACTTTCGCTGGGTCAGTTTGTATGCCCTCACTAGTGATGACATGGCCGAGATAATTCACTTCATTCCTGAATAACTGACACTTCTTCGGGTTCAGTTTTAAGTTTGCTCCATATATTTTTGCGAAGACGCGTTCCAAGTTTCGCAAATGGTCTTCGAAGTCCCGACCCATGACAACGACGTCATCCAGATATACCAAGCAGGCGTCTCCTACTAACCCTGCTAGCACACACTCCATGAGTCGTTCAAAGGTGGCAGGCGCGTTGCACAAACCAAATGGCATGACATTGAACTGCCATAATCCTTTTCCTGTTGAGAACGCTGTCTTCTCCTTGTCTTTTGGATGGATTTCCACCTGCCAGTATCCAGATTTCAGGTCTAGAGTCGAAAACCATTTCATACCACTCAAGGTGTCCAGAGTGTCATCTATTCTGGGTAGCGGATAACTGTCCTTCTTTGTGATGTCATTGAGTCGCCTATAGTCCACACAGAACCGTGTGCTTCCATCTTTCTTCTTTACTAGCACAACAGGCGAACACCATGGACTTGAGGATGGTTCAATGATTTTGTTCCTTTCCATCTCTTGCAGCATATCCTTGACTTCTTTCTCTTTCGCTATCGGTATCCGTCTTGCCCGCTGACGGATGGGTCTCTCGTTGCCGGTATCAATTCTATGCTGCACTAACGACGTTCTTCCCGGGTTTCCTTCCTGACTAGAAAAGATGTCCGCGTAACGTAAAAGAAACTTCTTAGCCTTGATGCTTTGCGAATAAGTCAGGTTACTTTTGCAGTCTTTAAGGAGATCATTGACTGTAGAATCATTCCAGGAACCTGCTTTATCCGAGCTTGGCATTGACGTGCATTTCTTCAGCCACACAACTTCCTCGCACTTCCCGATGATGTCTCCCTTATTAAAGTTGATCTCGTGATCTTTCAGATTCAGAACTCTTACAATAGCTTTATTGCTACCATTGACAAGAGTTCTTGCTGTCATAAATCTCTGAGACACCGACTTCTGGGGGTTGTCCTCAATTAACACGCATCTGTCCCCCTTGGTGGTATTAGTACTTGGCAGCTTTACCAACACATGAGCCTCCGATCGACTAGGAATGATGATTTCCTTAAGACATGTTACCTTTCCATTGGCGCCACCAAGTATGAAGATTTCTTCTCCACCACATTTAAAAACTCCGTCAGCAACATTGATTCTACAGTTGTGTGCCTTCATAAAATCCAAACCCAAGATACAGTCATCCAAAATTTCAGCCACGATGACGTTGTGCGTATAAGATGTCTCCCCTATGTACATCCTCACGGATATTTCACCCAGGACGGGTATCGGCTGGCCGGAGGCTGAAAGAAATCGACAGTTGATTTGCTTCTTGTTCCCCATTACAGATTTCAGGAGGCCCGGCCGAACTATTGTCCTGGAGGCACCAGTATCTAACGTCATCCTGCAGTCGGTCCCGTTTATGGTGCCAGCTATAACTAAATTATTCCCGTTGCATGCCTGAGAGATCACCGTTGCTGGGGCTTCCTCCGTGCCAGCCAGTACTCGCCCCTTAGTTCTGGCTGTTACTCGTTTCCCTGATTTTTAGGAGAACCTGTATCCCCACTCTTCTTCTTCAGCTCCTCCAAATATTCCTCCACTTTCTTTAATCTAGACATCTGTGACTCTTTCTGTGGGCAATTCAGCTGCAGATGTCCTCGTTCGCCGCATTTATAGCACACAACACCAAGGTT
Organism: Coenonympha arcania; assembly: GCA_036785405.1. Taxonomy (NCBI): domain Eukaryota; kingdom Metazoa; phylum Arthropoda; class Insecta; order Lepidoptera; family Nymphalidae; genus Coenonympha; species Coenonympha arcania. The sequence goes on from CM072082.1 coordinate 22,520,985, forward strand.
CTTCTTGAATGAGGTCTTGACCTCTTTCACCTCCTCCGATACTTCCCGTAGCTTGTGAACAGGTGTCTGCCGAATGTCGTGTCGCACTGCCTCGACTTCCAAGGCATGCGCCAACGCTTCCTTTAATGAGGCATGATGGCGAAGCCTCACGGCAGCTCTTACCTCCAGGTCTCTGATTCCATCAACAAATGCTTGCACGGTATTTGCAGTTGTCATCTTGTCATCGGCCGATGGATACGCTTTCCGCACGAGCTTTTCGATTTCCAACGCCCATTGCTGGAGCCCTTCTCCTGCTCGTTGAACTCTGTCGCGCAGCTGGGCGCGGAAAACATGCTCCAGATGTCGTTCCCCGTACCTAGATTCGAGTGCATCCAACAGCTCTTTATATCCACAACCCGAACTAGGCAGGGCCTCCAGAACGGTTAGAGCCTGCCCTCTGAGCGCGACAGTGAGGGCAGTCAGGCACTGTTCATCAGTCCATCCGTTGGCAGCAGCGACCGTCTGGAACTGGTGCCGGTATGCGGACCAGGAGGTGCTGCCTTCGTATGGGGGTACCTTCACATGCGGTCCCTGGACTGCACTCACTGCTCCACCTGATGTCCCCCTTGTGGCTTCCAAACGTACAAACTTCTTCTGCAGTTCGGTGAAGCCACAATTCATGTTTTCAACGTCGGTTCCCAGACAAGTGACCCGTTCCTCCATTAGATCCAAATCTTTCCGTATGTTGGCCACCATGCCGCCAACTTCGTTCACTGCAGACAAGACGGTCTGCTGAACCTCTGCAAACTTGCCGTCCTGATTTTCTTGAATCGCCGCAAACTTGCTGTCCTGATTTTCTTGAAGCGCCGCAAACTTGCTGTCCTGAGCTGCAAAATGCAGTTGCATCATCCGTAGCAAACTGGATAAGTCGATGTTGGGCGTGGCTTGTTTAGAAGGCGGGGCATGGTGGGCGGGGCCAGTGGGCGGAGCTCCCGATGAGGTAGGCGTGGCCTGAGGGGGCGTGGCCTGATGGGCGGAGCCCGTGGGTGGCTCATGGTGGCGAGACCCAACGAGCGCCGGCTCTTCCAGGTGCTCCACTGCAGGTGGACGGCTGGATTCCGCAGCACGCTGGGCCCTGGTCTTGACACCCTCACTGCTGGAGTCGTCTCTTGGAGTCAATGGCATCTCTTCCAAATCGCACTTCTGACACCAATTGTTACGTGCTGGGTTCGACAATTTGGAATAAAACACCTGCTGATCCTTGATGAGACTTTATTCGGTACTTCCAGTATCCAATATCCCTGGTCTTCCTCGTAGTTCGCTTCCTCTTCGCTCTTGATCGCTTGCTTCGCTTGTTCACCTTTCTCGTCCCTCAGTCAGACTGACTGCGTCGCGCGCTGCTCGCTTTTTATATACAGCTGAACGAGTCTCGAACATTCCACCCTCATTATTTATTGGAAGGGTCGATCGTTCGAGAAGTCGTAACTCCCAGAAATCCATTGTTTATAGAAAGGTCACTGACCCCTCAAGTTGTTTACAACTTACGAGTGATATTTCGGCAGTGCGATAATGAACCTTATGGCGCTTATCATAGGGTTCATTTGTAACATTACGTTACTCCTTCCAAGTTAGTACCTACAGATGAGATCGCAGTCCAGTGTCCACCAACTTGTAAAAATAGTTACTTGTTATGCAAGGGCGCAAAATGGATTTTTGGGCCGAGTGTCAAATTTGAGTGCTGGGAACTATGTCTTTGCCGGTAGGATGACAACAGCCACGGTCGTAGCTTCCCACTTGATCAAACAAGAGCAAATGTAGATATATCAAAAATTCTAATGTGACCCTTGCTAAATAAATCGAATCTTTGAATCGCCGCTTTAATCTCGTTCATTCGTTCGTTCGTTCGTTTCAGCCGACGGACGTCCACTGCTGGACAAAGGCCTCCTGCAATGCTTTCCAGCCCGCACGGTCCTGCGCCATCCGTATCCAGCGCCTTCCCGCGACTCTTTTAATGTCGTCACTCCACCTGGTCGGAGGTCTGCCAACTCTAATCGCTATAATCTAAAACAGTCCAACTGCGTCAGGGAAATCGTCAGACAACAACATTAAACAAACCTTCTGTAAGGGAATTACGAGAACCCAGAGACAATAAGACCTCCGTGGTATAATCATGATACATGGTTTTCCTTTGCAATATTTTAAAAATATGAATTGTTAATACCTAGCGTCAATCACGAACATGAAGCTCAAGATTTAAAAATATTTTTTTTAAAACCATAACACTACCTATTTCTAATATTTTGTCGATTTTTTCATGTCATCAATAGTGAAGCTATGAAAATTTCACGAGCAGTAGTTTGTTTTGCACTTTGAAAACTTTAATACATTCCTCCTTGAAGTTTGAAGATGCAATACCCTTAGTACAAGTTTGCACACTCCCAGTCGAGAAGTCGTGTTCGGCTATCGAGACAATGTTGAATTTTAAAAATAAAGTAGGTAGGTATATAATTATATCCAGGTCGAATCGAACGCGCCCGTATATAGTTCCGATATTCCGTACTTGCTCGCAGGAGGAAGCTGTAGGTACTTGTTTATTTGTTGCCTTTGACAAGACCTACGGGAGCCGATAGCCGATAGGTATAGGTATACGAGTACAATTATATATTATGACTAGGGCTTGCAGAACTGGAGCTGGCTAGCATTATGACATATTGCAATACGAAATATTCATGAACCTATATAAAAAAAAAATAGTTTTTAATGATTGCAATGACGTCGAGACATTATTATTTATTACCTGCAACTATTCCAAATTTAATGTCGATATCTTTAACAGTTGCCAAATAATTCGTGACAGCCAGACAGACAGACGGCCACAAAGTGATCTTATAAGGGTTCGGTCTTTTTGTAAGGTACGGAACCTTAAAATGTATAAGGATGCTCGGGGTCATGTGAGCAATAAGATGACTTACATATCTTTTTTTAAATTTATTATATTATTTCCATTTCCATCTTTTGATCGTATCGTAATACTTACTTCAATTTAAATTCCCGGTGCTACATTATGTTTTTCAACCCAGTTCATTCTTTCTTTGTCAATTTACGTTTATTAGGATGTTGAATAGAAAAATAAAACTCTATTGCTGTCTCCTGTTCCATTTGTGCTGATTAGGGCGTGCTTCCTGGAATTCCCGGGTTCAGAAATGCAGGAAAATTCCAGTACTGGCGGGTACAGCCAGTCCCGGTACTGATATTTCAAATTCCCCTTTTGCTACTGGCTGTAGCATTACTGCAAAAAATTGACAGTATAAGGTTGATAACCTCGAAAGAACTATCATCTACTGTCGACTTACGATCTCAGACGACTATATTCCATAATAAGAACGCTGTTCCTACCTTCAACAAGTGCCTGGTCGCTGATTAGAATGGTCTCACGGCAGTCCCCTGAATTAAAATTAAAATTAAAACCAAAAAGGTAAATTATATTATAACTATAGGTTTTTCACGCGGTTCGATCCGCGAGAATTTCGGTTTTTCACAATATCCCGATTGCGTTTTCTGCCCAACTTTGAGTGTGTTTTCACTGAAGCGGAGCGGAGCGAAAATGGGGGTCATTAATCGGCCAATCCCCTAGGAGATCATCTAGGGGATCCTGGTAGACCACCCCAGTGTGTCTATCTGTGACTGGCCGATTCACGGTCCGCTCCGCTTCAACGAAAACGCACTCTAAAATCTTTCAAGCGCAATCAAAATCAATCAATCTATCTTTGGTCGTAGACAAGGATTGCTATAGCAAATTAAGGTTTCAATCCAAGTTATAAGCCTGAAAGAAGAATAACCAAAGGTGGAAACACGTTTTTCTCACGAACCAAAACCAGAGTATTCTAGGACAATAAAACAGACCCAGAATTGAGAACTAATGGCCCTAGGAATTTGTTTTACCGATCCGGAATTTAATTTCGCGTATAAAAAGTTACTATCTTTTCAATTCACATTTCATGTAATACTGATTTTATTAAGAAGTACATCTTGTTTATTTGTTCGGAATGCGGATTTTTATAAATAAATAGTAATTGTAGAAGTTAATATGGAGGCTGTAGTCTAAAAAATAAAATTTGGATTTGAATTAGCTTGGTACGCTATTCCATACATCCATGGTAAATGACCAAAATCAGCTATTTAGGCGTGATTGAATGACAAACACAAACTAACAAGCTTTCATATTTATAACATTAAAAATTGTATAGAGATCGAATTTTTCTGATCCTCACAAAAGCTCAAAATATTTGGCTGTACTTTGTACTTTTTATGGTTCCGTAGCCGAATGGCAAAAAACGGAACCCTTATAAATTCGTCATGTTTGTCTGTCCGTCTGTCCGTCTGTCCGTCTGTCCGTCCGTATGTCACAGCCACTTTTTTCCGAAACTATAAGAGCTATACTGTTGAAACTTGGTAAGTAGATGTATTCTGTGTTCACACAAAATTTTAAAAAAAGTAATAAATTTTGGGGGTGCCCCATACTTAGAACTGAAACTCAAAAATTTTTTTTTCATCAAACCCATATTATGTTTGGGGTACTTATCTATGGATAGGTCTTCAAAAATGATACTAAGGTTTCTAATATCATTTTTTTCTAAAATGAATAGCTTGCGCGAGAGACACTTCCAAAGTGGTAAAATGTGTGTCCCCCCCCCCCCTGTAACTTCTAAAATAAGAGTATGATAAAACTAAAAAAAATATATGATGTACATTACCATGCAAACTTCCACCGAAAATTGGTTTGAACGAGATCTAGTGAGTAGTTTTTTTTAATACGTGTTGAATTGATATTCAACAAGTCTAATATTTTGTTTAACTTTGATGACGACAGATGGCGTTGCACGTATTTAACTCGCGGTGAAGTTGTTTAATGTTGAATAAGTTGGTTATGCGGTTCAAGAAAAGTGGTTTTTATAGTTTTATTCCTCCGGTAGTAGTAGGTACGGAACCCTCAGTGCGCGAGTCCGACTCGCACTTGTCCGGTTATTTAGGCTTTGCGTCACGTTCGACAGTTTAGTAAATTAGTTTTTAATTGTATGTATAGTTATATTGTATCGCTAGTATATTATTGTTTATTGTTATTAAAGTATTGATAATTGTTAGTTAATTGTTAGTAGCTTGGAAATTCATGTTTTTTTTTTAAACAGGTATGGGATATAAGTGACCGGATATAGAATAAATCACTCGAAAACGATTAACGAATCCACGCAAACACGTGCTGAGGGTAAACAGATCGTAGACGTCGATGTAATTGCATCACAAAGTTTAGATACGATGCCGTCTTATAAGATGCTTCACGGTGCTGACAAAGAATCCGAGATCTCTCTTTCTTTTCACATTGGATATACAAAAATGAAAACGAAAATTTATTTTTCACATACATATAATAATGCCAGCAACTCACGTATAACTCTACCGCCAGGCTCGGAAGGCAGGTTTGCACCGAGAAGAACTGGCAAGAAACTCGGCACTGGTAAAGTAGGTACGGAACTCTCGGTGGACGAATCCGAATCGCATTTGTAGGTGTTTTTTTTTTACATTAATGGGCTGTGTAACAGAAAAAGGTTCAAGATCACAGGAAGTTATCTGAGTTAAAGATCTTATTGAATATTCTTTTTGCCTTGTACTTATATTTGTGCGGGAAACCCGTCGAATAATTAATATTAGAAATATCAGTAGGTATTATACTTACTACATCATTGGAAAAACATGGTTATTTTCTCATCATTCCTTGATTACAAAAGTAAACTGCTCGCTAACACTAACTATAAAGGTTTATAATATAAAATTGTGCCGTATAAAGGTTGTTTGTGATGCCTGTAAAATAGAGCAATTAATACCGACCGCAGGTAGGTATGTACAATTGTATACTGTACTGTAAGTAACTTTACAATACACACATTGTGTTAACGGCGTAGAAGCAGTATTTAAGCTATTTTGAATGCAGTTTTATAGAAAAACTATAAAGATAATTACTTCCAAATCTAAACATCACAGTATGTTGGGTCTTTAATCTAGAATCACTTTGAAGCAGAAACACGATTGGATAACATTTTCTCGATAGGAAGTTCTCCCAAAAGTTGTTCCAAAATCTCAGCTTTTCGACTTTTTATCGGAAACTACAATATATGTAATTGTAATTTTTGTTTTAATGCGTCGGTAATAATAATATCCAAAAACGCTTACAAACCGATTTTTGATAACGGCTTAGTTTTTCAGTAATTAGGTAAAAGGTCGTTTTTCTGTTATATTATGTATTCTTCCGCGACGCTGCATGTCGCACCTACCAACGTATCCGTGAGAGTGAGAAAGACAAAAATAAGTTCAAGAAATCCCCTTAATATAACGCGTGGTGATGTGCTTGTACTTGTCCAGAGCAGTGTGCTACTCGTATACACGCAACCCTACCAACAAAAAATTGGTCAAATGCGAGTCGGGCTCGCGCACTGAGGGTTTCGTACTATCAAGACCCATTCTCAATAGTATTAAAGTGAACTAAACACCCCCTGCCTACCAAATTGAAAAACGAGCAAATAAAACACGTTTGTTGTATGGGAGTTACCTTAATTTTTTATTTTAATTTATTTCTAAACTAAATATTCTGTGAAAATTTTAAGCGTCTACCTGTTACCGTTATCACAAGCAAAAAAAATCACGTTTGTTGTATGGGAGCCCCTCTAAATGATTATTTTATTCTAGTTTTTAGTATTTGTTGTTATATCAGCAACAGACATTTCAAGTCTGTAGCTATCACGGTCCAACAGATGATACAGCCTGGTGGCAGACGGACGGATGGATGACGAAATCTTAGTAACAGGGTCCGTTTTTACCCTTTGGGTACGGAACACTAAAAAGGCCAAAGCCCAAAGGTAGTTAGGCACTATCATTAATTAATCGGTTGCTATACGTCGTCCTTGTTCTAAGTACCTACTGTAAGGGTATTATGAGATAGTGGAGAGACACATACACACATACATACCTACACATACGGCTTATACTGCCTCTTTTGGCGTCTTCTTGAAAAAATAATAATTAATATCATAAATCAAATAAATCATGAAAAAAAAGACCAATGAGAGACGTGGACTCTGGTTTAAAAATGTAAATATTTAAGTACCTAACCCGACGTTTCGCGCAAGTAAAACGTAGACTAAACAGGGTCTTAGATTTGAGTGTCAAAAAAAGTCTAGTGGTGAGAACTGAGAATGTTCGACTCCAGATCAAGAGGTCCCAAGTTCTAAAAGGCTCCACTCAACGATTTTCTGAAAATATTCTATCCTTAACCATAAATGGTCTATCCTTAATCGTAAATTACCACCACCAGAGTTTACGCGAATGAAGTCGCGAGTGGAATGCGTGTAAATAGAAGGATTCCACGTGGACGAAGTCGCGGATACAGGCAACAGCCTTTAATATTTTTTAAACAAAAGTGTAATTGTTTTAACCACGCCATCTACATCTCTGTCTATGCACTTTATGACATTGATAAAATAATATTACGAACTATGAACCCACGATGTAAGCGACTCCTTTTTTGGTTGTATTTAGTTCAACTTGGGTACAACAGATGGCGGCGCATGGCAAGAGACTGCTTCCTTATTGCATTTTTTCAGCTCTACCACAACAGATGGCGACATGCTGCAAGTGACTGGTTGTATTTATTTCAGCTCTACAACAGATGACGGTGTTCTCCAAGAGACACATTTTGACATTGATGACATGGACTACGAACCCACGCAAGCAACTCTTTTTTGGTTGTATTTAGTTCAACTCAGCTACAACAGATGGCGTCGCATGGCAAGAGACTGGTTCCTTATTGTATTTTTTTCAGCTCAGCTACAACCGATGGCGACACGCTACAAGTGACTCAACTGGTTGCTTTTAGTTCAGCTCTGCTACAACAGATGGCGGCACGCTGCCAGCGATGGTTGTATTTAATTTAGCTCTTCTGCAACAGATGGCGACATATTTTAAACCAAGCAAGGACCTCGAAACTAACCACTTGAAAGAACCATTTCAAACTTGCCTGACGAGTACGCCGTTCTAGCTTCATCTACCCAACCATAGAGGGCGATGTTGGCTAAGTGCCTGAGTTTCAAGACTTTCAAAGGCTGAATAATTTTATTCAGCCCTCTGAAATGTTTGTTACAGCTACTGCACACTAGATGGCTTTAGTCCTATGCAGTAGTAATATCGACTCGCTGCTGCTACAAGACTTGCAGAGCTTTATGCGTTTTTGTATCTATATTTTAATGTGACGTCAGCAATGCACAAACACATTTCGAAGCTTAACCGACATAGAAAAATGTTTTTTATTTGAAATTCTTGTAGTACTGTAAACGTGATTGAAATTATTTATTAGGATATTTAAGGTTTCTCTGCTTTACACACCATTTACCTATCTCCCTACCCTACAGATACAACTTTATTCCTTTGTTCGCCTGAACTAAAATATTTTGATGTATGATAAATCAGAGTAGCCCGACTCGCACTTAACTATTTCAAATTTATTTTAAGTGTTAATGTCTTTCTGTTAAATAATAGAAACGTTTCCTTTTTTGCAGGTAAGTAATTATGACCTATGATTGTGTGCTTACAACACGAAATAAAAGGTAAGGAGAAATACCTACTAAAATCACTTCCGAAGAATCAGTAAGTATACTAGAATTCAAAAGAATGTAGGTTTTCGTTTAACTACAATCATGCCTAATGGACAGCAATGATGAGGTCTAAGTTGGAGTGTGCTTGCCTAGAAAATGCCTTTTTCCTCGAAAGGCATTTGAAAAAATTACAATTAAACTTGGCTTAAAAGTGGGAACATAGAAGTTCGCCACACTTGCGAGATCTTAGTTTGGAGTGAACAAACGTATACCTAATTTACTTAAATTTTAAAGACTTGTCGATGATGAAAGAAGTCGTCACGATCAGTCGTCATGAAAAGAAATACTTTCAAGTAATTCCGAGACGTTGTATTTTAAACCCCAAAAGAAAATCCTTTCAAACACGTTTTTGAATATTAATTGAAAACCTCGGCTTCGCTCGAGAAAATGCCAGATACCAGTAGCAATCCTTACGGCAGGCAGCGTTGCGGTAAAATATCACAGAAAAATTCACTTTTACCTAATTACTAGAAAAGTAAGCCGGTTATCAAAAAAATAAGCATTTTTAGAACTTAATACTTGTATTAATTGAAAACCTTCGCTTCGCTCGAGAAAATGCCAGATACCAGTAACATTCCTTATACAAAACTTTGGTATGTAGCATGATCATGCAGGCGCATTGGGCTGCTTCTTAACGGATAATATTCTAAAATAAAGGATGCGGCAGCTGCGCCCGTGTTCTGCAACAAAAGTCGGCCTCCGTTATAGAGTTTCAACTCTATGCGAATTGAAATAAGAGCTGCATGCAGCTTTCAGTGGAATTGTATTTTTCATTGCCACTGTGCGGACTCAGTATCGCAAGCCGCGCTGTTGCCGCAAATCCGAGCTAAAATTCGCACCGTGATAAACACGTTTTGTATCTACCCTATACCTATGTTAATGAAATATCCGCTCTAGACTATTGATATGTAAGGATATTACAAATATATAGCTTGGCAAACTGTATAAGTAACGAGGCTGATAACCCAAAACAATGCAAAGATAAATAATCAAACTTAGACGAAGTCATAATATGGTTACGTGTTCGTGTATAGGAATAGAGCATGTTCGTGTATTGAAATGAGCATGTTCGTGTATTGAAATTTCTAGTGCATGACATAAAGACTCCTGATGGCTAATGCGTCCATGTTGATGGTCATGACATGATAAAATTTCAATACACGAACATGCTCTGTTCCTATACAAGAACACAGATTGCAAGCGTGAAATAAATTGGAGTCATTTAAAATCTATGTTTATGGGGCCGTCAGTCCCTCAAGATATCACAACAATAATAAAAACACTAAAAAACACTACGAGTACTGGATATGATAATATCAGTACAAAAGTCATTAAAAGTGTAAACAAAAGTATATCACCTATCCTAAGTCATATTATAAATCTATGCGCTGAATCTGGAGTATTTCCTAATAAACTAAAAACTTCGATCGTTAAACCTCTATTCAAAAGAGATACGCTTGATTTAGAATGCTAGCGTCCAATTTCGTTAATACCTATTTTTTCCAAAATAATAGAAAAATATATCTACAATAACCTAAATGACTACATGGAATTGAACGGAATTATCACTGACGAGCAAATAGGATTTAGAAAGAAAAAAACAATAAATTTGGCTATATTTAATTTTGTTAAAAAAGTTATGGTTCATTTGGACAAAAAAAAACTGTGTGTGCATTGTTCATGGACTTAACAAAGGCTTTTGACTATGTTGATCATAAAATTCTAGAAAACAAGCTGTATGCTTATGGAGTGCGGGGTAATTCTCTAGCACTGGTTAAGTCTTACCTTAGTGAAAGATATCAAATAACGGAAATAACGCGAATAAATATGGTCAATAAGACTGAAGAGACATATTTTTCTGATGCTAAGAAAAATGATACAGGTGTGCCGCAGGGAAGTGTTGGGTCCTTTGCTATTTATAACGTATATTAATGATTTTTCTAAGAGCACGGATCATCAAATGGTCTTATTTGCGGACGACAGTACTGTAATTTTTACTGGAAAGAATAGAACGGCTCTCGAGTATGACATCAACAGTGCTATGAAGAATATTATTAGTTGGGTGACATCAAACAAGTTATTAATAAATCTAGACAAGACCAATATAATGACATTCAAAAATAGAAAAAGAAATTTACCGCCACTTGACATAAAATACTCAGGAACTTTAATAAAAGAAATAAGCAACACAAAATTTTTAGGTCTTTACATTGATGATTGCCTATCGTGGGAAACCCAAATAGATAATGTGTGTATAAAACTAAATCGTTTTTCTTTTGCACTATACATGCTCTCTAAAGTGGTTAATCAAAATGCAGTTATGGTAGCTTATAATTCCTACGTAACCGCAACATTACGATATGGCATTATTTTCTGGGGGAACTCTGCTAGCAAGGAAAGAGCATTCAAATCCCAAAAAAGATGTATTAGGTCTATTTGTCACCTTCAACCCACAGATTCATGTAAGCCGTATTTTCAAAAATTAAAAATACTTTCTTGCCCATGTCTATACATCTATGAGGTTGTTGTATTCATTAGAATGAATGAAAATCTGTTTAAATTTTCTGAGAATGCAAGAAGGGAAAACAAAATTTGCTTTACCCATCACTCATCCGCGAAATTTGGAAAAAGTATTTTGAATATGGCACCTACAATAAGTTACCAGGAGAACTGGCAGACAGATATTGAAGCATAAACTTATGGAATTTCTTATCAAAAAATGCTACTATTCCATAAATGAGTACCTTGATGATAAGTTTGATACTTATTAATTATTATCCTACTAAATTGTAATTTCTTTGAGACTTGTTTAGACTTGGCTTTGTTGAATGTAGGTACTAATTTAAATTGTATTCATGAATCTACTTAGATCATCAATTATATTGTTGTAAGGTTCTTAATTTGTTGACTGTAATTTAATTGAAATTGTATGCTTATATCTATTATTAATACTAATTTATTAAGGTTTCAAATATTTATTTTTAAATTGACTTAAATTTGCATGTCAGCAATGACGAAACATGTTTGGTCTACATTCGGTTTGTCATCATATTTGTACAATGTTTCTTGCAAATAAAAAATTGATTGATTGATTGATTGATTGATTGAACACGTAGCCATATTATGACTTCGTCTAAGTTTGATTATTTATCTTTGTATTGTTTTAGGTTATCAGCCTCGTTACTCATACAGTTTGCCAAGCTATATATTTGTAATGTCCTTACATATCAATAGTCTAGAGCGGATATTTCATGAACATAGATATAGGGTAGTTACAGTTTGGCTAATTGCACGAACCAGACCGAGAAATTCAAATTTTGCACGGGTTTTTGGAAATTTTAAACCAATAACTCATTTCTATTTTATAAAAGTTTTTTTTTCGGAGGATATCGCGCCTTAAAACAGTTTTTTTTGTGACGAAAATTCAGTCACGAAGAAAATCTAAAAAAATCCAGAATGAAAGTTTCTCTTACTGATCAACAGCTAACAGTTACTTAAATCAAACTTGATTTTCGGATCGCCCTTACAAAAACTTGGTGGGTGCGACAGGCACACCGTTGCGAGAAAATAGTCAGAAAAATCTACGTTTTACCCAATTACTAAAAAATCAAAATAAATATTCTAATAATTTTTGGAACTTATGACACAAAAGAATAAAATAATAGTTTCCAATAAAATTAAAATAATTTGTAGCAACGTTTAGGAGAACTTTCTATACAGAAAATTTCTCCCAACCGTGTTTCTGCTTCTGAGCGAATTTATATTAAACACCCATAAATATACATGATGATTATATTTCAAATTAATTTTCTTCATGGATTTTTACCTGCAGGAAATACTTACATATGAAGTTGTAAGATAAGTACTGCCTTCCTTAAAATTTAACAGCCATAAGCCAGTATAAGCTAGTATAATAATCTATTTTAAATCAAAATAGCTTACAAATTGCAAAAAAACTGATAAAACTTGGATTTCGCGGGCAGACACGTATATTTCGTCTGTAATAAATAAATAAATCATTTAAAGGCAATGGGATACGCTTTTACAACAAACTTCCTAATGAAATATTAAACTTATCCCTCAATAAGTTCAAAATCGCCGTAAAACGAAAGCTCGTTAATAAAGCTTACTATAGTATTAAGGATTATTTACATGAATCAAATCCTTGTGAGTGAATGAACTGCTGTATTATAATTACTAGCTCAACTAGTTTTTAAGAGCTTTTGCGAAGTGGTGATAACCGAAAACAAAACCCGGCTGAGTTTGTTGTGGGCTTCTTCTCAGTGCAGGGCGCGTTGGAACCCTCGTAAACTTAGTTTTAAGTCGACTTGTAGTTGTCACCGTACATAACAATATGTAACAAATATTGTTGACGTTTTACAAGTACCTTGTAAGTTAGGCCTATGTGAAATTAATATATTTTGACTTTGATTTTTAATGGTCTGTAATTCATTACACGCGCTATATACATGCTAAGTATGTAAGTTCCGCCCCATGAAGTGTCGAAGTACAGAATAATGACTCGGTCTCTGATATATTCGCAGATAAATCGCCGGGACGTCGCATTCATCAAAGCTTATCAGCATCTGCCGCAGCCACTGGCCACTTGACTAATAGCACGCTCTGATTAATTGATGCTCACAAGTCACCATATGTTGACAATCTGTTATATCAAAGTATGCGGGCAGGCACACAAAGAGCCCTAGCTAGGCTTGTATTAATACAACCTACAATTTACTCGTACATAGAGTCTAACCTATGTCAATTGTAGAAAATTGAAGCGGCTGAAAAGGCTACGGCATGCAAGCTCCGAATATGATTTTGTTCCGTTCGGAGTCGAGACCCTTGGTCCGTGGGGTCCTAGTGCTACTAGCCTTTTTAAGGAAATTACAAAAAGGTTAGTCGACATCACAGGAGACCGAAGAGCTGGCAGCTGCCTCGGACATAGAATTAGCCTAGCTATTCATAGGGGGAACGCTGCCAGTATCTTCGGAACCTTGCCATCAGGGACTCACTTTAATAATAATTTTTAGTTTTATTTATATATTAGTTTTATACGTAGATTTTAATTTAGATATAAGTACTTTAATTAAAAAAAAATTAGAAAATATCGATGTTAAAACACTTACAGTATATCCCACGATAAAGTGCAACCCCAAAAGGGGGTGAAACTAGACCATAAATTATCGACAAAAAAACAGAAAAAAAGTTATTGACGAATTAAGAATTTCATATCTTACACTATATTTTATTATTTCATAAACTCTATGTACAAAATATAACAATTTCTTCCAAAGATTAAAAAAAAATATAAAACACTAATTAAGTAAAGATAAAACAACAATTAGCTCGTAAAAAAATGGCGTTATGGGTTTTTGTGAAAACAAAAAAAAAATATTATGATATTTTTTTTACACATCTTTAATTTTCTCAGAATTATGCCCCGAATACCAGGAAATAATTTATTATTATACTCTACCATATTGCCTTTCAAATAAAAAAAAACCTCTATACCTTTATCTAACCCAAAAGAACACGCAAGCTAAGAGTTCGTGAAAACGTGAAATTCTTGGATAGAAGCAGGCGGTACTTTGCGGAAGTTCATGATTAACAAGAAAAGGAAAAAATTATTTGCTATAATCCGCCAACAGAGAAAAATTTTGTATGGTCAAACATGCAGGTGCAAGCTAAGCACCGCTTACCTTCCCACCAAAGCAAGAAAGCCAAGTTACCCAGCAAGCAATGCCACCACCACCACTCACATGCACCACCACACAAAACTTTTATACAACTCTCGACGCATGTTTCGCCCCGAAACCGGAGCATCATCAGGAGATTTCGACTTCACAATTCAAGATTGTCAATCTTGAATTGTGAAAACGTGAAATTCATTATAGTATTAAATCAGTAGTCAGTTAATTACTGACAATATACAGAAGTTCTGAGAACCGTCTTGCCATTGCTGCATGCATCCAAAGTTCGTGTTTTTAATATTTACCGTTATAGATTCGACTCATGACTACCATAAAAAGAAGAAAAAAGCTCCAACGAAAACAAACGTTGCAACATTTGCTTACGACACCGAGCCAATTGAAATACTTGAAACTAAGTAAAAACTTGTAATTAAAGCGCCTGCCAATTACAATAGGAGTTTAATTAAACTTTTGAACATTCGAACTGAAATGTCCATTTCAAAATAAATTGTATTGCTGGCATATTTCTTAAACAACCTTAATGGAAGCCTTAATGGAATTTTCAATTGTAATAATATTTAATAATATCTGTGTTTGTGACGTAAACTGTTCTCGGCACTCATAGATACCTACTGAATAAGTAACTTTAACACTACGTTAAAATAGGCGCTGGTGTATAGTCATTTAATGGAGTTATAAGTTCGGTTAATCAAGTTAATAGCTTTTATCCAGAATAAGGTCAATAGGGGAACATTATATAAGGAACTAATAAAGCATAAACTGACAAGCGCGACCGCGGGATACGGATACTAACACAACTTATTCTTCAAAACTTTTTACAGTCACATTGTTCACTCTCATGGATTTGGTTTTAACAAATACATGTGTATTTCCGAAAAAAGTATTTTAGAGTTAACACTGTGTTAAGCATTTCTCCAGCAAGCTCTTGAACTACAATAACAAAAGATTTTTATAAGGGAAACGGCCAAAGATATATTTAATATCGAAAAGGCAAGGCCCAGTAGACAAAAGGAGAACGGGAAGACAGAGAAAAAAATGCAGAAAAATTAGTTCTGCTACTGACAGGCAAAATTGGAAAATAATGGAGAAGGGTTGTACCCGCAGGGAACGCGCATTAAAATAAGGAAAAATGTTTGATAATCATAATATCTAGTAGTCAATAATATTATTGTAACTGTGTGGAATAAATAAAGCAATGAATAAATAATAATAAATGCCGATGTACTTCACTGTATGGTTAAGCGATATGATTAAATATTCATCTATCCTTATTTATACCTTTCATATTCCAAACCAAGGATTTTAGTTTCTTTTAGTTCGTTAGTTAATATTTTTATTATGTTTGACTTTTTGGCAAAGCACGTTAGCGAGTTATTTGGGGTTAACTATGTAGGGTGGCTGCCAAGCATGCAAAAAAAAACCTATGGCAATTTTTTTAGTAACTTAAACAATTCTTATATTTGGCATTTAAATTGCATTATTATGCAGGACTACAAATTCTTGAGACTAGGTACATAGCGTCTTTAAGAAAAGGTGACAATATAGTCACGCACCGCAACTGTTTATTTATTTTGCCCATCATAATAAAGTTATTTTTTATTGTGTTCATGATACTTTTAAGATACTTCAAGTAAAAGGCCAGTAATTTAGGTTCCGTTAATTTAAAGCTTGTCGCCGCCATGATTGCTTGTAAATGGCTTGGGAACCTAATCGTCACTTTCTTTCGCCCCTGTACTTTCTTTTTCCTGTTCGTTTCACGCGATAGTGGATTTGCACAAACCTCGCGAATTCTTGGTTGTTCGCGAATAATGAAGTTTAATCGGTTAGTAAGTAATAACCCGTCATGGAGTGTCTAGTATTTTTTGCATAGTACAAGTTTGTACTTGATTGCGATATCACCTGATAGCAAGTGACGAATTCGCCCGAAGATGTTATTGCACTAACTTGAAAGTGGTGAGTAACCTCATATTGTTGTTACACAGTATCGCACCGGAACTAAATCGCATCTTAGGCAGTGCAGTGGTAACTAGTGGTCGCTGGAGCAGATTGTACTGAACCATTTTACATTAAGGTACTATCTGCCCCGGCAATCGTTGTCTTGCCATATGAGGACCGAATGGCGTAGCAGTAGACAGACCTGTCGTTATGTACCTAAAACAAATAATATTCATGGTAAAAGAAATTACAAATACATACTTCCTAAAATTTTTGAAGAACTCCCATCGTTTTTGCAATGTTTAGACAAAAAGCATATATACATAAGAAAGCTTAAGAAATATTTATTGAGTAAAGTATGACAATTTAAAATAGGATACATTTATTTAATATATTATATTGTTACGTATTATGTATTAGTTAATCTTAATTTTTACTCTTATTTAAAGTTAGTTAATCTTAGTTACTTTTATTTAGTTAAGATTAGTTTAATTTAATTTAGTACCTACTGCGAACTCGCCATCCTCAACATAAACGGACAGTTTTCTAGAGGATGGCCTAGATATATTATTATAATATTGTAATTTGTTTTGGCCAATAAAATAAAAAAAAAAAATGTATGTCTCTCATCACCTCTTTACATTTTCTATTTTCTCCTCAAATGTTTCACAGCCCAGTTTGTGTGGGAAAATTATATTGTCATTTTTAGTATATCATCTTTTACTTATAACTTAATTCTCACCGTCTTAACCTTGCCTGAACCACCACAAAATATTTCAAGATTAAAATTAGCCAAATTAGTCCAGCCGTCCTTGCGATTTAACCAGAGAAACGAATAGAAATTCATTGTCATTATTTAAGTAGGAATGTGAATAAAGAATTCTAAAATTCAAAACTTGCCGTTGACGTTGCAAATTGGATCTCCCGCTTAAAACAATTAACACACTTTTAGTGTCAGTAAGTCAGTAGTCAGTGCGGGCTGGAAAGCATTGCAGGGAGGCCTTTGTCCAGCAGTGGACGTCCGTCGCGGGCTGAAACGAACGAACGAAGTCAGTACGTTAAGTGTGTCCAGTAAGCCACTAGTCAGTCAGTCTATACAATATTCTTATTAGTATAGGAGCTAGCAACGTTTTCGAGAAACAATTTTAGGTGAGCTGATTTTGTGATATGTCGTCTTTCTTGCACTTTCGGTTAGAGTCAGGGCCATCTGGCTGGCGGTAGCGGTAGTCAGTCTATACAATATACGTTCAGAATAGCTGATGTTTGTTGGGGAATAGTTACAAGCATGTTACATGCCTGCATTGAATCTAGCCAACTAATTTCAGGCTGAGTCTAAACATGCGTGTGGTTGACATTTCTTGCGACCTTAAATGCATTACTACCCCAACCGGGGGAAAGGGAAGGCTTAACAGCAATATGCAAACGTCAGACTGAGACAGATAAAACGCGATTGTAGAAATTTCAATAAAAGCAAAGCCGAATAGTTTTTTTTTACTCTATACAAGTGAGTACTTGACTGCGATCTCACCTGATGGTAAGTGATGATGCAGCCTAGAATGTTATCGTACTAACTTGGAAGGGTAAGTAAGTTTACCCCAACGGTTTCTACAAGCACCGCACCGGAACGCTAAATCGCTTGGCGGTGCGTCTTGTAGAGTGCTGGTAGGGTGGTAACCAGCCACGGCCGAAGCCTCCCACCAGACCAGACCTGAGCAAATTTAGTAATTGTAAAATTCCAACGTGGCCCGCGGCGGGAATCGAACCCGCGACCTCCCTCGCGAAACCGAGCGCGCCGCCACTGCCCCAGGGACGTCGTCAACTTACGTCGTCGTTTCGGTCGTCGTTTAAATTAAAAGTTTACGACACACTGCACTGCACTCCTCATCCTAAAACATCAGATCTAGTCTCATTTGCACTTCTAACCAAGAAACAGTAATATGGTAATACTGCTTCACGATAGAATAACTACGGTAGAAGGGTGGTACTTACCCGGACACACTGTGCGCTAAACGATTCGGCGTTCCGACGTGATCCTACGTAAGTAAATATCGTTAGAAGTAGACTTTTTTTTTTTTTTTCTCCTGTAAGAGGAAAATCTCATGGATGCCATTACGACATGCCCGACTTCGCTGAGAGAGGTGGTATACCCAGCGACCTACGGACTAAAAACCTCCTACGCTCTGGCCACCCTTCCTGGAACCGCACGAAGCATTACTTCAGCAAGAGGGCTGTCTGGCAGTGCTACTCTTGGTTTGCTCTTTGCCTGTCCATTTCATCCTTTACTCTCCTTTACGTAGACTTACTTCCTTAAAAGTACGATAACATCTTCGGCTACATCATCACTTGCCATTAGGTGAGTTCACAGTCAAGTAATAACTTATTGAGGGTAAAAAAAAACTAACAAGTTTATTTGTATAGCTGTGTCAATTATCTTAGATAGGGTAGACCGGGTTTGAAGTATCCACCACTAATATCTCCACTCTAATATCACACTAAATGAAGCAATATTGCAAAACTGGATTTTTTTAGCCCCGGTCTACCCAACCAGAGAGCAAAAATGGATTTACTTGATTTTAATTCAGAGCAGTCGTGCGGTTACCCTGTTGAGTAAAATTGCACCCGGGAACTTCCTTATACTATTGAGTGGTATTGAGTGTACTCATACAATCAGGCACTATTCTGTCTAAAGAATGATTGCGGTTTTCTACCGCAGAGAACCCGCCCGGAATAACTTAATGGTTACCTTTCTGTTGACTAGGATCTAGAAAGTTTAAATGGGTAGATAGGGCATTTTACACCGTAAATTGTATTACAGTTTCACAAGGAAACCCATATGCCAGATTAACAAAAGATAAAAATCATTAAGAGTTAGCAAGAAAACCTAAATAGTTATTTGTTCTTGGGTTCAATTAGCTAATTCATGGTGCAAAGAATAGAATTCTTAGAAGATGGAGGCATTCAAAGAAACGATTCTTTATAGAAAAAATAATCTCAATGTAGTGAGTAAAATGTCAGGAAGAAAACTGTAAGTCGGCATTGTGAGTATATTATCTTCCTAATAGCCAAGCAAGCAATGCCACCACCAAGTAAGTATACCATTATGAACACCGCATAAACAAATATGAACTAACTTTAGCGAAATAATTTAATATTTTCTCCCTACACTATCTTCTATTTCATATCGGCAGTAGTTTCACATCGTATCATGCCCATTACACTATTCTAAAGACTGAAAGCCATATTAAAATACGGTTGACTATTCCATCAACATGAACGACCCAAAAATACCACCAGCTTACACAATTTTCTCTATACAAATATTGGTTGTTCATTTTTCTTCATTGGTCGATAACATGTGCTTAATAAGTTAGGGCGCATTCCCACTATGTCGCTACGATTAATTTATCATAGGACGACTGTCGTCTCTAGTGTCAATTTTTTTATCGTTTAGTGACTATTCTATCTAGCTGTTCCCATTCGATCGCGACGACATTTTATCGTTTCACGGCAGTCGCTTTGTCGTTTACACATTACAGGGAAGGGAAAACACGTGTAAACGACGAGACGATATTTTTATCGTGGCTACGATAGATTTGCGGTCACGATTTAGTCGTAATGATTTTTTTATCGTTTAACGATTGTTGGGCTAGCCGTTCCGGCTGTCATGACAATCTGTTGCAAAAAATGTTGTAGACGACGGTAAATTGTGTCGTTCTATATGTGAACATCTCCATTTAAACATATAAGCCACGACACTTAAAACTACACGATTATCTGTCGTCACGACAAAGTGGGAACGCGCCTTTAGTCGACGGTCGAAATGTGGCACGACAGAAAAATCGATATCTCGCTCAGTCAAATTGAGCTTTCAAAGTAATATGTTTAAAACTTACTTTTGACCGCGGCTTTGCTTGTACAATATTCTTTTCTGTGACAAAAATAACTCTTTTCTTCTCTCTACATACCTGTGAAAATCTTATAAGAAGTATTATATGAACCAAAACCGCCGACATAGCTCAACGTGTCGCAAGTAGCATTGGCCGGACCGGACATAGGTATAGCACGCAGGACCGATTGACGTTGGACACCTAAGGTGGCCACACTAGAATGCTGATGTTATTAATTATAATTATCTTTGCTAGTCTATAAGTTGTCTATGGTTAAAGTTGAACTTGAAAAGCGGGTTACATACAAATATAAACAAAGTAAAACAAGGAAAAATCTCTATGCAGTAGGACCCCCAACCCAACCAGATGGACTTACGATTAAAAATGCGCGGGGAAGCGCTAGATTCCAAGGCTGAAAGAAACGAACAAACGAAGGTCAGAACTAATGTCTTAGAATGACGCACAGTGCAGTGCGACGTATGACATTGCAATTAAATTCTGGGGTGCGCTGCATCTGACTGAAGCAGGTGTTTTACTTAGCATCGAATAATGAACTTGCTCATCTCGTCATTATTACTTTAAAAATTGGAATAACCGCATGACCTCTCAACTAAACCAATGCTATAGAAACTGTAGTAATAATTATAATTTGAATTTAGAATTTGCATTCATACGTTCTACTTTGTCAAGCATACTCATAAAATTTCTCAATTCTTAACACATACAGGTCGCTACTATAGAGAACGAAACCAATTATTTTAGGTGGGCGCTATCATTTTTCCCGCAAATTGAAAGAGCTCCGCCGTCTATTCCTCGCACCAACGCTTCGCTTATTTAGCTCCCTGCCCTGGATGGCGGCACGTCTAATAAATAACAGAATTGCTCTATAAGCTTTTACACTTAAATTTAACCCAATAACAGTCATGGACGATAGAGGTGTTTTCCCACTCGTTCCTTTAATATAAGTAATAGGCCATTTAGTTCTAATTAGTTCCTTTATTCATTCAAGTTGAAAATAAACTTTGTGACATCAACATTGTATTTTTTATTTGGATATTGATATGCTAAGCATGTTTATCACTTAATTATAGTTTTCTAAAGATAAGCGATTGTAGAAACAGAACAGCTGTGCAGCGGTAGTCAAATGACATATTTGCAATACTCTCGAAAGCTAGGCGATCGCTTCAATGGAACGAAATTCAAATAAAAATTGAGAATGACGTATTCATTGACGTGATCAATTCACGTGACTTACGAGCAACAACTGTCATTCTCTTCCATTATAACTCTATGAAGCCTGCTGAGTATAAACTCGGCTAAACCTAACTTATCTTTGCAATAATGATATGTATTTAAATATTTTTTTTCTACTAAGTAGAACCAACTGTACCGTTATGTTTGCAATCGACATTGAGGAAAAGTAGCGGTGCACGCCAGTTTAATTACATTAGCCATGTATTTGCGAACGTATGTACGTGCACGACCATTGGGATTGTAGCCAAAGCAATCAATTTACAGAACAATGTAACCTGAACTACGGGAAATTGAGCAGGTAAGCATTCGTATTCATTGCCCAATGCGTTCAAAATAAGATACCTTTAGATTTACGCTATGCTTGTGACCTAACCCTGTGGTCTAACCATACCTATCTCAGCGCCATACCTTTTAATGGCCCACTACACAGTTTGGGTGAGCTAAATAGACCACCACCGATGTAGACCACAACTTGCCAAGTAGAGTTTAACTTTACGCACATTAAACTCTAAGGCATGCACCTCCCTGACACCTCTTGGATCTCGTCCCTGGCGCAGTTTCGTTTTTCGTTTTCAAAATATCTTTATTGTCACAAATAAATCTACTTTACAGTCTAATCACTAGTACTAAGCCTAGGTTAAACAAATATAATATAAGTAAACACTTACAGTTCATGCAGGCAAATAACCTTTTTCAGAACTTATTACCATAACACTTTCACAACACCACAATAACACTCTTATACTTAATAATAACTTGATTACATGTGTAACTTAGATGCAGGATGCAGCCACACATTTATATCACTATTCAAGATGCCTACTGAGTCAGCAAATATTACAGAAAAACAATAAAAACTTAATATAGAAATAAATTAACACCGGTAAGCGCGGGTAGGACGCGGAACTAAGCCGAGCGCTCGATGTCAGCATCGTCACTCCGATGTGAGGAAATAGTGATGCGGTAGTCGGTAACGATTGTACTTATCGATGTATGACAAGTTTTTCGACCGGCTATTGCCTATTGCGGAGACAAGCGAATTAGAATGTTTTATGTTCGAAACAAGGTAGAATTTTTTGGATTGATCCAAAATAAAGGATTTTAATGTTGGAAACTTGATACGATTATGTAATGAGGATAAGTTTGTTCGGAATGGCGTATTATATGCTGATTTTAATGCTTTGTTTTGCACTACTTGTAGTTTTGTGTAGTTTGTATTACACGTACTGCTCCATACTGGACATGCATAAGTTATGCAAGGCCTGACCAGGGCTGTGTATATTTTTAATTTCGTTTTGGGACTTAGGTTAGATTTTCGGTTTATGAGTGGATGAACTGCACTGAGGGCATTGAAACCTTTGACCTTCAAGTTCGCTATATGCTCGTTCCAGTTAAGTTTTTTGTCCAGAGTTACACCAAGGTATTTAACAGAATTAGCCCAAGGAACTTCGTGCCCTAAAATATGTATTTTGCGTTTAGGTGGCTTGCGACTACGTGAGAAGAGTATAGCTTCAGTTTTACTTTCATTTAGCTTTAACTTCCAAGAAGTAAAGTAGGAACCTAATCCTTCAATAGCCCATTGGAGTCTGCTGATAATGATGTCAACGTCTTTAGACGACGTGTATGATGCAGTGTCATCTGCATAACATGCTAGACTTGTCCAGGGTTGAATGGGAATATCGTTTAAATATATCAGGAATAAGAGGGGGCCAAGGATCGAGCCTTGGGGAACTCCTGCGGGTATGTCTCTCGGGTATGAATGGTTTTCATCAATATGGACACTAAATTTCCGACTTTTGAGGTAAGAGGATACTAGCTTGGTCAAATTGACTGAGAAGCCCTGAGAAAGCATCTTATAGAGAAGTCCTTTATGCCAAACTGTATCAAATGCTTTTTCAAGATCAAGTAGAAGCATGCCAGTAGAGCAACCGAGGTTTAAATTATGTGAAATATGTTCTGCAACTCTAGCTAGTTGCTGAACAGTTGAGTGGTGTTCCCTGAAACCAAATTGTTCATCAATAATTATGGTTTTGGCAGTTCGAGATATTTGCCTATGTATGACCTTTTCAAACAATTTCCCCATGGTTGGTAACAGACTAATTGGCCGGTAGCTAAGTGCTTGGGAAGTATCCTTACCAGGCTTGTGGATAGGTATGACTTTGGCACTTTTCCATACATCAGGGAAATAGGATATGCGCAGACATGCATTAAAAATTTTTGTGAGGAGAACTACGGCCTTTTGGGGTAGGTTGCGAAGGAGATAATTATTAACTCCATCCTCACCCGGTGCTTTCCTTAATTTGAGACGGCTAAGGTATTTTCGAAGTTCATGCGGCTTTACATAATAAGTCACTCTCTCAAGTTCATCAGTATCAAGCGATTCGACCACTTCATTTACCACAGCGTCCATGTTACTGCACCAATTTGATGTAAGTTGCATATTCTGCTGAAATGTATCGGCAAGTATCTCGGTTTGTTGCTTGGCATCAGTTATGATATTATTATTGTGTTTTAAAGGAGGAATCCTACGTGGCTTAGTTTTGTGTAATCGCACAATGTTCCAGAGATCATCACTAGATCTATCGGCTTTTGCCAATCTATTTGTCCATATTTTGTCATTATGACGAATAATTAATTTATTTATAGTAATTTGCATGAGGTTTACTTGAGCTCGTATGGTCTTTTTATTTGCAGTATTCGTATCAGCATGTTGTTTTCTGCGAAGTCTATTTTTCTTCTTTATTAACCGTTTAATACTACGAGGTAAGGGTATCGTTGATTCGAGGGTTATTTTAGATGGTATTGCAATGTCTTTAGCTTGATGTAGTAATTCAGTTAGTTTATTTATGCTTCGTTCAATTTCGATTGTGTTTGTTACCGTATATGAGGAGATATTTAAATTGCTATTAATATGATGGCGATATAAGTTCCAATCAGCTTTTCCGTATAGGAATTGCCGTTTAGTAACACGTTCAAAGGATGCAGCTATTTCAAAGGAAACTGGTAAGTGATTTGAGGACAAGGCAGTTATGGCTATGGGTGTTGTTATATCAGCAATATTCTTTGAGATGATGAGGTCTGGTAATGTAGGTATGAAATCCGTTTGGTAGTGCATCAGTGTTGGGGTTAAGGGGGCGTGAATGTTGTAATCATTTTGAAATAGGTAGTTAAACAGGACATTTCCTCGATTATTATTTACTTTACCGTACCAAGATGTATGACGGGCATTGAAATCTCCCATTATTATCACTTTCTCATCCAACTTAAACAAGCAGTCTAGATCATTACTTGTAAGTGGAAGATTCGGAGATTGGTATATTGATACAACGGTGAATTTAGATTTTGCCGTTAACCTCAACTGGATGGCGACAGCCTCGAGATGTTCCGTTAAAGGGACATGCATTTCTATATGCTCGATATTAGCTTTAACCAGGACTGCGACTCCTTGACCACGTCCAGAGAGATGCTTATCCTGGCGATAACATTTATAATTAGGTAAATTAAAGTCAGTCTGAGGAGTAAGTCTGCTCTCGCAAATGGCAACAACGTCATAGTCTCGCTCATTTACGAAATCTAGTAGTTCCGCGCGCTTACCACGTACGCCATCGGCGTTCCATAACATTACCCTTAGATTTGAACGACTAAACGTAACGACCTAGCTGAGATAAAACTAAGTATACTTTATCAATGATTGATGAACTTTTTGAAAATTGCGCCTTAACTGCTTTAATTGCTCTCAATATCTGTAGAATTTCCAAGGTATCCTTGTCTTCAATTATTGGTGTCGGTAGTGGCTCACACCCTGCATGCCTTGAATCAGATGTCTCGTTGTTTCTTGGAGCTTTGAAATCTTGCGCCCAAGGATGTTTCTCGCTTGTGAGTCCGTGAGTGGAAATCGGCAAGGGATCTGTTTGTTTCAGAGGTGGAAAATTATGCGAGCTTAGTTTATCGTGCAATGTTACTTGTTGGGTGTTGCGTTCTCTTAATTTCCTTAGATATTTTTGTCGTTCTACACATTTGCTGTAGTTAGCAGGATGATCTTGCCCGCAGTTGCAGCATGTGGCCTTTTCTTCAGGATTTGTTCTAGGACAATCTTTAGTGCTATGATTTTCTGTGCATTTGACACATCTAGCTGGCATGTTGCAATTTCGCGATGCGTGTCCGAAAGCCTGGCACCGAAAACATTGGGTTCCCAGTGTTGACGATTTTCGGTATTTTCTGATGTCAACAACACAGTTGCACAGGTATTTTATTTGTCGGAATTTATTAATATCACTTCCAGCAGGCAATTGCACCAGGTATGGAGGACATATGCTCGGTCTATTTTTATTTACTTTCATTTTGGTAACGGTTATATCTTTAAAACCCATGGCGTTAAGTTCTTTGGGAAGTTCTTCTTCAGCATATGCTGGTAAACCCAAAATCACAACTTTGTAGTATTTCTCATCCTTGCGAGTGAATGTATGAAATAATGCACCCTCACTTACAAGACCTTGCTTGATTAATTGATGACTTTTGGACGTGTTGCAGAGTACAGCTACCTTGCTGCCGCTTCTATACTGAAGAACAAATGATTTATCGTATTTACTAATCAGATCTTTGATAGTAGCATGAGTCCAATCCTGCTTCATTGTAAGTATTATAGGTGGAATACGACTACTCTTCTTGATGGAGGTAGCTTCCCTATAGGCAACAGCTTCCGGATCAAGATTTTCATCAGTTTGTAAGGCACTGAACCGGTTTTCAGTCGCTACTTTTCTTGTGGCAGGCTGATATTGTCTGGTCGCTGTCTTCTTTGGTAGGCTGAATTTCTGGTCATCAGCAGGTCTTTTTCTTGACTCAAGGTCAACATTGCTCGTTGGCGGCTTGAGCAAATATTTATCCATTATCGATAATTTTATCGATAACGATTATATCCATCACTATTAACTTTTATGAGGGTAGGTCCCACAAAACGTCGCGATACGCAATAAAATAGGTTATTACGTGCGATTGGCTCGGATAGCGAGACGTAACTATTGAATCGAATACGAATTCGAATACGAATACGAATCAGAGAGTCTGCCCTGGCGCAGTGGCAGACTCTCTGATTCGAATGAGAGGTCGCGGGTTCGGTTTAGAAGTGAGTTTACTTACCCCTTTTAAAGTTGTAAGTGCAATAACTTCTTTATCTTCGTCGTCAATTAGCATTATGTGAGATCGTAGTCAAGTAGGTACTAGCATGCAGAATGAAGAAAGTGCAGTATTCTTACGATGTTTTGCAAGTAATAATTAATATTGAGTTGTCACACCCCACAAAATCTTGTACATTACATGAATTAGTCATTATGTTGTCATAGATGGTTTTAGAAAGTAAAAAACCACATGTATTGCATGTATTAGTTAGAGTTACATATAAAACTATAAATTGAAGTTTGAATCCGTCACTTCCTACACTACCGCCTAACAAAAACTAAAGTAAATATTTATTTCTACAAATAAGTATAAGCTAAGCTCTACCTATACGTGTAGAAGATATTTCAAACTTAAAAACAGGTGGATGTATCTGGAATGGGAAAAATAGCATGCACACATCATTCTTACGCGAGCAATTGAGTGTTAGAAGTAAACTGGCATCTGGCAGGCTTAACTACACAGCCTTGTTTGCGCTCCATCGGGATTGGTGCCAAGGTATTCAATTCACAGACCGTGCGAGCTCTGACTACTGGATATTTATCGAAATAATCATTTATAGACTAGGGAGAAGTTGTACTATAGTAACATTTTTTTTTTCACCATCGGAAAGTAGAGATTTCAACGAACAGAAAACATACCAAATTTTTGAAAAAAGCTGATATTTTGACGTCAGAATTTTCGATTGAAAATTGGGGTGCTTTTTTGATATTAAGTTAAAATAAGGCGAAAAAATAAATATTTAAAATCAAATAAATTACAGTGTATTTGGGACATAATAAAATATAAAACCAAACACTTGGTTTTTTGAATTTTAGATCTTTTTATTACCTACAACTTTGCCATTTAACTTTTTTCCATAGGACTTGTAGTTTTGCCGGAAATAAAGGAAAACCATTTTTTACCCTTAAACCCGATGTTCCCGAACACGGATCGACCGTAATTTATTTTTCCTTTCATTTTGATCATATTCCCCTCCTTTTCTAATGGGTTTCGTCCTACTGTAATTTTTTTGGTTTCAAAAATTATCGACCCTGGTCTATTATTCTTGCCTTGCCGTTACAGTTAAGTATGATATACGAGAGAGACCTGTTATTAAGTGACAGTGACACACCTGTCTGTGTCAGGTGCATTGCTTCCCAGGACTTTGTAATGCAATATCAGTCAGCATACTGCCTTGTATTAGTCACCATGAGACATCAGTTCTAAGTATTATTAGGCGTGCAATATCACTACACTACTACACTATTAACGCTACAGTCCCCTTCAAACCGTAACACAATAATTCTTCGCAATTACGCTGCCAGGTACTTTCGCGGCTCAATATCTGACATTGCAGTATGACAAATCCGGGCGGATTCATCAAAACCATTAATTGCAGACGGGTATAAGGCCTTTCCTGGTCTCCGCGTCTAAATATAATAAAACTAAACCCTTGCGGGCTCACTTTGATGCCCTTATGCCTGATTGCAACTAATATCCTTTTACTCAGTTATAACTAGATGTATCAAGTTGAATTTGATATCTCCTTTCTTCATAAAATTCTAGTTTCAGAATGTTTGCAACAATGAGTCCTCTGAAATGACTTGACAGATTTTTTTTTAATTTTTGTTTTTATTTGGTAGGTCAGAGGATACGACGAAAATTTTTTTACATACCCCTAAGCATCCCATAAGTGAGTAATAGTTTATATGGCAAAACAACATTGGCCGGGTCACCTAGACAAAGGTCAAAGGTGTCAATTGAAGGCGTAAATGAACCAAGCTTCTTACCTAAAGCAATCAAAATAATATGGCTATTCACATAACTTATATTGGAGCTTTACTTATACCTTAAGGTGCGTTGCCAAATATTTCTAGCAAGCCTATGCTTAATCAGCTATCTTAGGTCTAACAAAAAAGAAACACATCGTTTGCTTTCCGTACAGCAATAACCCCAATAGCGTTAGAAGTGAAAGCAAGCTTAATTACTTTCCCAGTATTTACACCCCATTGGGAAGGCAGCCAAGACATTTAATTTCCACATAATATGACCTTAATGAAACGTGGCAAGGCAAAACATAGAGGCCTTGAACTAAGAGAAAGCCGGATACAGAAAAAATAAACGGAAATTATTTCAATTAATCCTAAATATGTATACTATTATATGGGCCCATAAAATATGTAGTATGCTATTGAAACGTCACCGACTGTGAAAAGGCGAATGAGCTTCAAATTCTTCTCAAATTAGGGGATATTAAGCACGTTCATAATCTAACTTAGAAGGCCGCTAGGTACGTTAAAAGTCGCACGATTTCGGCGTCTTTTATTAAATCCAACTCGTATGTAGGTATAACAAAAGCCACCGGCCTTGGCGCTCGCCGCCCGATTGAGCTCTCAGCGAGAACGATTTCAGAAACTGAATACAAAGCCGCACTTGCAAATTAGCATTTTGTGCGCCTGAACATATTCTAACTTACTGTGTTACCTACAGATGCTGTCTTTTGGGTTTTTACTGCAACGCATTCACTATACGAAATCGCAAAACTCATTACCTACTGAACCGTCCTCATCATAATCTCATCTCTACTTATTAGGATGATTTGGATTATTGTAGCGGTTTCACGAATAATTTAAGCCTCGTTAATTCAGTCTGATCCATCTTTGGTAGAGACTACGATTTTCAAAAAGAAAATACACAAGAAATATGTAGCTAAATATATATATGACTATATATGGCTTTGTGATATTGGCGCTTATTTTTGTCCTTCTTACTCTTACGTACACATTGGTGGGTGCGACATGTAGCGTTGTGGAAAAACGACTTTTTACCTAGTTGCGAAAAAACTAAGCCCGTTTTCAAAAATCGTTTTTGAATATTATTATTATTCTCTCAATTAGAATTACAGTCATTGTAGTTTCTATTAAAAATTAAAAAAAACTGGAGATTGTGGAGCAACATTTGGGAACTTTTCTATGGAGAAAATTCGTATGAACACCTGAGTGGTGGTATCTTATGTCAGCAATCGCATGACC
The DNA here is from genome assembly GCA_036785405.1 of Coenonympha arcania. Taxonomy (NCBI): domain Eukaryota; kingdom Metazoa; phylum Arthropoda; class Insecta; order Lepidoptera; family Nymphalidae; genus Coenonympha; species Coenonympha arcania. The sequence continues at coordinate 22,550,639 of CM072082.1, forward strand.
CACTGGGATGTTTGTCAGTGATGACAGCATTACATGATGGTTATAAACGTTATCCGTTTATAATAATTCCTACGTCCAGGCATCAGTTTGCCCTCGGGATTGCCTCAATTGAATCAATATACGTCCGAACAACTCGGAGTCACGTCCCAATGGATGGACGCGATCCATATGCTTTAACAAATTCAAGGACAAAAAGGAGTTTGTCTCGACCTTTTCTTATATTCCTAGAAAGAGAGAGAGAAAAACTTTAAAAGTCAAAAGCTGTATGGTATTTGATTAGGTCATTAAAGATACACTTATCTGTACAAAAGATCTCTTACAGTTTACATCATGTGAACTCTCAAGTCTCTCGCGTGCAGGTATTGCAGGTTTGCAAAAGATGTTAATCTTTATCGCTAAACAAGTATTTCAGTGGTTCCAGCCCCAAGGAATCGAATCCCAACCTCCTTCGGAGAGGTGATGTCGAGACGAGAAGTGTGAACCAATGGTATATCACTGCATTACCATATTCCTGAATACAAAACAAAAACTCACAGTTCATATTCCATATGAACTGTGAGTTTTTGTTTTGTATTTGTTGTACTAATCAAAATGTGAATGTTTGTTTGTTACGTTTTCACGCGCGTATTTTGGCATAGAGATAGGTACCTATACTGGAGCTTGGTACATAGGCTACTTTTTATCCCGAAAAAAGTCACTTTCTGAGGGTATTTACAAACCCCGAATTTTATACAGTAATTTATAGCCATATAGCAATAGGTATATTGCATTAGCAGACTTCTTTGAAAGTGTCTATAAAGGTCGAAACAGGGAGCGGGAATAGAAAAGGTAAATTTACCATCGGGATTTGTGAAAATCGCGGGTGGGCCCGCGGGCGGTATCACAGGTAAAAGCTAATTCCTTAATTATATTTTTAATTCCATTGACATTTAAATAAAATACCAACTGTGCCTTTTATATTTATGCTATAATTATGCTACTGAAATAGGCCCTGAAGCAACATAATATGTTACACTTTAAACGATAGATACTGCGTGAAATAGGATACAAGGCAAGACGGCTTCTTTAAGTGGGTCGTTGGCAAAGGACAAGGAAACGTGGCTTCCAGCCAACCACGAGTATCGAAACTAGGATATGCGCTGTGCATCATGCCTATTTACCTACTGCTCTATAAATGCCTTTGAACGCGAAGACATTTTGGCGCGGGTAAACTCTACTGCTGACATGGATTCTCAAGTTCAATTACTCATTGTAATAGAACATATTCCGTGGTAACTCGTAGTAGCGAAAATGCTGTATGCCGGTACGTACTTTGCCTGCATAAGCTAATGTCACTGGTGCAAGAGTCCATTATGCCAACATATGTAGTTTCAAAAAGTAATATGTGCTCGCGACATATTTAACGTATCAATTTGAAAATCAACGAACCTCTTAATTCCGTGACGTTACATAATATTATGTGGCCTTAATATGTGTGCTTCACGCCTCGACTATTAAACCGATTTATTTTGCTGAAATGTGGATTGGGTCTACCCCAGTCCAAACTTATACCCTGTATACTACTTATTTTTTTTTTATAATTGATAGGCTTGCGCTTGGCTACAATCAAGTCTGATGAACAGAAATGATCAGGTCTAGGATGGAGCGCGCTTGCCTAGAAAATGCCTATTCACTCTTCTCTTGAAGGTACCCAGATTGGATTACTACACAGGTAATTATTATCCCTGAAAAATCCATGTTTCTCGTTGTATTGGAGAAACACTGAAATTCACATGGGTGGGCATTACACAATAATTTTGTCTCTCCCTTTAGTGCATTCACATTTTATTTTATGACAAAGAATGAGGATACGCATGCTCAGTCAGATGCAGTTTGCACGTGATGCATTTAGCGATCGGGTATGTCATACGGCTAAGGTTACAGGTAACATCATAAGTTTCCCCCAGCGTACTTAATTAAGTTATGCAAAGGAGAAGTTTATAAAATTATAATAAGGGTTGGAACGTCAAATCAAACAGTCGATAAAGTGAGAGCAGACGATAAGGCTCTTACACCATTTTTTAATTTTATTTATAATATAAACAATACATTTAAGTCTTACAAGCTAGGTCTCAGCTAGTGCAGCAAAAACCAACGTCGGTTTTTCTGTGCACTGCCCTACACTTAGACGCGCGAAAACAATACCAGCGAAAGCAGTTTGTGAATGCGATACGAGCGAGCGGCTATACAGGCTGATCCAATAAGTAATTTTTAAGCTTTTGCTTGTATAATTATTTTTGACGTGATAACGTTTAATAAATTGATGAACACCAGCAACGCACATGAAAAATAGTAACGTTCCGCGTAACGTTCCACCTGAGCCTGTGCGTGCAAGCGAGAGCGCGCAACAAGCGATAGAGAGGCACGATAAAACAAACGATAGAGAAGCCAATTATGACGTTATCACGTATAAATCTGTCGTCCGTAAACCGACTTTACAGACAACCAATTTTTTTATTCATCTTTTCTTTCAATGTCCTGAGAAGATTATTAAGTAGAAATGGGACAGTAAATTTAAGTAGGCAATTAAAAAAGTAAAGTGTAGCCTCACAATTCTTAATTTTGGCAGACTGGCTCAAACACTGCATCAAAACGCAGTAATGCGGTGTGCAAGCAAGCGGATTATATTAAAACGCAATAATATTTGGTTGGCTGAACTCGCGCTCTGGTTAGAAGATAACAACGTAATACCTTACTATTCCCGCGCGGATTTCACACATCAGTAATTAACAAAGGAACATGGCAGTAATTTAACATTCAGCTAACTTATTTCCAGGAGCGTCAATATATAGTTTTTCTTTAACTTCAGAGTTTAAACGGCTAAATCTTTTTAAAGTACACATATAGAAATTTCAATCAACGTAGACGCGCCCCACTACGTCAAACTCCATACGAATCGAATGAAACATAAGCGATAGTTACCGGTGAAGCAATTTTGTTTTTTGAATAGGTATGATGAAAGAATGGCTCAAATCTTCGCATTTTATTTCAAGAACCAATGACTTAAAATACAGAACCCTAAAAAGAAAAACCCTGACTTATCGAAGGAACCACTGCAACTAGAAGAATTGATTCACTCACTGACTCTATAATCACTGAGCGCAAGCCCTTAGACACAGGCACCTGTAGATATTTCTTTTGCAATGGAGATAAGGAAAATAGGACTTTTATGAAATCCTTTGGGATCACTCAAGCGAGGCAGGGGTAGCTTAGTAATTACTAACAGCATTGTTTATTTTTTCCCTAGTCTATATTTTTTTCTTTGCCATTTTACTTGAGTATTTTTTTTATTCTAGATAGGCTTGCGCTTAACGACAATTATGCCTTATGGAAAGCAATGATGACGTCTAGCTAGGGTGAAGCGCGCTTGCCTAGAAAATGCCTATTCACTCTTTCTTTTGAAGGCACCCAGACTGTACTTGGCTGGGAACTCCGTGTTCCCAGCCAAGTACAGTCCAGCCACGTTTTTGATACGAATCTGTAAGACTGGAAGGGCGTTCCACACCTTACCGGTTCGTATCAGAAACGTGAAAGAAGAATGTTTCGTGCGAGTATATTTTAACGATGACAATTCGAGTGGAGAGTCCGATTTGATTCCCGAAACGGTCTACTATAAAATTTTGTAATTGGGATACTTGAAAATTTTAAAATTTCTTAATTGGCTCGTCTGGTCTTGTTATTACCCTACTAGCAAAGACGCACTGCCAAGCGATAAAAACCGTTAGGGGCAGTTTACATATCCCTTCTAAGTTAGTAATCTTCGGCTGCTTCACCACTGACCATCAGATGTGATCACAGTTCCTAAGGAATAACTGGAAGTGTGTTAAAAATCCGGAAGAAAACTACGGGTCGCCCAGTATGGTAGCTGGTGATGTTTTCAGTGACTGTGCATTGTGCAGGGTAGAGATTCGGGTAATCCAGGTGTTAAATGTTGCATCAACAACAGATGAGATCGCAGTTAAGTACTATCTTATATAGTGTAAAAAAAATGATAACCTGCCTAGTAATGGAGCTACAGCATCCAATAAAGTTTATTTCTTACGAAGGAAGTATAATTGAGTAAATAAGGCGCTAAATAAATAAAATTACAGCACTAGGTAACTTCGTTCATGTTAACAAGACCTTCGACCTTTCACAAGGGACAACGATATTAAGCCGTAACGAACCAATTCAAAGACCTTCCAGACGCTCCTTAGGGAACCGCTTATAAATATTTTTTTTGGAAGAACAAATAACATTTTTTTATTTCAACATATTCCTAAGTTATAAGAGTTATTAATATCCTTCGTGGAAAAAATTAAGAAAGGTTTTCTTTTAATTTTTCCGTGCCTTTGCTGGTGTATAAAATATTTTCTCCCCTGTCAGAGGATATAATTTTTATCCCCTGCTTTGCTTATGACTCCCTGTAGTGCATTCGTCATCATGTGGTATTAGCTCTTGATTCTCATTATTCTCATTATGCCCTGTAATTTGATCGGATACAGTGCCCTTCAAATCGGAGCTTAGTAATGTTTAGTATTCGGTGCCGAAACACAATAATGCACGGCAATTGCTTCACGTGACTACGTGTCCTGTCTAATGATTTATCACTTACGTAACCTTTAGCTATTGATTACAGTAATTGAATGGATGTTGATATGCATTTAGCTGGCTACAACATACTGTTTCCCAAAGACATTTCCCAAAGACATATATTGTCCTTAGTTTACTGAATATACTATATCTTGACTATTTTCACACCTGATGGAAAGTGATGGTACAATCTCAGGTGGAGTGCGTTTGTTGCCTATGACAATATTTACTCTTGATTTGGATGCACTCAAGTTGCAGGGGTTGGGCAGAAGGAGGCTGGGAAGGAATTCCGAGGCCGGGAAAGAATTTCCGAAAGAACTTTGCGGTGTGTTTCAGGAATGAGGGATCAAAGCGTTTCGTACTTGTCTGTGGTCCATCAACTATGTTAGGGTGTAAGCCTTTACGGTGCCTTGCGTTTACGTAAAAATTGTAGATTTCATGAATAATAGTCTAATATCCGGTTCGACGCCGCTTTTTTTGGTAGGTAAAGTAAAAAGTTCAATATAATGCGAAAGTGTTTGTAATAATTTAAGTTTCGCATTACTAGATAAGTATGTGCAATGGGGTAAAGAGTCGACATATAATTTGCAAACAAGATCCCTTGCGTGCATGTATTCCTTCCTTCTCAAATCCTTCACGGGGGGGGTCCCTCGTGACCATTTCGTTTGCGAGCTAGATAATATACGTTAATAAATTACCAAAAAACTAACTTCAACTCTCTTCAAATACTGTTGAATACATCCTTTCCAATTAAAAATTTAAGACTTATATGGTTTTCTCATGGATACCATTATCAGAACTGGACTAAATTGAAATGGGACCAAACGGGCAACGTCAGCTGTCTAATAACAAAAGAATCATCAAAATCGATTCACCCAGTCAAAAGTTATGAGGTAACGAACATAAAAACACACATTCGAATTGAGAACCGCCTCCTTTTTTGAAGTCGGTTGAAAATAGACGGACTGCGAGACGAGAGCAATTATCGAGTTCCGTTCGTCCATTTCGCATGGAACCCAAATAGCAACACGGCGTTGGAAAATCGATGAACATAACGCCTTGTTGAACTGAACGGCCACTTCGAGGGAAATGAAACTTCCGAAATTCATTCCGTTTCCCGATTATTGCGGAGGCTCCGGAGATATGTATCGGGAACTAGGCCAGGGCTGCCGAACAACGGCTACCAGGCTTGTCTATAGAACTGAGCCACACCTAAAATAAACCGGTCTTATTTTAATGATTTTTACTTATATTTAAACTAGCTGACTCGACAAACGTTGTTTTGCTTTTAGGAATACAAGAAATAGATAACAGTCTGCTCTCAGACCCAGTGATCATACTCTGAAAATTTCATAACAATCGTTCGAGCAGTTTCGGGAGAGTTTGGTAACAAAGAATGGCACGAGAATTTTATATATTAGACAAGAATTTTACATATGAGATAATTATGTTGAACATGGTACTTATAAGACTCAGAGACATTCAGCGGGCGATGGAGAGAACTGAACTCGGAGTGTCTAAATGTGATTATAATCAGACTAGTACTTTTGTTACCAGCAGCTCGGTCGCGCGAATTTTTTGGTTTAAACATCTCGTATAATGAATCAACATCAAAAATCATTTTTTAAATAATACTTCTGTCATACATGTTTCTTGCAATACGCAGCGCACGCAACGGAAGCTCTCGAAAAGGAACAGTTTTTTTTCCGTTTTTGCAACATTTTTCATTGATACTCCATTCCTGTTAGTTATAGCGTAATGTCATGTAACCTTAAGCTTTGCTCGATAAATTATTGACTATCCAAAACAAAAAGATTTTTTTTATTCGGACCAGTAAAGCTTGAAAGCGCTACCCTCCGTTACGGCTTTCAAGCAAAGAAATAAACTCTTCAGCTTTGTAATTATTCTAGATGTGTATGCTACTGAAACGTTTGTAAATCTTGTAGTTTGGCATTCGATTTAGGCGTCTCCTAGCTGAAAACGGGCAGAATCAATTGCGTGTGAGTTTCAATTGTTGAAGATAGTCGTCTTCAGTGGTGTGAAAGCCAGCATTGTTCCAGTCTGATGGAGCCCTTAATTTGAAAGTCAGTGTCACTGGTAGTTGTAAATCACAGCCACCGACGCAAATGAACCGCTCTGTCGCGGGCCCGCGCCGTGTGAATGCGTCATAATGAGCGCGATGTATTTCGAGAGACACGGCAATAAAAACGAATGGCTCCTCATATTAAAACCGTGTTTCAGATTTGACGGGTATCAAATTGATAACGCTTTAATAACGCCGTTTCCTGTGGTTTGTTTCAAATGGTTAAATTTTCCGTATCTCGAAACTTTTATAGAATGAGGGATCCTAAGTACGCAGGTCCGCTACGGAAACAGACAGTTTTTAGCGGGTGCAAGCCTACATAACCCATAAGACACCGCACTCAGTGAGTATCGACAGAAGTAAAAAGTCAAACAGTTAAGTTGTTTTTTTCCCATCTTAAAAATGCCCAAGCGCCTAAAGTTATGTTTTTAATTCATAAGAAACCAAATCAAAATATATTTTAATTCATATAGGTTTTACTCATAAGCTCATATACATTGATATATAGAGATGGTTGTTAAAACTTGTTATAGATAACACACGGTAGTCGGTAAGTGGTAACCTGCGGTGGTAAATATTTTGCAAAACTGATATTAAGAAAGTCAGCTGTTTAATAAAAGTTCTTCAAAGGACAGCTTAAAGCCAAACAAATTAATAATGCTCAAGTTTGCTACAGTTGCTCCACCTTGAAACTGCAAGGAAGGTTTATGATACTGGGAGTTCGCGACGCTATTGAGTCAGAAGAAGAGTCTTTAATTACTCTCTTTTAATGAGTTTGCTCTTCATTTCAATATCATACCATCTGCGATTTGAAATAGAAACGCGACTTGAAAACGTGTTTACTTGAACAATAGGTACGTATAAAATGTACTACCAGTTTTGAAAATGTAAACAAGTTCTGTGGAAACGTGAATTTTTCGGTATAAATCGAAATATGTACTGTATTTTCATTGTTAGCCAAATTGGTTTAGCAGTAGTGGCGTGAAGGAGTCCAAACTTTTGCAATTTTGTAATAATATCATGTGAGTTGTTAAATGTGTCTGGATTAAAACACAGACTTCTTTTTATTCCGGGAAAATCCCGCGGGATTGTGAAAAACCGATATTCATTCATCTATAAATTCAAGTTTTGCGAGAAATCGTCGAGAGTCTGTTTCTGAAGGTTTCAAGTGTTTACTTTGGCGGAAAGCTAAAATATAATAATAACTAGTAGGTCGCGTGGAGGCGCGGGCCACATGTGGCCCGCGTGCTGTCTTCCCGCCTATAAAAGAATCGCTGCCATCTCGAATCCATATTCGCCGTACATTTTCTATGAAAAAAAAAAATTCCGCCATTTTGATTTTTTTTTTCTATCCATCGAATAGACCTTCGGGTGCTGATCATCTATTATCAAGAAACCGTTCTTCCATCTTTTACACTTTCCGAGATATCGACGAAATTCGTATGGCGGCCATTTTGAATCCGCCATTTTGAATTTTTTTTCAGCTCACTGCCAATTGGATGACGTTTCGAATGACATTTGGTCGAGCACCCCCCACTTATCTTGAATACCCTGGCTGTGCTCTTCACCCGTCTCCGAAATCCTCAATCATCAGCTCTCTCCGTATTTTTCCTCCGAATTAATTTTTTTCTTCTATACGAAATGGTCATTGAAAAATTTTTTTTTCATACAAAATTGTTCAGGAGAGGTGATCAATCAGTCAGTGAGTCAGTCAGTGGCCAATCAGCACGAGTAGCTATATATATAGTAGGGTGCGTGGAGGCGCGGGCCACATGTGGCCCGCGTGCAGTCTTCCCGCACATAAAAGTATCGCCGTCATCTCCACCGCCAATTGGAATCCGATTGGCAGTGGCCTGAAAAAATTACCTAGGAGCACGGTCATGGTTTTAAAGATAGTTAAGGGCAGTTCAAACAAAAATACGCTGAACCTCATCGGATGAGGTTCAGCATACTTTTTGTTCAAACTGCCCTTAACTATCTTTAAAACCATGACCGTGCTCCTCAATCATCGTCCAAATCCTAGATCATCAGATCATCATCTCTGCTGGTTCTCCGTAGAACTGTGCATGTCAATTTGCACGGAAAAATAAATTCCGCAACATTGATTTTTTCCCATTCATTTCGTCGATTTTGAGATCCCGATCACCTCTTGCTAAAAAACCACTGTTCCATCTTTTATACTTTCGTAAATAGACAACCACGAAGTTTGTACGGCGGCCATTTTGAATCCGCCATTTTGAATTTTTTTCAGCTCACTGCCAATTGGATGACATTTCGAATGACATTTGGTCGAGCACCCCCTACCTATTTACGATACCCTGGCTGTGCTCTTCACCCGTCTCCGAAATCCTCAATCATCATCTCATTCCATATTATTCTCTGGAAGTTCTCTGAAGAACCACATCATACACTTGCAAAGTTTTCAATTTTTCGTCTCTTCAAAATTCCCCATACATTTTCTATGAAAAAAATAAAGTCCGCCATTTTGAATTTTTTTTCTATCCGTCGTATAGACCTTCGGATCCTGATCAACTCTTGTCAAGAAACCGTTCTTCCATCTTTTATACTTTCCGAGATATCGACGAAATTCGAATGGCGGCCATTTTGAATCCGCCATTTTGAAATTTTTTTCAGCTCACTGCCAATTGGATGACATTTCGAATGACATTTGGTCGAGCACCCCCTATCTAGCTTTGATACCCTAGCCGTGCTCTTCACCCGTCTTCGAAATCCTCAATCATCAGCTCTCTCCGTATTTTTCCTCCGAATGAATTTTTTTCTTCTATACGACCTCATTCACGAAAAAAAAAATTTTCATACAAAATTGTTCAGGAGAGGTGATCAATCAGTCAGTGAGTCAGTCAGTGGCCAATCAGCACGAGTAGCTATATATATAGTAATGTATACTTAAACTTTTAACGAAGTTTAGCTTTGACTAGATAATTAGAGAACGAACAAGCTCGCCAAGTTGCTGTAAATCTGCAGCTTAATTAATGCGACCAAATCTAAATACATTATATGAATAGACTTATTATTATATGAATATACGTATTGTGTAGAAGCGGCAGTGGGCGGGGCACAAAACTCGTAGGACTGACGGACGTTGGGAATCCAAGCAAAGCAGTAATTACAGAGCATTACTGTTTTTCAGTTTGAAGCCAGTGTAATCAGTGAGTAGCAACATCAGCCTGACATGTGTGAGTTTATCGATTTTTAGGGTTCCGTACCTCAAAAGGAAACAACGGAATCCTCATAGGATCACTTTGTTGTCCGTCTGCCTGTCTGTCTGTTTGTTAGGAACCTTTTTAGGGTTCCGTAGCCGAATGGCAAAAAACGGAACCCTTATAAATTCGTCATGTCTGTCTGTCCGTCTGTCCGTCTGTCCGTCTGTCCGTCTGTCCGTCCGTATGTCACAGCCACTTTTTTCCGAAACTATTAGAGCTATACTGTTGAAACTTGGTAAGTAGATGTATTATGTGAACCGCATTAAGGTTTTCATACAAAATTTAAAAAAAAGTAATATATTTTGGGGGTGCCCCATACTTAGAACTGAAACTCAAAAATTTTTTTTTCATCAAACCCATATGTGTGGGGTATCTATGGATAGGTCTTCAAAAATGATACTAAGGTTTCTAATATCATTTTTTTCTAAAATGAATAGCTTGCGCGAGAGACACTTCCAAAGTGGTAAAATGTGTGTCCCCCCCCCTGTAACTTCTAAAATAAGAGTATGATAAAACTAAATAAAATATATGATGTACACTACCATGCAAACTTCCACCGAAAATTGGTTTGAACGAGATCTAATAAGTAGTTTTTTTGATATTTACATTAAACCTCTAAAAACAAAGTTAGTTTTGCGGTTCGATAAGAAAAGTGGTTTTTATGGTTTTATTCCTCCGGTTGTAGTACGGAACCCTCAGTGCGCGAGTCCGACTCGCACTTGACAGGTTTTTTTTTCAGTAACAATTAAGTCATACGACATGGGCACATCTTATCTCCCATTTATCTCCATTATAAATCGAAAAATCTGAAATTATAATGATGAATGAAAAAAAATGAAAACTTATGTTCTTACCTATATTTTTATGAAACGCTCTAAGATACTTCTTTTATGAATATTAAGAAACCGATGTGGTAGAAGATGGAGCGTGCTTTCCTTGAAGATGCCTATTCACACTTTTTTATTGCCGCGATAGTCTTTACTTAAACCCTAGGACACCTGGACCCCAAATCCAAGAACGCCTGAACCTCGAGATCTACTTTCGTACCTAACCACGATACCACAAAATGAACGACGCTCTTTGTAGGTATAATGAAAATTCTATTTAACCAGCAATACGTGCGAATGTCGCGTAACTCCAAAACTTCTTTTAAACGATGCGCTTCTTCCTAGCAACTTTGCCCATCATCATTTGGACGGAAGAGCGCGTATCTATAACGTAGATCTAGATCATAAGTATACTCTGATATGCAACTTTCTTCTTTTTGACTGTTTGCCAAAATTCACACACACCACACACACACAATATTTATAACATGTTTGTGCAGTTGCATAAAGAGAAACGATATTCAAACTTAATAAAACAACTTATCTATGTGTCAACAGTTGTGAATTCAAAATATATATATCGTTTCAAAAGCGAAAATACTTTAACAACTCTAGTGATTCCGCGTCAAGCTTTAGGTTCCAACGACGACACGACGAGATTTATTGACGCTGTATCACTAGAGTTGTTAGACTTTTTTTTTTAAAGACTCTGAACTTATGTTATTAAGTTTCAATATTTATTATTTAGGCGGTTTTATTTATTTATTTATTTTTATTATTTATGCACCAACAACATATAAGAAAAAAGACTTAAAGGAACATAAATGCATAGAATAGCTTATTTAAAGAAGAGATTTCTTCCAGCTACCCTAAGCTTTACACGGTTCTATAAATTCGCACCCCACGCTAAGACGCTTGTAAGTGTGAAAGATTGTACATATATCATGTAGGTGTGTATCTTTTTGTCCGTTTGATCTTAGTTATACTTAAACAAGCAATTCTTGTATAAACATTTCGTGGATATCGGAAACGGCTGTACCTAAGGTTTTTGATAACATTTTGTATTTAGATTCGCAAAATTAGGTGCTGGAATAGCGACACCGCACGGGAAAGCGCAGTGTTGGCTGACCTCCGACCAGATGAACTGACGACATTAAAAGAATCGCGGGGAGGTGCTGGATACATGTAGCGCAGGACCGTGTGGGCTGGAAATCATTGCAGGAGGCTTGTGGCCAGCTGTGGATGTCCGACGGCTGAAACGATTACAAAGAAATAGCTTATATATACCTAGGTTAATTAACGGAAAGAAGGAATCCACGGTTCTTGAAATATTTGTGAAAAACCAAAATTCATACCGACCCGCGGATTTTATTTTGCTCTCCTGCTTGATTTCACACGATTTTTACAGAGTTAAGCTTCCAGACATTTTCACACTTTTCTTTTTTGAACAGCTTACAAATAACTTAATTGCACGGGGCAAGGTTTAATAGCTTAATTGCTGGGAACACCGAGCCGGCCAACCCACAGCCGTTAAGAAAAAAGAAATCCTGTAATTTATATTGTTGCACTCGTTTAAGAAAGTAGTGATGGCCCATTAGTTTGTACTTAGCTACCTCTCATCAGGCTCAGGGTTCAAATCCCGGACATGTACCTCTCTGGATTAATACATGCCTTTGTGGGCAACAACTCAACAACAACTCGTATCAAATACAAGCAACGTCACCGCCATACAAAAAAATTACTCCGCATTCAGTTCAGGTTTTGCTCTAACACAGGAGCATCTTCAGTTTCATCAATCCAATCTTACTTAGAATTTTTGTTTAGTGTTGTATTTAGGTGGAGATTGCAATACTTGCTGCTTGCTTGATGTCTTGGCTTACTTTTTTCTTTTTGCGTTGTATTTTAGTCTTTTCTCTAACTAAAGCTAATATTGGTGTATGATTATGATTACAAATGTATAAATCATCGATGACAATAGAATAACTTTTTGGTATAAGAAAGATTATCTTGTGATATTTTTTATATTATCGGAGTATATGCAGCGACGAGAGTTTTTATTGGTTTCATAAACTAATTCCAGACTAAATTTGAGTTCCGAATACAAAACGTTTAGTTTCCAGTTAATCGCATTAGAGACAGCGTATACATTAGCTAAAGCTGCACCACTGAAACTTCGCATAAATCACTACAGCGTTTTCGCTTCAAAGCAACCCAAAGACTGGACTACTAGAAGCTCAAGCGTCTTATGTATTACGTCACTAGTCGCTTGCCGAAAGACCAAACACAATGACAAGTTGATAATGTATCTGTATTCCGTAGTAGAGATAAATTATTGTACTGTAGAGTCGATTGCTTTAACGTCCATCATAAGGCAATAGGCATGGGCCTTTTCTAAAAATAAGCTAAGGCAGTTCAGCCCGAGCTTTATAACTTATTTCGATTTAGATGGAACGGATAAAAATGTACGTATATCACGTGTCATCTGAGTCGACTACCGTCATTCTTATATATATTTTTTATTAATTTATTGTATTTGGTTACCTTCGAACTATTCATCAATTTATTTTTATTGAATATTTTACTACAAGTCTTGTACAGTAATTAGAATAAGTCATCGATAATGACTTAGTATAGCCCGCGTGGAATGGTCCCAAGAATACTGGCTCCCGGACAGCTGCTAGGCTGAACATCTAGGCTGATTCGTTGCGCAAATAATGACCCAGACCTTCTATTACTGAGGCTATCGGAGGAGATAAATATTTTTTTTTTTATAATTGATAGGCTTTCGCTTGACTACAATCAAGTCTGATGAACAGAAATGATGAGGTCTAGGATGGAGCGCGCTTGCCTAGAAAATGCCTATTCACTCTTTTCTTGAAGGCACCCAGATTGTATTTGGCTGGGAACACGGAAGCTGGAAGGGTGTTCCACACCTCGTTCGTATCAGAAACGTAGAAGAAAATCGTTTCGTCCGAGTATACTGGACATCAACCACATAAGGATGCCACTTCTCTCGACGTCTCGCGGTTCTATGGTAGAAAGGTGAAGGAGGCTCAAGGTTGTGGAGTTCTTGAGCACACTCTCCAAAATATATCCTGTAAAAAACCGCTAAACAGGCAACACTGCGTCGGTGTTCTAAACTGAGCAGTTTCGCCCGTGTTAGCGATATTCATCAAATCGAAATATTTATTTCATGGTGGTAAGATAAAATCACAACATTAAGCGTGATTTGGTTTGGCTTTTAAACTCCGCTTGCTCTGTGCAGTGTAACGAGAGAGGTCCACTGCGGCACTTTCATTACATTAATATAGTGTCGAAAAGAAATAGCGCACGTGAATCGGCGGAACCGTGAAGTTTCCACTTCGTAAGTTTTTCATATCACGTCCCACATTTACTGGGAATAACTGAGGAATGATTTTGGCTGGCGCTTTCCACTTATGGCCTCTGTAAACCGCAGTAACTTAAAAATTTTTACGGCAATTTCATGAAAACGAGGAAGTTCTCAATTTCGTGCGTTATTCCCTTAGGTAACTGATTTATTGACTGATTTCTGGACCAATTTACCTAATTCGTTTTTCATCTAAAAATATTAGAAGCGATAAATTTGTTTCGAGTGATCTTAAGAAATTTAGAGTTGATTTAGATTTTAGAGGCTTGATTTTGTATCGGCTATTTGCAGCTTTTATTTTCGGGTTTGAAAATTTATAACCGTAATGGCCTATGCAATAGGTACCTACTCCCGGTTGTCCTAGAAGTAAAAATGAATTGAATTTGACTAATTATAATTGATTCATTTGTTGCCTGAAGATGACACGGAATTTATGTGTATAGTAAGAAATATTCATTTTTTTCTAGCTAGTTAAATTTTCATGGGAATAGTACTTGTAGCTATCTATGACTCCCATATCAAGAAATGATAATAAATTTTACGGTTATACTTAGTTTACTAAGCTTTAACTGCGCGAGTGTTTTTTTTTACAAAAGTTTTTACATTAAGTTTCACAAAGAGCATAAATTTTAAAGATCATATTTTAAGACTGTAGTAGGATCATCATTTAAGTTGAGCAACAAATTGGACTGCTTTTTATTCCTCCAACAGACCCAAGGTCCTCTTGAATCTCGGGCATTTTAGACTGACAGCGAGCTAGCGAACAAGCCCCAGTGAGATTAGCTTACGCTATCTCTAAGTAATCGTTTAATTTATTCATGAATCTCGAAACAGCTTGAGAGCCTTATCTGTAATATTGTTCAAATACATATAAACCAAAACAGCTTAACCAGGAGAATTGAACTTAAAAAAAAAACAAATTCATACCGAATTTATGAAACGCATATAAAAAATATGTCAATCAATAATACTTTAAAAACTATATACTAATATGACCTGAATTGGCATATAATATAAGTCCTTTTTATCCCGAGGACCAGTATAGGATTTGTAATACTTTAAGTTTTTGACGACCTCCCTGGCGCAGTGGTGGCGCGCTCGGATTCGAGTAGGAGGTCGCGGGTTCGATTCCCGCCACGGGCCAATTTTATAATTTCTAAATAAGCTCAGGTCTGGTCTGGTGGGAGGCTTTGGCCGGGACTAGTTACCACCCTACCAGCAAAGACGCACCGCCAAGCGATTTAGCGTTCCGGTGCAATGCTTGTAGAAACCATTGGGGTAAATTGCTTACCCTTACAAGTTAGTACGATAACTTCTTAGGCTGCATCATCACTTACCATCAGGTGAGATTGCAGTCAAGTACTAAATTGTATAGAGTATATAAAAAAAGTTAAACTTAAAAATATATAGTAATAATAATATAGCAATACGATGTATTCTCACGCTGTCCATTTCAAGACTTATGAGAATGACTATGTATCTTAAGAAACCGACGTGCCAGACATTGGTCCCCTCAGCTTATTCATCAATGTGACTGATAAACAGTAAATAGCAAGTGTTCTGATAACTCAACCGACCATGACATTTCCATTATTCTCTTTACATAAACATTGGTATATTAACTGAGTTTGTCCGCAGAATTTACGCCTTAAGCTTTCGTTCTTGAAAATAGTCACAGACTATTTGTTTTCGCTGGTCCACAGAAATAATATTAAGCGTTAGATACATAGCAAATCTATGAAATTACTAACTGAATCAGCAAAATTTGTTATTCCCTATACCTAAATTATTCCTCACTTTAGGGGTATGAAAAATAGTGCTTTATTCTCAGAACTACAGAATTTCATAACAGCGGTTTCGGGGGAGTTTTTTCACTAACACTGTGATACGAGAATTTTATTTATTAGTAAAGTCTTGTTATTCTACATTGTATTTTTGTGATTTTTGTATATTTATATTTATTTAAAGCTTGCATGAAGTATTTCATTCTAGGTTGTAAATTCTCTTAAGAAAATGTTGAGATATGATTCAATCTAGCAGACATGGGCTATCAACAGTATCTGAACACGGACGGGTTACGACATATTTGAGTTTTATAGAGCTTAATGAACAGAACAGTCTGATTGCAATAGGTCTGACTGTTAGTTAATAATTAGGTACAGAGATTAGAAGAGTAATTCATCATTCTCCAAAATTTCACGAAATATTCGTCCAACATTTGAGGCGAGCAGGATTTACATTGTATGGAGGATTGTAACTGTAATAAACTACAAAGGTACATCGGTAACAGATGCCTGAACATCGTCGCTCTAGGAGCAAAGACTCGCAACTGCACAAGAAAATCTGGCTTAGAGCAGGCTAGAATGATAAAAACATAATATTGAAAATCACACACGCGTAGTGAGTAAAAAAAAGCAAATTTTTGTTTGTTTGGTTAAAAACTATAAAGGGAATTACTGTATATTTAACTTTTTTTTTCTCTGTGGACTTATCTATTATATTTACAAATATAATAAAAAAAAGTTTGTCGTGGAGACCCTGGGGCCATGGAGTCATAGTGCCAAAAATTCATTCGAGTGCTTTCCCCGCGTTTAATAACTTCAACTGGTGACAGAAGGGCTGGCTCATTTTTTGCGCAACGTATCTGCCTAGCTGTTCAACGCGGAAATGCAGCCAGTATTCTTGCCACCATTCACGCGGGCAAGACTTGTATAGTAATAAGAATAAGCTAGTGAAAAGTTTTATTGTAAAGTAAATTTAACCGTCACGTATTTTGGGTCTTTGAATTCGCATCGAGGCAAAAATACGATTGGAAAAAATAATCTCTTTAGAATCTTTTCCCAAAAGTGGCTCCAAAATCTCCGTTTTTCTTATTTTCATCGGAAATTCGAATTCGGGTGTATTTTTTTTTTATTGTGTCGGTAATTACAATTTCCATAAACGATTAGAAATATTTTTTGATTTTAGTAGTTAGATAAGTAAAACGTTTTACTTTGTCATATTCTGGAACAAAAAATATTAAGTCTCGTCATCACAATCATGATCAGCTTTGTTAAACTTTTAAAAAGATGGCTTTAGAAACTACAGTCCGCTGGAATATGGGTTATTGTCTGAGACTATAGTTTCATCAATAGATCTAAAGAGTACGCCACAAGGAGCCAGCCTTTAACTGTTAGCACTGAAGCAATTAAAATGTCTTGCAGGTCTTTAGGTAATTTTTAACTTGTACCGGTGACTTTTGGAATGCTCCTGTTAAAACGCTCGCGAGCAATTTGGTGTTTATACTTTGTACTATACGAAGTCCGTTGGGAGAGTAAGTCGAGCTTTGTTATGCTATGCTGGTAATAATGTCTACTATGAGTAGAACCCGATGTAAAAAAACGTCATTTTTTATGGTTATATTTAAATAACTCTGAATTGTCTGGGATACAAACATTAAGTACAAAGTACAAGTACATCACAATTTGTACTTTGAAGGGCATAGAATATAGGTAGAATCTACATACTGTTAGGATATTATTTTTGTTGAAAGAAATGATCCCCAATAATTTTGCGTCAATGACTGGAGGACTATGACATCAATTTGTATTGGCCATGTGTGTGTGTCTCCATAAATACGTAAATATAATCTACTCGTGTGTGACATTAAGGCCGGTTGTCCATCGCCGCTGTCACCGTGACGTCAACGAGTAGACGGCATTGAAGTAGCGGTCATACTATGGCCGTGTATGGGCCGTGTGTCCTCACGTCATTTCGTACGGATTTCAATCAGAAATAATATCGTTTTCAGTGACGTCCCGTTGACGGCTGTGGACAAACGGCGTAACGTTGCGTTGTACTTTAGCGTGCACACATCGTCAATTCTCCAGTGACCTACATGTATAACTCACTCACACATAAAAGAATGCGTTAATGAATGAACGTGTACGAATTTTCGTATTCTTTCTGAAGAAGCTAAATCATAAAACCGTGTCTACTGATTAGCAATGCATCGTGTACATCGACCCTACTATGCGATTCGAAACTGTGACGCTTGCCTTCACACAGACAACTCTGCCTGAAGCCTTGTGGTATTACATAATATGAACTGTTACGCTAAGCGTTATTTGACGACATGAAACTACGTTTACTGTAGAAATGTGGACGCAGGTTTATAACATTCGGTTATCATGTTTATAGTATTTCTTTTTACAGCAATTTTAGTGACCCGCTGTTTAAAACTATTAAGACAATTAATTTCAAATTTAAACGTCATCGCTTTGAGGCTGAAACACGATTGGAAAAAATTCTCGACAGAAATTTTTCCCAAAAAACTTGCAGAAATAAATTCGGTAATCCAGTGATTTGCCATAACTCAGCTGCACTAGTTCTTTGACAGTTATTAACTACAAAGCACTGCAGTCATAAGCTGGTTATTTCATAAATATTCCATCTCATCTAAACCTGTATGAGCACCTATCCATCTATCTATCTATAATGTAAGTGGGTATCTATTCTAGTCTCGTCTATCTCTTAAGATATCTTATAAGACGCAAACCATTCTCAAACAAAGTTCTATATTATCAAACAAAGTGTGTCCGGGCAGTGTTTACTTAAACACTACGGTGGTGGTGGTTCTTAGTCCTAAGAAAAAAAATGTTTTCGTTGATTTCGCGAAGCACCTTATAAATTGGTTATACACGTATACCCCTAAAATACTATTTCAGCATTTTTTCTAAATTTTTAAATGACATTTAGGGGTCGTTACCAAGGTTTGAATATTAGAAACTCAAAATCTGTATTAATGTTCGATTCTCCTATACATAAAGCAGGAATTAAAAATAAATATAAAATTATTATACGTGTTATGAATCAAGCTATTTTGTAGATATTTTAATAATAAGGTTTCGTAAAAAAATATATGTAACATATGTAACATCTATATATCAAGAATCATTTATTACTAACTATCTAATTAGGCTCTCATTTATAAAGATCGTTGAAACAAACATCCGTTGTTGTCTAATTAATTGATAGCAATCATTATTTATTTATATCTACGTAAAATAATGATGGAATCGGAGTAGTGAGTCCGTAGTTAGGTTCGATTGTTATCTTATAAATATTTTTGTGCACAATAATAACAAGACGATAATATAAAGACAATATTGGAAAAGAGATTGGGTAAAATTGGTAGGTAATAATAATTTCCTATCACGAATGACACCTTTATAGTCAGGTGGTATTACATTGAATTCACAATAACTCTTACCAAGACAACAAAAAAGTATTCATTTATGTTTACTTAACCACACAAGTCATTATTACATTTGCACCAAACCAAACTTTTCTTTACCAACTGACCAACGTACCACGTTTTGACCAAAAAACATGTTTTGTACCAAACCAAACTTTTCTTTACCAACTGACCAACGTACCACGTTTTGACCAAAAAACATGTTTTGTACCAAACCAAACTTTTCTTTACCAACTGACCAACGTACCACGTTTTGACCAAAAACATGTTTTGTACAAAAATATTTTTTTTATAAATATCAGCACATTCCCATCATAATCTAGCCCAAAGTAAGCGACAACTTGTGTTATGCTAACTAGATAACTAATAAAAATACATTATGTAACTTAATATACATAAATACAATGTACTGAATAACACCCAGACACTAAAAACATTCATGCTCAATGCTTAAGTTGTTGTAATCGAACCCACGACCTCCGACGCAGACGGCAGGATCTCTACCGCTACGCATTAGGTAGCATTATTTGTCAGCACTAAGATTGCTTATAAGGTAAATCGCTATAAACTTGACCCTCCTGATGGTCAGTGGGACGCGGGGCGGGTGATGCGATTGGCTATAATGATACGGCAATGCTACAAGCAGACAGTGACAGACCAGCTCGTTGGTTGAGTGACTCCCGCTCCGCGTCCCGTCAGGAGGGTCAAGTTTATAGCGGTTTACCGTAATCCTTACTTTGACAATGGTGTTTGTTGGTTGATAGTTTTTGATGTTTAGCACAGAGTCGGTAGCATTTTGGCATCGGATTTAGAATACTTTGAACGGCGCAGGAAAAAGTCATACCCTCGGGATAGAGGTGGATTTCAGAGATGTATAAATTCATAAAAGAAGTCGCTGGCAACAGCAGCTATAGCGGTACTTATAAATAAAATTCCAAAGAGCTTTTGTTTTGGTCTATTTCTGTTAGCTATTTCATAGCAATCTGAGTACCCCTTCAGGTATTGTATAGCTTCCCTGAATATCTGATTTTTTATGATATTCACAATTTTTTTGTGAACAGGAATTACTACTAGCTTTATATGACAGCAGAAATGTTTCTAAAATGTTACAAGTACATTTTTATCGAACTCATAACAATAATTTATCCATTTTATATATTTCACACTCCTTTGTGCAAATTTATAAATCACACCTTTCTCCGTGCACGCAAAATGCTTAAAAATTGCTTAAAATATATTTTCTTTTTATCGTTTATATTATATAACTAGCCGCAAACGTTGTTTTGCCACATTAATTATTACTCAAGGATATTAAACATAGCTTAAAACCTAACCTCAGACCTACCAAACATACATAAAAATTATCATAACAATCGGTCGAGCCGTTTCGGAGGAGTTTGTAAATTAATCGTAATCGTAAATTGGCACGAGAATTTTATATATTAGAGAAGATAGTAACATTGAGATCTTCGAGCAGCAAATACATAGTTGTACCTCAGTGAAGGCTCAAAGGTCTGAGAGTTGTACATTTATTGGAAAAAAAGTAATTTCCTGCCCCACTGCGCTTGATACGGAACTCAATTTTCAATATAATTTAAGAGATTTAACGCGGGAATATATTCGCTGCGTTAGCTGCAATCAAAAACAGTGCACTTGGCAGAAATAACCCATTAAGTATATGCGAAATTAAAATGATAATTATAGTCCCCGGACGACACTTTCAGCTAACCAATACGACCAATTTCGTGAAAAGTCATATTATTGTGTAAATAAGACATCTGTGGCAACGAATTACGTCGAATAGAATGAAAATGTAATGATAAATCTAATAAAAGTCTAATGAAAATTAATGTTTTTTTTGTACAATTAATTTCTGCAGACGTAGCTATTTCACATAATATTATGATAAATCATTTCGACTTGATGGATGGAACGGTATGGATCAAAATTGAAAAAAAAATGAGAATGACATATCCGATTACTAAAATGATCGAGTACCTAGTTTCTTGCTAGTCGTCTCGGTGCAAACCGGTTTTCCGAACCTGGCGGTTGAGTTTTCACTTTATATAAGAGCTTATATCTAAGCCCATGTGAAAAATAAAGATGATCATTTTCATTTTCAAACGAAATTCAAAAAATGTATACCTAAGAATGCGCGGAGATCACGTGACCAATTTAGCGATCATTTGGTTACATTTTTGAATTTCGTTCCATTTCTACCTTTTTAGCGTATCGCAGAGTGCCATATGACTAGAGGTGGGTCTCTGTTCGTAAACCTGAAGGGTCACATTTCAGCTTAATAACTTAACCACTCGGCTTACGACAGTTACAATAATCTCGTCCCATCACTCACCCCTCACCTTCACACGACAGAGTGTTGTATTATACGCTTTTATAAACCAACACTATTACGTGTTCCGTCTTATTAATATTTACTTGCGTAGTGTCCCCCATCTATATCGGGGATCTTTATTTTTGTGTTTTTCGTCTAAGGATTATTTCTGTTTCAATGTCAGTACGCTGTACAGACGTGGAAATGGCTTAATGGAGTAGATTCGCATCGCCAGCTCGTCTGCCAGTTTTCTGTCGTTTGAATATGTTTCTAAAGCGCCATTCCATTGCTACGGTATGAACACCCTACTTGTACGTTGATTTAGTTTAATAAAATAGATATTTAATAAAAATTAACAAATCATTATTACAGGTTACATTGTTCATTGGTATCCTGCTCGTATCTTAGGGACCAGTGCCTTCCCAAGTATTACATACATTCACAATAAGATAGTTAAAATATTACACAGCTGTTAAAATAACAATTTTTTAAAATAAAACTTTAAGTGTGTAGTAAAAACTTGAAATCCCTTGCCAAACCGACCGCATTAGCGTATTCGTTAGGCATTAGTGTCTATAGCTTGGGTACATACTACATAAACGTCCTATTGGTATCCACATCGTTACAAGGCATCGCTTGTTTAAATCATTTTAAAAAACCACTGTCCTGCGTTTGCGTAGAAACTGAACGCAAACAAATATGTAAGGCGTTTACATGAGGATTTCGAAAACCTAAAGTGATGCTATTCCATTAGACTAATAATATTTTGACAGCTACTTGCTATGGGATATATTGTCACTTCTGAGGGTGAAGTATCAAGTTTATTAAAACTACTTCAGATCGTAGACGTCACAAAAGTTTTATTATTGGTGTAATAGTAATTCGCAAAGTGTTCTATTTGTAAATCAGTAATCAGTATAGATGCTATGGGATATATTGTCACATTGTGTCAATTGTAAATAGCGGGCGCCGCAATGGAACCGCACTTTTATGATCAGTGAGCAATGTATCATCCTCTTACGTGTCTAGCTGATTTGCGTTTACGTAATACGCGTTAGTTTCTCACTATTACGTAGTGATTGACCTTATTATTTTAGGAACACCATTTATTATAACAATGCTATTTAATTTTATGTACGTAAATGCTTAGAAATAACATATTCAAGGGGTTATGAAGATAGTGTTTTCTGCTTTAATCTGTGATACAAAAAAAAAACAAGAAAAGCTGAAATAGCTTGACAGGATTTTTTTTTAAAGTAGAATTAGAAAAAAATTTATTTGCATATAACTAAACATTACAAAATTACATCCTTAGTAACTATTTATAATTACTGAAATATTATAAATGGTATTTTTTATGATAATTTGTTTACACTGTACATTCTTTTATAAAATAATCTACTTAATATAAAAACACAACTTTTCCAATACCTGCCATCGATGTAAATTATTTCATTTGAGCGAGAAGTCGAAAAGTGGATAAGAATGGAACTTTGATTGGTATTGAGTTATCTAGTTTCAATCAGAACTGGTGCAACTTGAGTACGATTTTATCATTCTAAAATAGCTCAGGTTTGTTCAGGGGAGAGGCTTCGGACGCGCCTGGTTACCACCCCACTGGAGATTATAATAGTCAAGTAATAACTTATACATTACATTCTTACTACATACTTTACTTAATATTACATTACTTTAACTTATACAACACGTACTTTATACTATTGTTCAGGTCAGAGTTCCCTTCAGAAAGTCTATATCCATAAGTGGATGTGTGCGGCTGAAACGAGCGAATAACTTTTAGCGTGTACAAACAATTATTATAATTAATTAGTTCCAACAATGCACATGACTTTGAAAAGTAAAATATCGGGATCCGAACCTATAATCGTTAATGAGGCGGTAGCTGTCCGAAGTGCTATTCGATGAAAGACTCTCTGCTGCCCGCGACTTCATTTGCATACCGTGGTACGTGGCTTGTGATTTTGTGAAAAAACATTAATAAAAACTTGACTTGATATGAAAAACACACATTAAAAATAATTACTGAAATATATTATTTGTAGCAGTTCTGCGTAACGACAAACATTATTTCGTAATTCACTTTTTCTTAAGATATAGATTTAGCTTGCTAGTTCTTCTCGGTGCAAATATTCCTTCCGAACCTGTAGGCGGTAGAGTTTTGACTTTTCATAAGAGGAAGCCTAAGCCTAAGCCTCTGAGGAAAATAAAAATTTTCATTTTCAATTGAAAATAATGATTTTTGACTGTATTTAGGAACATACCTACACGTAACTTAGGAACGTAATTATACTCGTACAAAGTCGATCAATTAAGTGGCAGGAAAATTACATTTTGATTCAGCCTTTTTCGTTCTGACCGTTCAATTTACTGACTCCCTTGAAATGAACAGATATTTATTTTATTTCTATACATTATCAATATATTAAGGTAACCGGGCAGCGACAGGATTCAACTGAGAATTTCATCGGCTAAGAAATCACGTAAGCCAACACGATTGTTCCTTTGCTTACTTATTGCTTACTTACTTGCTCTTAGGAATAAATAATTGAATAAATACTCTATATATATCTTTCAAATTTTATTGATAATAAAAACTTCTAACGAAGAACCAATAAAATTAATAATCATGGCCGTTTCGCGACAGTTATACGGATGATATGTGAAAAATTTATTAAATGTTCATTTGGCACTCTTCTGTAATACAATAGTAGTTTCTACTTCGTAATTTTAGCTAAGTTGCAATTTTATAAAGTTAGGGGTCTAAAGTTGTCATAAATAAAAGACTCCTTTGAGAAAGATCCTAGCATGTAACTTGGAATGAAACTGAAAGGGGCAGTAAAATAATAATTATTAATAAGTGTTTTTTTTTAATTAATACATTTTCTGATAATATTATAGAATATATTGCGAGTATTCTTTTCTTTTTGCTTTTCCCATGACTATAGGGCATGTAGAGTTGCTCTATACAAATTTATTAAAGAAGTAAAATTGACAAGACTTGATAATGTTTTGGCAATATCGTGAGCCAGTGTCTTGGCAACATGGTACATGAACATGTTTTTTTGGTTTTGGTGGTACAAAATCTTCGATAGAGTTCAACCCGCTCGCACTTGTTTGGTTTTGTTAAATACCTAGGTGAATGTTATGTTAACGCTTAACTGGTATCACAGTTGATGAACGTAATGATTCAGCCTGAGTCGGACGTCATATGCTGAGATGACGTCAAAGGCTAACGTTACGTAAAGATACGTCAAGTAATTAAATACTTGCGAGGCTGAAGTTTCAAGTTTATTAAAACTACCTCAGATCGTAGACGTCACTTTTCGGCCACGCTTGTTAACATTACCTAGTGTCAAAACTTTTTACTTTCTACCACTATTATTTTATTGCACGCACTTTTCGTCGCCAAATTGTCATAAATTAAAGGCTGGATTAATTATTTTAATCGGATTTTATTACTAAATGAATAGTCATAACTCAAGAAGACAGAATGCTCACAACCCGAACCCGAAATGCTCAGAACCAGAGACCACACAGAGATATAGACTTAAAAGTAAGGGATTACAGATAATATATAACAGTCACAAAAGTTTTATTTATTGGTAAAATTCGCACAGGGCAGATACTATTGCTAAATCAGTTATACATATTATACATTAAGAGTTGCATTTAAATCTCTCGCTTGCAATAGGCACTAGGCACTTCCGGTGGAACACGTAGGGTACTGTATATTTCAGTAAATAGAGCCGTTATATTAAACTTTTTGACTGCAGCATTTTGAAACAAATATTATTCTCTCCGACTGCATTAGCATTCTACAGTAAAATACGAATTTATTCGCAATAGAGTCCGGCAAACATACTCAGTTTTATAACAAAGCTTTGAGGTATAAATAAAAGATTATAACTAGTGTTTCGCTCCAAAGTAAGATCTCGCAACTTACCCGGGTCTAAAACAGCGACTTTGAAAGCCAACCCCATCCCCAACTCATATTTTTATGAGTTAATTACTTATATAATTAACTCAAAAAACGATGAATTGGGAATGGACTTCTAATATGATAAATAGTTTTAGTACTCGCCTTAAAATGTTCTCTTGAATGAAACCCGCAAAGCTTCTATGAGCGGCATGCAATCACCTTCTTTAAGCCATGAGTTATGAATAAAGTATATGAATACTGTACAGAACTTATAAGGTTCTGAACGACAGATGGACAAGTGCAAAGCCACCCCAGCTAACTTATAGAATTACTTCGCTTCATCCGGTCAATTAATGGACAGAAGAAAGTAAGAATGTTGTAAGTACCAGTAACGAAAGCTTTTTTGACGCTGTTAAATTCCGATTATTTTGTTGACAGAATATACGGATTTCAAGTTTATAATGGCTTATTTCGTAAAATGGGCTTAAAAGAATGTTTTAAGAACCACATGTTCTGCAACAAGTCATAGACAAACAGGCAGGTGGACGGACGGAAAAGTTAATGCAATTATTATAGGTTTGCGCTGTTGCGAATTTTTGGCACGGAACCCTAAAAACGAGGGAGCACATGCGACAGGTAAGGTAAATATTGGCCATCTGTCTTGTTGCGAGCTTGCGACAATTCTTCCGCTAGGATAGCGAAGTTGGGAAATTATTGCAATGGATTTACATTAAAACAGCCGAACTTTTATCGCCATCGAATCTATGCCGTATTCCTATACCGTTACTTGTGACAGGATTGCCTATCTTATATAATCATCATCATTAGCTTTATGATGCCTCATGTCGATGCAGTTATCAGAGTGTGATAGCAACCAGAGCTGATGACTTAACGCATCTCCAAAGCACGAGGTTAAGGTTGATGCCAAATTCCGAGAAAAGGGTAAACGCAGACTAGGGGTCTTTGTGCGGAGCGGCTAGGCGGGCGCCGCCGGGCGGTTAGACGGCTCGGCGGCTCGGGCGGGCGGAACGCAAGAATGCGGCGTGCGTGCGGGCGGCGGTGCGGCGGCGGCGCGCGGCGTCCGCTGGGGGATGCGTCGCGGCGCGCGGGGGCGGGCGGGCGCAGGGCGGGCGCGGGCTGGCGCGTGCCGCAGTAGCGTGGAGGCACCGCGGCCGATCGCCCGCTACGCTCCCCCAGCGACGAGCGCGGTCGCACGGCCGCACGCGACTCGGACCCGCGTGGCCCCCTCTCCGTCGGTCCCGGAACCCGTTCGCCCAGTGCCAAACCCGTCAGGTTGATGAGTTTAGTGCGACTTTTGGAGTTTCACGGACAAAGCGCGCGGCGCCGACTGCCGGCTGGCATTGTTGCGCCTCCCGCCTCCCGCTGATTGTTACGAAACTCTGTCTTATTGTATCGCTCACTTGCGCTACGATTGTTTCTGCATTGCGAACTGTCACAAAGAAGCCGATCATTCCGAAATGCACCCTAGACCTAGATCTGTGGATCCATAATGAGACCGAGCGTCGCCCACAGGTACCCGAGCGGTAGAGCTGCAAGTAGTCGCGCCGACAATATCTTGCTACTCGTACTTCCTCATTCACATGCAAAAACTTCGACAAAACGGCGTAAATGTCTCGAGTCTCGTCATCGCATCTCGTTTTGAGATTTATATGTCATACCTACCTGTAATAAACGGTTTTCAGGCAATTTGTTAAATTAAATTTAGTTTGCTATATCATATTTTGAAATGCCGCCAAGATATCGGCAAAAACCACCATCTAGTTGACTATAAATGTCACCGAATGCGATATTGAAGCGAAGATAGTCCAAATCTTATATTATCACCCATTATTCAAAATTATGTTTTGTCGTATAAGAATAAACCTTTGTATAATACTAAGCTTGTGTCACTGAATGACTAACTTGCAATATTAATGAACCTATCTATTAATAATATGTCCCCTATAACATAAAACATAAGTCTGTACTCAGGACAAATCTGGACAGAAACATTAATTAATTTCGGTCTTTAAACTTCTGATAGACAATTTAAGTAGTTCTCCATTCAGTAAGTATAATTTAGTATCCCTAACCCAAATCATTTATGGATAATTGGATACCTATTACTATAGTAAACGTTCATTCAAAGAAACAAAGAAACCAACTCAGCATTTTAATTAACGACACTCTAGGAAACGACTGAAACTATTTAGCGATATATTTAGTCTTAATAGACAAATCGGTTTGACACATGCAACATTACTCGTAGCTATCGTCCACCTTCTTTGGCAATGAATAAATTCAAAACCAACAACAACTGCAACAACAGGCACAATTTACAGACAACACTGACGTCCTTTATATTCTACCACCAGAGCATCCTCAGGAAATGTTGAATTTACAATGCAAAATTAAATATTACATATATAATTACGGATAGTTGGATGCTAAGTCAATTGGCACTGAACCTAAGGCGACAACCGCAATGTTGACTGTTCAAATTCAAAACCGTAGTAAACACAACCTATACTAATTGAAAGGGCTTGTTATATCACTGTAAATGTTTAGTTTTGAGCCTGAAGATGCACCCAAGGTTTTTTGAAAAGGTCATGAAATGTATTAAGCTTAGTAATATTTGCGATTCACGGACGAAATTGTCAATTGCAAGATTTCTGCAAGACTTTGGAATATGCTGATTATCTTCTGGAGTTTGTTTTTACTGGTGTAAATTTCAGCATTGAAATCGATTGAATAATAATACGTACATTATAATTGACTAGGAAAAACTTAGCTACTGGTAAGCTTACTTGTCTATCTGACAGAAAGTTCACCTTGGGTGACGTCATAACTCACACAGTCTAATTAAATACAAAAAGCTATTGTATTAAGCCAGGAAAAGGAATTTGAGGACAAAATTTAAAAAAAAACTAGCCGCCAATTTGAACTATTTTGGTAAATAGTGGTCAAATTCAAAAAAGTGGCCACCATTTTGAAACTTTTTGTATTGGCATCGAATTTTTCGAAATCGATTTCTAACCATTGTAGCAAGCATAGAACAAATCTGTGGTCAAAATTACAAAAAAAATTACCGCCATTTTGAACTTTTTTGCTTCTGGACCGATTTTTCAAAATCGATATCCAACCGTTGTAGCAAAGAGAAACAATTTATTTTGTCAATTTTTTTTAATCTTTAGAACAGGAATTTTTAAAAATTTAACGCCTGAGGGAATGAAACAAAGGTTCAACGTGACCGAAGCCGCGAGCGTTTGCTAGTTATTATTATAAATAAATTAGTCATATATTATTATATAGTTACGGCTGCAGACGTCTCGATTTGAAAAATACAAAGAAAACATACCAAAGTATAAAATCAATTCATTTTCTAGACATGATTGACATTATGACTAAGCACGGAATATCGAAATTGACATATTCTCATTGAAGAACATTTCACCTGTGGTTTCACCAACGATTGTAAGGTTCGAAGTTTCACGAATGCAGTTAGAAGTGTGTTTGGATTTGAATGTCAAAGCGATGGTTTCAGTTGCGACACTATTGGAACTCGAAAATTTAACATCCTAATATCATTGCTAGAAAAAAAACTTATGATTATTCACTTTAAACTGAAGTTTTGTGAAATAGTAATCAGCCCAAAGTACTTCTTTTAATATTACAACTAATATTAGTTGTACTATCTTATAACAGCTACTATTAATAATAGTGTTTTTAAAACATCTTAATGTACTTGTAATTAAATTGAGTTTACCGTCATGCAAGACTTGGTTTAAGCAATTTTGTCTGACTGTTAAACTAGTTTACAATAGAAAACTGTTCTGGTAAAAGCTCGCGTGGTATGATGCTTCTTATCGTTCATTTCGAATAATAGGGTCGTTTTAAAAGGTGAAGTAGATGCAATTAGTATGATCTACGTATATGGAGCATAATAAAGTAAAATCTGTTGTTGTTTTTTTTCAAATACGTTAATAATTGAAAATACTTTCACGACAATGTTTTTTTACTATAGAAGTAAGTACAATTATATTAGTAATCTTAAAGTTACCCTTTAGCTTTTTTAATACCATCTAAGTAACTTACCTACTCTCTTAAGCTCAAATAATACTTTGTTCTCGTGACCTTGATATTACATAGCCTTATACAAGGTTGCATTTATCTGAGGTTGGTTTTTCTGAAATCGGAATTTGCATACCAAATATAAAGCACTTACGTTCTTCTATTATTCGTACATGCTAGACGTACAAGTATGAGCAAGCATACTTTTATATTTGTTCGCCGAGTTTTTGCTAGAAGAATTTTATAATTACTTTCGGCATTTCTTATACGATTTTCTTACGGATTTTTTATAGGCTATAGGATAAGGGTTTAGTAAACTTTATGGTTTGTCACAGTTTGAACAAGTTAGGATATTACGTGTGTGTCTCAGCCAATCTTTCACTACAATTTCATCGGGTTTTATCTCTTTTGCCATCCTTGATTTCTGTGCGCTTAGTACCTACCTTCCTGTCGGTAAACCTCAGTACACGATCACACCAATGCAATTTAACTCTGTACTTAATCAAACAATACGAGTGTATGCACAAGTTTATTGATATAGCTCTTAGATCTTGGTGCATTATATACTACAATTGTTTTCTACAACTGTTTCTAGTAATTAAAAATAAATAAACAGTATCAACTGTATCACTTGAGTGAAGCAAACATATGAATTTGGTTTTAGCGTGTTAGTGGATAACCCTGTTAATGGAATTTTGGTTAGGTGTGAGTAGAGTCTACTTTAGCATTGCAGAAACTACACCAACCGAGGTCGTTCCAAAACATACAAATGCAAGAAAAAACTGTCAAGTGCGAGTCGGGCTCGCGCACTGAGAGTTCCGTACTATCAAGACCCATTCTTAATTACGTTTGTTGTATGGGAGCCCCACCTTATTCTTTATTATAATTTAATTTAACTATTTATTTCTAAAGTAAATATAATATATCTAAATATTCTGTGAAAATTTTAGGCGTCTACATGTTACCGTTGTTAATAACGAGCCAAAACAAGCAAAAAAAATCACGTTTGTTGTATGGGAGCCCCATTATTTTTTTTAAATTCTATTTTTTAGTATTTGTTGTTACAGCAGCAACAGAAATACATCATCTGTGAAAATTTCATGTCTATAGCTATCACGGTTCAAGAGATACAGCCTGGTGACACACGGAGGGACGGACGGTCGGACGTACAGCGCAGTCTTAGTAATATGGTCCCGTTTTCACCCTTTGGATACGGAACCCTAAAAAGTAAAGGAAATCCAAGTTCCGTGGTCGTCGGTGGAGTTTTCGCCTCCCCTCTAGCACTTTTCTTTTAGCAACATAATGTCTCTTTGTGTGGTTACCTACTTTGAATCTTCTGTTGTTCGCTACTCGTGGTTCAATCTGCTAACGAGTTTCTTGTGTTGATTATTAAATTTTTCGGTCGCTGATAATTTGAGTGTTCTACTGTACTTCATTAAAATGTTTATTCCTATTTATTTAATACTATCTTGGCTGACCTACTTGACTATTTGGGAGCTTATGTAGCCATGTATCGACGGTACTTAATTATTTCGTATAAAAAGATGAACAAAGCATTGTATTTCATGTACTGTATGCGATTCCCGAAAATAGCGTTTATTTATTTGTACATATTGAGAATCATCCTTACTCACTCACTTATTCATTCATTGACTCATTATTCCCGACCCAAACGCTTGGATCATCCATTCATCCTGTGTTGCTACAGCCTGTTATGGGCCCTGATGGTCTCCACAATATTCCTACACTCGACGCGGTTCTTCGACTCCTTGCGCCAGTAGATTTATTTACCCATGCTCCTTATGTCTTCTTCCACGGCATCAGTCCAACCTTTGTTTGGTCTGCCTTTTGCTTTTTTTTAACTTGATCATGATTTTCACGGCCCTAGAATCCAGCTTCGTCCGATGTGGCCCGCCCATCTTAAGCGTTGTGACTTACAAAACCAAACGATGGTCTCACGTCTTATTCATGCGCTGGCGGTATTTCCCATCAGATTCTCAGACTGATCCAAATACTATGTTCCTGAGCACTTTCCTTTCAAATACCGTCTTTATCCCTAGTCTTTATCCCTCTGTTTAAGTATCCAGGTTTTGCAGGCATAAGTCCCAAAGCTGTTGAGACGGAAACGGTACGAAATTCTGGACTCAAAAACTCTTGGACCCAGAAAGCGGAATAAATGCACAAAAGTTCTCGGTGATAATGAGAAAAAATTGCCTCGCAGGTTCGGGTTGGATAGAAAAAAAATACAGCAATACTAAGAAGTCTAATGCACAAAAAATACAACTTCAATATACATAGCTGAGTTAGCACAATACTATAATTAATATTTATTAAAGCGATAAGCTTAACTTTTCTGCGTATAAAAGTAACAGCTAAAGTTTAAATAAGTTCATTTTACTGTAGAATATTAATGGGGCGTTTACGACGTTATACAGTTCTGGGGCGTTCTCCCGTGGACTTATCATAAAAGCTCACAATTTGCATTAACCATAAAGCGTATGAAAAGCGTTCAGGGCGATTGATTATTTCTTCTTATCTGTTTCGTACGTTTTCAATACCCTATTGAAATTTATTTAACCTCCGTGTCACAAGAAAAGATGTAAGAAATACTTAATAAGTTGTTTAATTGGTTTTAAATAAATTATAAGTTTGTCATTATTTGCATGCATCACAGCAAGCTTCTAACGCTACCAGCTTCTTTCTATTTTATTGGGAAACGATCATGTACCTTTTGTTTGTTTGAACTCTAGTCGTATTACTTTTTTCCATTAGTAATGATACTTACGATGTAGGTATGGGAGCTTTAAGGGCGTTATTCAATATGCTACCTTATTTAAACGTTTGAAAATTCAAACAATTTTGCAGTAGATTTGAACTTGCTGCTATATTAATGAAAAGAAGTACATCCCAAGAGAATTATACAACTACAAGAGAGCGCATGCGGCTTCGTTGACCTCTATTATATTCCTTTAGGGATGAATTTCCAAAAATCCTTGCTTTACGGATACGTACGTCCTAATTAAATCTATCTATTGGTATATTTTTCAGCTCGATCCGTCCAATGTCTTCCCTCATCTTTACCTTCTATATAAACTGGTTTCATCACTGATGGTCAATATTTAGAGTGGGCCCAAAAACGCCCGTGATCCTCTGTCAATTAAGCTAGAAACTCGTAATTTTAAGCTGAAAAAAACCTTTGATGGTGTGATGGTCCGAGTCTGTCAATTTTGCAACCTCAGTTGCGCTACGAATTCTTAGTTTATTTTTACCATTACATAGAGCGCTATGTGCCCAAATATTTAACACTCCGATTTCGATTTTATGAGGTAAACGAAACCCCTTTATGTATAATCGCTTTTTCTATCAGTCTATTCATCTGTCGGCCACGAATGACCCCTTTTGTTATAAACAGGTAAAACCCTTAAATCAACTCTTATCAAAAGTTCAGGTCAAC
This sequence comes from Coenonympha arcania, assembly GCA_036785405.1. Lineage (NCBI taxonomy): Eukaryota > Metazoa > Arthropoda > Insecta > Lepidoptera > Nymphalidae > Coenonympha > Coenonympha arcania. The sequence continues at coordinate 22,583,805 of CM072082.1, forward strand.
TGATAACTTTGGTATTTCCTGTAGTTCAAAAATTATGAAATTTGCAATAAGCAAAATCTTATATAACAAGAAATTAAAAAATATCAGAAAGGTAAAATTTAAATAAATAAAAATATGTCTTTGTTTCTGCGCAGTCTAAATCTTCACAGAATAGGTTCTATGATCTTGATAGGAAGAAATAATAAAACATTTATGGTTTTTATATTTTGTTTAATGGACCCTAAGTAAGCGGTTTCAACTGGAACTTCACTTTTTTGTTATAGTACAATAATTTATTGCTATATTATTAATTTTATTTATATATAAATGATTTTTGATTGTAACTTTTGCAGAGTATTCCTAATTTTGTATATTTTATTTTAAAATATTGTTTCTTCTGACTTCTGTGCTTCGAATGTGCGTTGTAAATGAGTATTGACAGAAATTAATTAGCAGGACAGATTAATTTGTTTTGCTGTAATCCGCTACTTGAAAAGATTCTGTATGGTACAATATGCAGGAACACTGCCCACATGAAACACCACACACAATTTTCCAACACTTTCTTCGACGCACGTTTCGTCCCGAACCGGGACATCCTCAGGAGATGTTGACTTCACAATGCGAAATCGTAGAGATTCTCTACGATTTCGCATTGTGAAGTCAACATCTCCTGAGGATGTCCCGGTTCGGGACGAAACGTGCGTCGAAGAAAGTGTTGGAAAATTGTGTGTGGTGTTTCATGTGGGCAGTGTTCCTGCATATTGTACCATACAGAATCTTTTCAAGTAGCGGATTACAGCAAAACAAATTAATCTGTCCTGCTAATTATGGATTTCCGCAAAATAACGCCTGCTTCCATTCAATATTTAGAAATTAATTAGGTATGTATATTTTTTGTTGTTTCGATCTTTAGTTTCGTTAGTGTTATGAAGAATATTATGTACTTTTAGTTGTTAGTAAAAGAAATAAATGTTGAAATCCAATAAATTTCTTTTAATATAACACCAATAGACGATTTAACGACACATATTGAATCCACTTGAGCTTACTACAAAACCTGTCAGAATAGTTCTAGTGTGGGAAAAGAGTCGAAGTAATAATTCAACCAAAAGCTGTCAGTGCCGAATTCAATGAGCTTTTACGTTCAGAGCACAGTGTTAGGTTACTACGAACGCTTGTAACATTGGAATCCGTACACGTATTCCAATGTTACAAGCGTAAAAAAATTTGAGATAACTGGCACAGAATAGCAGCTCCGCTTGCATAAATTTCAGTTTTTCACAAATCATGATGGAAAATGGAAGTCAATTATACCGTAGTTTAACGAATTGTTCTCGGAAAATTACAAGCTTACGTGTTAAACTAGGTTATAATCACAGCCTTATTACAATTTATTGTTATTCCAAATTTCAGCCGAATTGTTTCAGTAGTTTTAGCGTGAATAAATAACAAACAAATTATGCGTGAATATGTTCCTCCTACACACAGTACACAGACAAACTTTTGCCTGATATACATTGGATCTATGGCATCAGTCTCTAGAAATAACGTCCAGCCACATATTTCTACCATTTATCGGAATTTGGATCATTCACTTAAGGTTCTCGTCGTCACGTCAGCAGAAAAGATAGTAATATCTCCACAATGTATTTACAAAGTAGACTACATCCGTTAAGTTACTTAACGTCTACAGTAAAACACGCGGTTTACTCGACACGCCGATCGTTGACATGTTAAGTTCGTACTAAGCTTTTTTACGACCACTGTATAGCTTTTCTGCTAAGAGCTATCTTTGTATACAATAATACTAATATTACAATCTGTTAAGAGTACTTTATTCGTAACATTTGTCAACTGAACATTTCGCCCACCCAACTCCCTGGCACTACGCGTTCAAAATGAGTTGAGGATCCAACCTACGCATATTGTGACGTAGCCCTATATCAGGGGGTTCACTGGCACTGTAGTTACAAAGGCTACAAGTAGGTACATACCACCGACCGACTCCCGTAACTAGCCTGAAAGAGATAGAGGTAAGATAAAGTAACGCAACAGAAAGAGAGGACAAAGATTAGGCTAAAAACGTCAAAGGTATAAGGCGCAGTTGCGATCTGAATTGCAATTTATTGTGTCACTGCTAGACTCGCTATTTATTTAAATCACTTTGCAGAAGGAGCCTTCTGTACCGTAAGGCACTGTATGGTATTCTTCACACAGGAATTGATTCGTTTGATGAAATAAAAATAAATTAATTTGAAATCTGCAAACCCTTACAGCCACAGCTTGTTTTTAAGTATTTCAATATGATATTCACTTGGAATAGTAAAAAAATTATAAAATTTTAAAAATACATACGAAACAATATACGAAAGCGTATGCACTCAGGAACGTGTCATAACTTGTCAAGAATCAAGATAGCGATCGTAATTTGTATTATATCCGCAGTTTGCAACTGCACGCATGCGCATTGGCACCAATCGCTGCTAACTCTTTATTGTTTTTATTTTCAAATAATATTTTTAAGCTCATAATAATGTCAGGTATACTTTTAAAATAATTCAGGTGGGTCACGGGGTAATCATTTTAACTGATCACCATTGCTGATTCTTAATCGATACTTTTGTTCATCCACCCCTTGAATATTGTTTGCTGTATAATGTATTATTAGGTGCAAGAAACCGATTTTATAATTTGCATATACCTACGTAGAAAGAAAATAATTAAGTAGTCTCTTATCTTCGAATAATATAAATTAATTTAATAAATCATTCATTCATACTACATACACATCAACCTGCCCAAACCAAATCACCTCATAGAAAGCTGGAAGGAAGAAGTAACGATTTCTCCCATGGAATCCCCACGCAAGGCAGTAGCAAGTTAGCTACTATTAACTAGACGACTGAAAGGATACCATCAACTAGGCCATGTATGAAGTATCTGTAAGTTTCGTAGCAATGTTTATTCGCAAAAACTGACATGAAGGCTATAAAAATCAGTGGTAGTGGATTTTAACAGTACGAGTACAACGCTTGAGCGAAGGCGATAACTTATCTTGACATCGAGATCTGTGCTGTGACCAGCAGGGCTAGACAATGTCACATAAGCGTTTGGCGTTAACGCTAGTCGCTAGTCGACAAAAATGTATGGACAAAACAAATGACTGTAGAAAAACCACGACATTAATTAACTAAACACGCTGTGTTTGAATAATTAACTACGCTAACTCGAACGCTCGCTGGCGTTCTCGCGAATCTTGTAGATAACTTTAGCGTACTTCGCTTGACAATTGACAGCCGACAGTATCAAACACAGCGTGTTTAGTTAATTAATGTCGTGGTTTTTCTACAGTCATTTGTTTTGTCCATACATTTTTGTCGACTAGCGACTAGCGTTAACGCCAAACGCTTAAGTGACATTGTCTAGCCCTGCAGGCTATGAAAAACTACGCAAAATAGGTGCCTTTGTTACATAAAGCGAACGTGTTTTATTCCACTATTGGTGGTAGGGACTCTTCTTCCGGAGTTAGTCCTGCGCATAAAATTTTACAAATAATAATAGACAACCCTATGTCGGCACATTCTATATGTTCCATTATTCAAGGGCTGATTTTTACCCACGACGGAACGGAGTACGGGTATATGTGTTTAGGGTGAGAGACCGTTTGTACATTACTCTATTAAAAAGATTTTATGTTTGTTTGTATGTTAAATCGTTCACAAAAACCAATAATGCAAAAATATTTTTGTTTGTTTGTTTGTTTGTTTGTTTGTTTGTTTGTTTGTTTGTGTGTTAGTTTGTGCACATCGATGTTCCCATTTATTTCAAGAACGGCTTGACCGATTTAGATGCAGTTTTCTGAATAATGTTTGGTGTTCAGCGGCAATGGTTCTTAGATAGTTGTTACGAACATCGATCACCAGGGGGCGCCATAAAATACATTTATATTGCAAACGAATGTTCCCATTTATTTCAAAAACGGCTTGACCGATTTAGATGCAGTTTCCTGTATAATGTTTGGTATTTATTGGCGATGGTTCTTTGATAGTTGTTACGAACATCGATCACCAGGGGGCGCCATAAAAAACATTTACAGAGCAAACGAATGTTCTCAATTATTACAAAAACGATTGAACCGATTTGGATACAGTTTTGTATAAAATATTAGTGAGTCATTGGCAATGGTTCGTAGATAATTGTTCTTGTGATTGAACAGCAGGGGGCGCCACAATAAACGTCTCTTTAAGACTTGGAAGGGGTGATGCCTTCAAACGCTGCTGGAGGAGCTAATGGCTAGTTTGAAGATTAATTTTCATTTTTTAATAATAATATAATTTAAATTACATTAATATATTAATATAAAAACTATAAAACAAGTGGAAAATTAAAAAATTTTAAAACACCCACGACTTTTGCAGACTTGTAATTGAAAAAGGATTAAATAATTTTTTTGAAACTCCCCGACTAAAGGAAAGTAAGAACTAAGAACCTATCAGTATAATTACAAATCCAAGAAAATCCGTCGGAGCTGCCATTGCTATTTTCGTTTCCAATATCAATTAATGTAATTAGTAAGTAATGTTATACTGCCGGTATATAAGAAGTATAAAGAAATTGAATTAGTCATCAACTGGTAAAACAGCACCATCAACACCGTCATAGGCAAAATACAGCAGCTCCGGCGGATTTTCTTGGATTTGTAATTATACTGATAGGTTCTTAGTTCTTACTTTCCTTTAGTCGGGGAGTTTCAAAAAAAATATTTAATCCTTTTTCAATTACAAGTCTGCAAAAGTCGTGGGTGTTTTAAAATTTTTTAATTTTCCACTTGTTCAATCGTCAGATAAACGTTAACTGAGGAACAAATGTGACGTTTTGACAAATTTTGTAGCATTTTCGAGCATTCCATTTTTAACATATCTTAAAATAGACTAAATTTATCAGAAGATCCGAACCAAAATCGACGTTCACCGGGCTGAATAATAGAATGAGACCAGCGGGCTTGATTATAGAACAAGGCTGAGAATAGGTTCGGATCTTTGATACTTAATCAATATGTCAATTATTCTACCGTGATGTATTCTGTTATTTCGGTTCAAAAGGCACTGTAGCCGACGAGATAACTGGGCAAAATGGGAGTGAATTTTTTAAATTGAGATCAATATTAGGTGACTACTGCTTCGACAACACTGTCTGTGCCGTCTTATTGTCGGTGACATTGCTGTGATGGCTGCGATGAACAATCGGCCTAAGGCTATAATATTTATATACATATACTAGCTGACCCGGCAAACGTCGTTTAGCCATATAAATTGTTTTCCATATTGGGACATAAAAAATTGATAATAACCTGCTCCCAGACTCAGAGAATATACGCTGAAAATTTCAAAACAATCGGTCCAGCCGTTTCGTAGGAATTTGGTAACAAAGAAAAGCGAGAGAATTTTATCTATTAGAGAATATAAACCATCGACAGACATTAATCACCATCCTGGATTTGAAATTTGTAATAGTGTAGTATTCTATTAGTCAAACCCTTTCATTGTGGGGGTTGTGAAAAAAATGCTATCATTTTTGGAAAAGAGCTAATACACTGCTGGACCGATACTAACCAAACAGTCTAAAACCCACCACAAGAAAACTGTCTTTCAAATAAAAAAAACGCATCGAAATCGGTCCATACGTTTGAGAGCTACGATGTCACGGACATACACACACAGACATGGACGTCCAACTAATAACATCCCTCTTTTGCGTCGGGGATTAAAAATAGAGGTCACGCGAGTGAAACTGCGGGCATTCCCCAGTTGTTCAATAAATTTGAAACTTGCTGTAATTTATTATTAGCAAATCCGCTTCATCGCATGCCGACCGCCGCGAATGTGGTTAGAGACATGGCTGTAAAACTACTCTCGAATGGTGGAGACATCTAGCACATGCCTATCTCGTTAATTAGTTAAATGGATCGCTTATTGGCATACGAAGGCGACCCGCTGTAGCGTCGTATTTTGGGAATGTGGGAAATTATTCAATCAATCTGTGAATGGTGATCGTCACTAAATGAAAGCTACTGAACCGATATTGATTCATTCGCTAGATTTAAACTATAACAAGACATTTGCAGTACCAGCAGTTGTTTAGTTTTATGTGATGCGTATTAAAATAAATATAATAAAAAAACTAATTAAAAATAAGCGTGGATTTTCTCTTTGTGTCATGAGATCTTGTTTCTCACTATCGCGTATCACGGGAAGCATTCAAGAAGCACCCCATAGAGAAGTCGTTAAATGCTGCTGAGCTTCGGGCTATAAACGAAAACATTGACATAAATGACCGAAAAAATGAGTTGATATTTTGCACCTTCAACGGATTGGATCGATTTTAAAATTTTGTTTCAATTTCATATTGAATCCTATGAAGTTCTTGAGAAAAAATCCATGACTAGCGGACTTAGTAAATATATGAGTTCAGAGCGGAGTTCAGAGTATATTGAGCTACGACACCATAGAATAAGCAGAGTTTCATCCAAGTGCCCCGAAAAGCACGTTGAGGCGTTATTATTCTCCAACCTACACAGGAGTAGCGGTAGCGATCCTGCCGTCAGCGTCGGAGGTCGTGGGTTCGATTCCCACTACTGGAAAATGTTTGTGTGATGAGCAAGTTTTCAAGTGTCTAGTTGTTTTTCAATTTATTATATTTATGTATATGAAACATTATGTATATTTATCAGTTATCTAGTACCCATAACACAAGCTATCGCTTACCTTAGATAACGATGGGCGTAGATAATGTCCTCATTTTATATTTATACATCTTTTTTTTAAAATATTTTTTTCATGTATGAGAGAGGAGGCTTCTGCCCAGTTGTGGGGTATACATATATGATGGCGTCTACATAAAGAAAAGACGCGAAACATGCTCAGTAATTCAGCATGCGCCTTACTGTTAGCTGAGAATCACGTAAAATAAAGAACATAAATGAATTGAATCGGCAAGCGCGCCCGCCCGCAAGCACCGAGCTGCATCATAAATTTTCATCAAGAGATTTACAGGCAAGTGAATGAATACAGAAAAAATAACCAATCGACCGAGTGCAAAAATGAAAATTAAAAATTGACCAATACTGCTGCAAGAGGAATTTGAGTTTTAATATTATGTAAAACGAAGATGTTCTTCTTTAATAACAACACAGTAATCGAGCCCCGAACTTTGGTCGTTTTCTCTATGCGTCTGAGTGTGTATATGTATGTGGATTTGTTTGCTCACGTGTTTGTATGTATGTGTTTGTGTTTGTTTAGGATTCTTCGCTAAAAAGAAACTAAGGGCCATTTTGTTTTCCATCTATCCAAGTATCTGCCCGCTTCGAGAATATAAGCCTCTTTCTCTTAGAAATGAGTAACCTAAAATAATGTACTTTAAAATTATTTATATACAAATATAAAATAAGAACTGGTCAAGTGCGAGTTAGTTTCGCGCCATTGCTTGCGAAATTAAAAACGAGCAAATAAGTCACGTTTGTTGTATGGGATCTTTATAAACTATTTTATTCTGTTTTATGATCCTATTTATATTTTATCCTTTGGGTACGGAGCTCAAAAACGAATTTGGTGTTACGAAACCCCTTATAACACGAGTTCTATACTCGTACTTGCCAGCTGTTTTTCTTTTAAATGACTAATTAATAATATATCGTCAGTCATTTCAAACTTCCAGTATTAAAATAACTTCCAGATATTAAAATACTAGTTGATTTGTGATAACGAAATTAACAATTTATTACCAATTATTATCACTTAAACAATAAACATATTACTCGTTTAAATATTTAATTAGCAGATCTATTTGCCCATCCAATGATTTGTGTTTATAATAAATATTTTTCCAACAAGCTATAATAATAATAATTGAGTTGGAATAACCAATTCGTCGTCGTGAGAGTTTAACGTTAGAATATCATGAAAACATTATCATGAAGTTTTAAAACTCTTAATAGGTATCCATAACATTCCAATTTGGTGAAGATCAACTTTATAACATCAATACCTATTATTTTAGGATTTGGTTTTGGTCGAAGGTTATATTGAACAGTGTTGTTGCAGATTGAATATTCCACTATTTATTTATTTTACCTTCTTCTTCTTCCTTCTTCATAACAAAATCCTTCACAATTTTCTATTAAACTCGTATGTATATCTAACTGTAACAAACAATCATGATTAAATGCTGTCACATTTTTACAGCTACCAATCATCCAAATAAATCTATATAACACAAAGAACATATATAGTCTTCGATAGCTACAATGCAAATTCCAAGCTTGGAAGAAAAATAATCCGACGACTTATTACTTTGTATTTTATTAAAAACAACCCTTCTAGGATCACTTTCAAGTCCTTTGTCCATCAATTATGAGCCGCTTTTCTGCGGAATGTGGGATATACTAAAGCTTGTCGTCCCTTGGAGATGTAAATAATACAAATTTTCAAGTTAATCCTATCAAAAGTTACGGCATTATTGCAGTTATTTATCATGGTACGGGACCCCTCGTTAGCTAGTTCGACTCGCACTTGGCTACTTTTTAAGAAAGATAAGAAACTAATTGAAACCACGATAAAAAAGATTTAATAGAAAAGTAAAGGGAAGAGCACTAAAAAGTACAATCTTAAAGTTAATAAGCAATCTAACTTTAACCTCAACTTATATCTAAGCCCGGTCCGTTGCGCGTTATTTCTTATTTTTAAGTGTTTTTTGCGATATTTCTTTAGTAATTAAATGTATTGGTTATATATATATATTTAAACAAACTTAATTTTGTGTGGTCGTGTATGTGCTAGGTGTAAACTGCCAATAACTTTTTGATCTTAGCCAGAAATAATCTCGTTTTCGTCTTCGGTGACGTCCTGGTGACCATTGCGGCGCATAAACGGCCTCAGGCTGCAGAACAGGGCTTTATTATAAACTCTTGCTCTAATGTTAGATATGATGACTATTAAACAAGTGGAAAATTAAAAAATTTTAAAACACCCACGACTTTTGCAGACTTGTAATTGAAAAAGGATTAAATATTTTTTTTGAAACTCCCCGACTAAAGGAAAGGAAGAACTAAGAACCTATCAGCATAATTACAAATCCAAGAAAATCCGCCGGAGCATCTAAATCGGTCAAGCCGTTTTTCAAATAAATGGGAACATTGATGTGCACACACAAACAAACAAACAAACAAAAAAAAATTTTTTGCATTATTGGTTTTTGTGAACAATTTAACATACAAACAAACATAACATTTCATTAATAAAGTAATGTACAAACGGTCTCTCACCCTAAACGCATATACCCGTACTCCGTTCCGTCGTGGGTAAAAAAATCCACCACAAGACAATCAAAATGGCTTTAAAAGATCTATTGTCTAGATACGAGTAGTTCAGCGACGCAAAGGATTCATCTTTTAGTTTAACATAATTTTACAAACACTAAACAATGGGGGATTTGTATTTACTACTCTGTTAACAAAGGGAAACCACTTGGCCTGTCGACCAAACGGAAGTTATTGCGCTGTTTGAGGGAGAGAGCTTATATTGAGCCAAATACCGACGTAAAAAACTATAATAATGAAAAGAACATAATATTATCTTGAATATTATTCGAGCTTATCACCTACCGCACTTCACAGGGCAACAGCTAGGGTAATTGAGAATCTGACACAAATTACCGGCAATGTATTACTACCATTGTCAGTTGACAGAAAAAAAATCGGCCTTGATTACTCATCTAGAACGTATGCTCCTTATCTATTAATCAAGAAATTGCTAATCAAGAACTCTATTATTGATAAATTAAATTCAATACTTAATTAATCATATTGTAAGTACTTACCTGCACACTAATAGGAGCAATTTTTAACCTACTTTAATAATAATCCTTCACTAACGAGTGTTTTTGGAACAGAGTGTTAGCTGTAGAAGAGGTGCAGGAACCAAAATTAATGAATAACCAGTTTTCAATATACGAGCAGTCCACGCTATCGCTAAATATATGAAAACCGCAAAATTCCCGTTCATTAATCGCCCGTTTATATTGAATATTAAGTATAATTAAAACTTAATTAATTGCTCAGCATAACGGAGATAATATAAAGATTTAATTTCCATTTTCAAAATAAAAAAGCGTTGTTATAAAAACGAGGCCGCTGCACAGTAGATGAGTTACATTTTAATTGATGCACTGTATGACATAACATACATACGTATATTATAGTATGTTATACTGACGCTGCCAGAATTATTAATTACCATAATGGACCTACTTTCCACTTTCGGGCACGATTCGTGCTATAGTGATTCTGTAGAAGAATTCCCTTGAAACACTCAATAATAAATTTTATTTTAAGGTTTCAAACCTACCAGTCCGCGAAATTCAAATTTTATTTAGATTTTCGGAAATATTAGTCTAACTACACTTTGTAGGTTTATGGCAATGAAATATTTATGCATCTACATGTGTTTTCGAATTTAAATTTTCGCGCCCGGAGGAGGAAGGAGGATGTGTACTGTCTTCCTTAACCAAGAATAATTGATGCACGACTTTATTCATTTCAGTAGATGGAATTCCTTATTTTCATTTTATTTCACACGAAATCAAACGATTCTAATAGTGCGATCATAGAAGTATATTTTATAAGTGTGCGATTGACACAAGCTGGTAGAAAATATATGTCTCTAGCAGATAAACAGACGGACAGACAGACGAACAAGAGCAAATTCACCCAAGTAATCTCGTCGACGTAATTAGATCAATCTATAAATAAATAATTAAGGTGGATGATCCCAGTTAGCTCACTAAATTCACAATATGTTAATAATAATTTGCATGTTTAAAAAAATACATAGTTGATTTAGCATTTAGGTCGAAATTGGGAATAACCGATCATGAAACTATAAATGATAATGATCATTAAATAGCATATTATTTACGCAATTATTACTGTCATAAACGTAAACTATGCCATTTGTCTACTTAATGTGAAACCCTAAATAATAGAGTTTGGTGGAGTACCTGCGACTATCATCCACAATTAATGATTAATTCTGTAAGTACGATGCGTATGAAAGATTATTCCTGAAATAATTAAATAAAAAAATGATGTAAAATATATCCAATTTTTTATTGCACCTCGTTCTAGAACTCATTAACGTTTATTTTATTCGATGGTAGTTTTTATGAAGTTTTCCTCGATAATAAAGACATTTCACACTCCGAGTACCAGTTAAGCTTAAAAAGGTAAAGAAAGTTTTGATAAAGCAGATTTTTTGAAAATCCTGTGGGAACTCAGGATAGCATGTACCTTTCTGGGATTTTAAAACTATATCTGTGTAAAAAATCATGTTCCTTGATCCATTGCAGCGTGATTAAAGGACAAATCAACCAACAAACTCATATTACATTATAAGTGTGAGTGAAGCTTCACAACTTCATCTTATACTGGATTGGAGAATGCCCCCAAAAATCTCCTGAGTTTATGTACCTAACACTTCAAAACCTGTTAACTCACCTGAGCTCTATGAAACTACAATAAGCGGTCAAACTTATAGCGCCCTAACCTATAACCAAACCATAACTTCGGTTTAAATATAAACTTCAATAATTCGATAGAAAAACTTGGCAATTGAACGCATTTCATAACTAATACCCAATCTATCTCCATGTGAAGGTTGAATAGCTCACTTTGCTTCCGTGCAGCTGCGCCGAAGCTATTCAACTATTTTTCCCTCAATAGAGAAATACATACAGTATGTCCGAGACTTAACTAGTTAGCAATATTGTACAATAAATTTTTCAACCAAAACTTTTTATTTTAATTTATTTTTTATCTAATTAAATCCCACAAAAAAATACACATCCTGATTTTTTAAATTTGCTACTTTAGTAAATCATAAAATATTTTGTATTATTGCGCGCTATTTTAGTAAAGCATACATGGAAATTATATGTTATGCCTGTAGGTACAATGATCAGGGAAAAGAAAAATCGTCTATGTTTGATAAGTTAGCCTTAAATAGAGTTTCAAAAATTTCTGGCGGACCCCAGAGATTAAATAAAAAGGGACTTAAGTCACATCTTAGAAAATAATACTTTAAAGGTATAATTAGTATAACGTGGAGTAAAATGACGGGAGTGTTGTGGAACCACAGCGTGGAACACTTAGTAGAAAAATAGTTTCGAAAAACTTTTAAAACAAAACTCCATTTTAAATTAACTTCATATCGATTTCTAAAAGGGTAAAAAGTCGTGCACATGAAAAAAATCATAGCTGATCAGTGGTGTGATTTTTGGAAATATAAAATTGTACATCGGCCAACCAACGACGGTAACAATAGCAGTCATCAGCAGCCAATTGTCGCCTTGGCTGCGTAACTGACGCAAGCATTTACCAATCAGTGCATAGATGTTTGCTCATCGCTGCTGTAAGTATTTTTTCAGAATCAAAGGGTAGTATGCAGCGTTTGCGTAGCAGTTTTGGTGCCAGGTACAAATCTTTGAAGTCAAGGTTTACACCTCAATTCAGAATACCTTTCTTCAAAAAAAACCTTTCTTCAAAATTTTAATTTCATAAACATGATCAATAAATGTAATATTTTCAAATTGAATTACACAGAAAAGAAATGCGCTAAAATATGATGGTACTTTTGCGGATATTTTTTTGACGGAAAAAATACATTTTCTTTCGCCTAGACACCCACGCCAGCGTCCGAAAAGAAACTTTGTTTCAAAAATAAGCAAAAAATCTTGAAAGTAAAGTTTATATTTTCTAGAAAATGGTGTCTTATGTTTCGTGTTCGAGGACATACTTTTTACCAAAGCTACTATCATAAGTTGAACAAGAACCAAATAAAAAACATCAAGTCTTAGCGACTTATTATAAAAAAAATGTCAACGCATACGCCATGGCCTAGTAATATTTGATCTATGTATTTAATCAGGTCTTTAATCTACCCTATTTACTATAACCTCCCATAAAACTATCCGTATATTTAAGTAGGTACTGTTTTCCGATGAAACCGTATTTTTCCCGACAGAAGACTTCGGGCCTTGGCTGCAAGCCAGCCAGAGAACCTTAGTCTGCTATAGGCTAGATACGTCTATGATCTATTATTACTGAAACTTGAAGACGAAATTTTCAGGTTGAATTTGTGTGAAATGAAAAAGTTTTCACCGCAATTGTACTTATCACTAGGAAAATCTTTATTTATGGTTTCACATTATTTTTGCTCAATACGAGTCCCATGGTACTCAACTGCTTCAAGAACCTAGCACTAGAGAAAAATAAAGATTTTGAATTTAGAACTTTATGTCAACTAATTCTACAAGAAGAAGAAAGAGACAATTGTTGTAAAAACTTACAGTAGTGCTGTACTTACAGTAGGGTATAAAATGACTGTCGATTTCTCACCCATTAAAAATATTGAATAGAATACAATTATTTCAATTAATTTGATGGCGGTAACTATCAATTTTACATCTCGATCACTTTATGAAATATCTTACTGATTGCTAAACTGCCGGGGAGTAACAATAGTTATTTGTTATGCAAGGGCGCAAAATGGATTTTTGGGCCGAGTGTCAAATTTGAATGCTGAGCGGCGAAGGATTCTAGGGTTGAACCCTGAGCGCAGCGAGGGGTTCAAAGAATAGAATCCTGAGCATAGCGAGGCATTCAAAGGACACGAGACCCAAAAAAATTTGCGGCCGTACATAACACAAAATTTTTCATCTCACCACAGCGAGGAAAATTACTAGAAGAACACTTGGATCGGCATTGCTAGTATGTAAGATGTTGTCTTGAGTAATACTCTGCAATAACTTCACTCACTTAATTAAATCCACCTTAAATCATCACTCATCTTATTACAAAACAGTAATGAATAAAAACTAAATATTATTATTTATCACGATTAGAAAAAAAATGAGTTACTTTTTTTCTACTTGTATTTTGGATGCGTTCAGAAATATCAATTTCTTAGAACCAACGATAATAGAAGATTAAAAAAAATAACAATAATTAGATAAACAATAAATAAATACCATGGATTTAATTAGATTTCCTTTATAATTAACAAAAAATAAAAAAATAGGAGTTATTATTTTTATTGATATTCTAAGAAAATGTAAAAACAAAAAGTAATGTACACCTATACAAACTCAAAGGTCGAACTTCGTTACTGACCGACTGACATTATTTAAAAAAAAAAGAAGTCTTCAGTTTAATTGTGACACCACACATGGCTATTTGTATTTGCCTATTTTTTATATTTGTCAAATAACTTCCATATGTGGAGAGTATATTTGCCAAAATTATTGCCATATTTGCCTGTTTGGCAAATACAGCCAATAACATATTTGGCTCTATGAGGTCGAAAATTTTGGCAAATACGCGATCATCCAATCACAAATACAAATAGTCATGTGTGGTGCCACAATTAGACATTATTATAGACGCAATACGAGATTACGTCATGTTCGAATTTAGAAATGATTTGCGGCCCTAGGGCGGGAAAGGATTTTCATACTACTTTCTCGCCCTAGGGCGGGAAAGGATTTTCATACTTCTTTCTCGCCCTAGGGAATATAATAGCATTTCCCGCCCGCATTTTGGGCATTAAAAATCTCCTATCCGAGCGGGTGAGATGAAAAGTAATTTCAGTCCGTAAATCGTTATAGCATACACGTTTATTTTCAATGGCGACACGCGTTTAACTTTACGTTACGTTACGTTTACGTTGGTGACGTCATTTTAAATTCAATATGGCGGACTGCCCAAGATAGCGGACCCGTTATTCATTTGTACCTACTCTCATAATATGCATATAAAGCTTGGTTTTATTAAACTTTTTCCTATTAATTATACAACCAAATTGCATCACGTGAAAAGCTTAATTGTGAGCAGTAGTAGTACTTAAACCTGAGAACAGAAACAAAAATCAGAACAATTTTTTTATCGCCGAGCTGCGTTACAAAAAATGTTTGTTTTCGGAGACTCGAGTCCGTCATCAGGAAGATATTACCCTCAATTTGAGTGAAACTCCAGAAAAATTCGCTCAATATAAACTTATACTTGTGCGTTTTGAGACATGCTTTAATAAACAATTGGTTACACAAGACTCTTGTACTGATTGTTACTTATTAGAATAGAATGAAAAATACTTCATGCCATGTAGGCATAGCATACAGAGACTCTTATGACAAGTCATTTAATTTTACACTGTCTCTATAATTGTGAAATTTATTTCACGACTTAAAACTAAGTTTACGAGGGTTCACGAACGCGCCCTGCCACTGAGAAAAAGCCGTCAGCCCGGTATTGTGTGCGAGTTCTAAAGATGTTATCTTAAATTACGTGATTGTTATTATAAAGAAGGCAAAACATTGTTAGGGACACGTCATATCCAATGATGTTGGACAGATTTGAAAAGCTTTACCTTTACTTGCTGGAAAGGCAGGACACAGTGTCGTATAAACAGAAAAATTCCATTCAGAAGAAAAACTTCCTGTATAATCCCTGAATGGATGATACGAATTTTGTATAGAACTGCAAGCCCTCGGCATACAAGAGCAGATTTGCATTTAAGCGGCGCAAGACAGGGATCAATGGAATATTGTAATATCATAGACGACTTATATGGCCTTGTATTACTGAGACATCACTGAACTTTTTAAAAGTTTCTTTTAAGTTATTGTTAACTCTTTCTGACTACTATACAGATCTTGCCTAATTGCAATGGTGCCAAGATTACTGGCTGCATTTCCGCGCTGAACAGCTAGGTTAATTTGTTGCTTAAAAATTGAGCCGGCCCTACTGTCACCGAATCAGGTTACTACCTATTATCAGGCGCCTATTAACAGGCGGGGAAACGTTTCGGAATTGTTGCCACTATATAATTTCATGGTCACCCGGGTCTGTACGACAAACGGGACAAAATGTGTAACTCAACTCTACGAGTCTCTACGACAAACGGGACAAAACTCTAAAATATAGAGTCATATTTGCGACGCTTACCAGATTCATCAGTCTCAGTTACGGTTCCCGGCATTGATTCTGTTTCCCTGATATGAGTTGAGACATTTTTTAATACGTCATGATGCAACACACATCACGCCTAAGCTCGTTCTCTGGGGGCCAGTCTCAATCCATCAGGTTTCTTGCCATCAAATTATCACGTTATATAAAATTTCAACCTCTTACAAGGCATAGGCATTACTAATCTTAAATTTAGAATAATATATCGTCCTTTTTCTGTATACACTGGATTAAGTTAGAGTCTGACGCGTTGGTCAATAGTGCAGCGTCAATCCATCAGGTCTCAAAATTAGAATAATTTACCGTCTATTTTCGATATCCACTGGATTAAGTAATAGCTTAACACGCTGGCCATAGTACTTTGGCCGAACTTTTATACACTTCCAAGAGCATTATAGAGAACAATCAAACATGCGGGCTTGGCGACCAAATGTAAAATTGTAATTTAGCGGTAATGTATTGTAAAGTATAGCGGTAGCGATGGTCTGCCTTCTGCGTCGTGGGTTGGATTCCCACAACTGGAAAATGTTTGTGAGATGAGCATGAATGTTTTCTAGTGTCTGTGTGTTTTCGATATTTTATATTTATGTATATTTATCAGTTATCTATCCACTACCCGTAACATAAGATATCGCTAACTTTAGGGATAGATGGCAATGTGTGTAATGCCCTGATTTTTATATTTTTTTATTTATATTTACTTTATGCAGGTTCCATCATCTCTTCTTTCCATTAGTTTCACGGAACGTACAATAAGGTTCAATACGGGGCTCCGTATTGGAGGTCTATAGCATGTCTATAGCGACTGTCAAGTCGAGAAAACTCGAACACTTTTCAATTAAATTTTCCCACGCCACATTTGCATTCGTAGATGAAATCTCATTGCACTTTCGACGCAGTGTCCTTGTACATAGCAAGGGGGTGGAAGTAATTTAGTCCGGGCCGACTACTTGCATCGTTTAGACGTTCACCAAGTGTGATGCAAGTTATCGCAATAGCGGTGCAGTATCTGTTCAGTGCTTGATAGTTGGTGATTTAATTTTCGGTAACTTGCTCAGCGGATCTGGGGGGCTATTCACGTTACGTGTCGGCTACATTTCGTGATGTGATATGTTTAAAAAGGTGATGGTATTAACGTACATGAGCAGACGATATTAAATTCAAAACATTTTTGCGAACACTGAAAAATAATTTTAATTCAATTGACATAGAGCATAAAATTGAATGTAGTTGTAGAGATTGATATTACTTAAGCGCGTCAAAGTCGAGCATTATATTTCCTATGATGAAATACATTAAATTTTACACTCTAAGCCAATAGGTATAAAGTTCATTTTTCAGTGTTAATATTTTTTTCTTTTTCCTGTTTCACATCACTGAGTGTGTGCAAACCTTACGAGAATGTCATAGCTAATTTGTAGCCTTGTCCGATATTATTATATCATTAATTCCGTAATTCATGCGTAATATAAGAGCAAACAATCGGATTAACGGAATGTTGTCAAAAACACGCATATTATAATATTATCTCATTTGAAAAAGACGTGTCACCTAGTCTACACGCAATTAAGTCTCGCGTGCCATTCAAACAATGTAAGTGAATAGGAATTAAATTAAATTGTTTACATTAACTTCTGAATTGGAATCTAAATGGATTAAAGTAATTATTTTCAAATTATATGTTGTTACATACAGTCACAATAATTGTAGTTTTTTTTAACAAACAAAAAATACTCTTGTAAAGAATACGTAACTTCATCGAATCACACATTTATAATACATAAGTAGACTCATACACACTCGCAAAAACTAATGATTACTTATTACTCAAGTACGAGAATTATTAGTCAGACTATTATTTTTTATTACTTAGGTATTTTGAGGTAACTCTAAAACACACAAACTCTAAAATAAACAAAAATAGTAAAGGTTTATTGGTGAGTACCCAGTCAAGGTACGATTAACCAAATGGTCATTGTGAAAGAAAACTAACAAAGTGCAATTTGTCAGAGCTTAACTGCGTTCGGTAACGATTATTGTCTTGTTACTGTTCACTGTTCAGGAAAACCGCCCTAAGTCTGTCTTTAAACTAATCTATGCTTTAAACGATTGTGGCTTTAGACGCCTGATACTTCATATCCGGCCTCAAGCGCTCTCTGTGAAATGAAAGCTTAACTCAAAATATAAATTTTCTTTCACGTATCAACAAAGGTTGTTGTGAAGAATTTCTCTTTCATCCCGTCACTGAAAAGCGACAAAGTAGGTAGGTTAAAAAATAACTCGAGGTAAGTCATTAATCATTGTAGGCAATATTAATAAGCCATTCTCAGTATTATAATCATACTCAGTATAGATATTGCCTAGACAAGACTCAACCTTGGTTATACATTCGTTGTTAGTTTTAGCATTTTACAAGATATTATATTTTCGTTATAGCTGTCCCACTGTTCGTTACAGCCGACGGACGTCCACTGCTGGACAAAGGCCTCCTGCAATGGTTTCCAGCCCGCACAGTCCTGTACCACTTGTATCCAGCGCCTTCTCGCGACTTTTTTAATGTCGCCAGTCCATCTGGTCGGAGGTCTGCCCACACTGCGCTTTCCCGTGCGGGGTCGCCATTCCAGCATTTTGGGTCCCCAACGTCCGTCGGTTCTACGAGCTATGTGCCCCTCCCATTGCCAGTTCAGCTTCGCGATACGTTGAGCTACGTCGGTGGCTCTGGTTCGTCTACGGATCTCTCCATTTCTGATTTGATCACGTAGAGAAACTCCGAGCACACATCCCACTTTGCTTTTAATACAAGAAACGTATCGTAATCGTAAGAACCAAGAAACGTACGAAGTGCTTGGCTTCCTCGTTTCCTCAGGTCTGAACCACAGTGAACCCTCGCGACTTCAGTCGTCTTCACCACCTGACCTGGTTTGTTTCATCTGTGATAGTCTTACTGTAGGTACCTTTATTCTTTTTTTTGCATCTGTTATCTTAACAATCAAAATATTGCTCTTTTAAATCGATTTTGAAACAACAACAACCGCATATTGTCACGCGTACCAGTTTGGTTTCGGATGTGTACCTAAAAACATGCGCAGTCATATATAATTACAATGATGATGATAGTAAACTGTGAACCGGGTAAACTCTCAGAATACTGAAAACTAGTTCGCAGTTGGTTTACAGACTTGGTAGGAACACCCGAGATATTTTACTAAGTTTATTGAAGCCATCTCGTCGTTTTGAGCTTCAGAATTTTCGTGGAGAGCAACTTCCGAAGCGTCGCGGATTCGAAGCGAAGTTTAAAGTGTGCTTTGCTTCACCTGATAAATTCGAAACTGATAAGTGACATTTGAGTCCAAAACAATAGTGTTTTTATTGGGAAGTAAACTGCTGCAGCTTAAGCTAAAGCTTTAGAGGTACTTAAGATATGTACTATATTTTACAAAACTAATGTTGTCTTGAAAGTCGAATGCGCCTAGCGCTTTTAATATTGGTAATGTTACCTTAATATTGTAATTCTGTACAAGATACATTTTACAACATCAAGGATCCCTATTGAGTTGTGGGCATCATTTGTGTTCGTCTGTTGTGTTCATTGATGTTCGTTTGTGTGTTTGTGTTCGTTTGAGTGTTTCCGATTTGTTGTTTCCTTTTATTAAAATAAAATGGCGTTTGTCCTTAAGGGGGATAGGCGCCATACGGGCGCGAAAATTAAAAAACTGGGAAAGCGCTATTTTAATTTAGTTTAGTTTAGAGATTTTGCACAACAGAATCGACCACAATATAATGTTTTGGGAACCAATATGATATAATGGGAATTTTTGAGCAAAGTTTTTATTAAAAACATGTAGATGTATATTGTAATGACGATTATATGTGTAATTCATTGCCATAAACCTCCTATGTGAAATTAGTCTCATGTTTGCGAAAAACTAAATAAAATTTTGAATTTAGCGGGCTAGTTTGAACGAAACACCACAATCTTACACGGTCCTTTGTCAAACTAAGTAACGACTCTGAGAAAAGGACTTCAGAAAATCGATGTCTTCACTCTCCACACAATATTGTAAAAACATCGAGTGTTTTTTTAAAGAAAGGTACCCTAGTTCCCCTCCATAATATGCGAGTTTAATTTGTATTTACAAAACTGTTGTACATCACTTACAACTTCAGCTAAGTCACTAATTTTTAATGAAATTAGAACGACTGCGAGTAAGTTAAGTTCGTTGACTATACATCTCGTTAACTTGTAAAACCTACTTAGCCCTGATACTTTTCCTTTTAACTTCATTACATATTGTGCTACTGTATCCATTAGCAATCACTTTGTACAAGCAACTATTTAGTTAACAGTGATAGTCCTCTCATCAGAGAGACGAAGGTTCCATTACTAAAGTCCGGTCGCCGACGGCCGAATAGAAAGAATTTCGTACATTAACCTGTTACTACCTGTCTCTGTCACTCCCGCGTCAAAATAATGCCTCTCGCTCGCACAGGTGCAATGACCGCCGTCTTCACCACCTGACCTGGTTTGTTTCATCTGTGATAGTCTTACTGTAGGTACCTTTATTCTTTTTTTTGCATCTGTTATCTTAACAATCAAAATATTGCTCTTTTAAATCGATTTTGAAACAACAACAACCGCATATTGTCACGCGTACCAGTTTGGTTTCGGATGTGTACCTAAAAACATGCGCAGTCATATATAATTACAATGATGATGATAGTAAACTGTGAACCGGGTAAACTCTCAGAATACTGAAAACTAGTTCGCAGTTGGTTTACAGACTTGGTAGGAACACCCGAGATATTTTACTAAGTTTATTGAAGCCATCTCGTCGTTTTGAGCTTCAGAATTTTCGTGGAGAGCAACTTCCGAAGCGTCGCGGATTCGAAGCGAAGTTTAAAGTGTGCTTTGCTTCACCTGATAAATTCGAAACTGATAAGTGACATTTGAGTCCAACACAATAGTGTTTTTATTGGGAAGTAAACTGCTGCAGCTTAAGCTAAAGCTTTAGAGGTACTTAAGATATGTACTATATTTTACAAAACTAATGTTGTCTTGAAAGTCGAATGCGCCTAGCGCTTTTAATATTGGTAATGTTACCTTAATATTGTAATTCTGTACAAGATACATTTTACAACATCAAGGATCCCTATTGAGTTGTGGGCATCATTTGTGTTCGTCTGTTGTGTTCATTGATGTTCGTTTGTGTGTTTGTGTTCGTTTGAGTGTTTCCGATTTGTTGTTTCCTTTTATTAAAATAAAATGGCGTTTGTCCTTAAGGGGGATAGGCGCCATACGGGCGCGAAAATTAAAAAACTGGGAAAGCGCTATTTTAATTTAGTTTAGTTTAGAGATTTTGCACAACAGAATCGACCACAATATAATGTTTTGGGAACCAATATGATATAATGGGAATTTTTGAGCAAAGTTTTTATTAAAAACATGTAGATGTATATTGTAATGACGATTATATGTGTAATTCATTGCCATAAACCTACTATGTGAAATTAGTCTCATGTTTGCGAAAAACTAAATAAAATTTGGAATTTAGCGGGCTAGTTTGAACGAAACACCACAATCTTACACGGTCCTTTGTCAAACTAAGTAACGACTCTGAGAAAAGGACTTCAGAAAATCGATGTCTTCACTCTCCACACAATATTGTAAAAACATCGAGTGTTTTTTTAAAGAAAGGTACCCTAGTTCCCCTCCATAATATGCGAGTTTAATTTGTATTTACAAAACTGTTGTACATCACTTACAACTTCAGCTAAGTCACTAATTTTTAATGAAATTAGAACGACTGCGAGTAAGTTAAGTTCGTTGACTATACATCTCGTTAACTTGTAAAACCTACTTAGCCCTGATACTTTTCCTTTTAACTTCATTACATATTGTGCTACTGTATCCATTAGCAATCACTTTGTACAAGCAACTATTTAGTTAACAGTGATAGTCCTCTCATCAGAGAGACGAAGGTTCCATTACTAAAGTCCGGTCGCCGACGGCCGAATAGAAAGAATTTCGTACATTAACCTGTTACTACCTGTCTCTGTCACTCCCGCGTCAAAATAATGCCTCTCGCTCGCACAGGACGGCGGTCATTGCACCTGTGCGAGCGAGATGCATTATTTTGACGCGGGAGTGACAGAGACAGGTTCGTTCGTTCGTTCGTTTCAGCCGACGGACGTCCACTGCTGGACAAAGGCCTCCTGCAATGCTTTCCAGCCCGCACGGTCCTGCGCCATTTGTATCCAGCGCCTTCCCGCGACTCTTTTAATGTCGTCGCTCCACCTGGTCGGAGGTCTGCCAACACTGCGCTTTCCCGTGCGGGGTCGCCATTCCAGCACTTTGGGTCCCCAACGTCCGTCGGTTCTACGAGCTATGTGCCCCGCCCATTGCCACTTCAGCTTCGCGATACGTTGAGCTATGTCGGTGACTCTGGTTCGTCTACGGATCTCCTCATTTCTGATTTGATCACGCAGAGAAACTCCGAGCATAGCTCTCTCCATCGCTCGCTGAGTGACTCTGAGCCTTCTTATGAGGCCCATAGTGAAAGACCAATTCTCGGATCCATATGAAAGCACTGGTAACACGCACTGTTCGAAGACCTTAGTCTTCAGGCACTGAGGGATATTGGACGAGAAGACATCACGAAGCTTCCCGAACGCTGCCCAACCGAGCTGGATTCGGCGGTTCACCTCTTTCTCGAAATTGGACCTACCTAGCTGGACCGTGTGTCCCAGGTATATGTATTCGTCCACAATTTCGAGTGCAGAGTTCTCAACTACCACTGGGTGGAGCGGAACGTGATAGTTCGACATGATTTTCGTCTTGCTCATGTTCATTTTAAGGCCCACCTGTTGGGAAACTCTGCTGAGGTCATTGAGCATCGTGTTGAGGTCTCCCAGAGTCTGTGCTATGACTACGATATCGTCGGCAAACCGAAGGTGAGTGATGTACTCGCCATTGACGTTGATGCCATATCCGTTCCAATTCAGAAGCTTAAAGACGTCTTCCAATGCAGTGGTAAACAGCTATGAGAAAGCCTTCGATTCGGTGGAGACGTGGGCCGTGTTGAGGTCGCTGCAGAGATGCCGAATTGACTATCGATACATCGAAGTGTTGAAGTGCTTGTACGAAAGCGCCACCATGTCAGTCCGTATCCAAGATCAGACTACGAGACCAATTCAATTGCAGCGAGGAGTGCGACAGGGAGATGTAATCTCCCCGAAGCTGTTTACAGAGACAGGTAGTAACAGGTTATTGTACGAAATTCTTTCTGTTCGGCGACCGGACTTTAGACACGCACATGACTTATCGGAAGAGTGGAAACTAAATATCACTTTTTTACCAAATCTCTATCTGCTTGTAGACTCGTGCCCGGGATTGTGACATAAACATACGTATGTGACTAAATAGAAAAGTTCCCGAAGCTCCTAAAAATGAATACATACGGCATTTTTTATCCGTATTTTGCGAGAAATCCAATGTTCTTATACGACAAAAACAAAAAATAATGCTAAGCCTATTAATCGTATTATATATATTATCTCCATTATTTTATTTCTGTGCTCTTCTTACTAAAATGTGATGTAATCTAGGTAGGTAACGATAATCAATTAAACGAACGAACACTAAATGTAGAGTTCGAATTCCGATTTTCTGAGTGAGAGTTTGCTAAGCCAATCGCTATAATATGCTCTATGTACATTGAACACCTCGATGGTATGGTTTTATAGATGAGCCTTTGTTACACTGTAAAATTACTTGACTTTAAAAATTAGGAAGTGACAATGCAAGAAAATTCAAGAGAATGAATTTCTGTCCATCAGACATAAATGTAGTCAAGCACAAGTCTATTAATAAAAAAACATGCAGCTTAAGTGCATCGAAGCTAAAGCAAAAACAGCTGCTAAAAAACTAGGAATCCTCAACAAGGTTAAGCGGTACTTCACGGCCGAACAGCTTCTGACGCTATACGAGGCTCAGGTGCGTTCCGGCATGGAGTACTGTAGTCACCTTTGGGATGGTTCTGCCAAGTATCAGCTCGATGCATTAGACTCGGTTGATCGCCGCGCTCGCAGAATAATCGGCAAGGAATCGCTAACGCGGGCAAAACTGCTCAGCTTACAACATCGACGCAACGTTGCCTGTTTAGCGGTTTTTTACAGGATATACTTTGGTGAGTGTGCTCAGAAACTACATAACCTTGTACCTCCTTCACCTTTCTACCATAGGACTGCAAGACGCCGAGAGCGGTGGCATCCTTATGTGGTTGACGTCCAACAAACTCGCACGAAACGTTTTTCCTCCACGTTTCTGATACGAACCGCTAAGGTGTAGAACGCCCTTCCTGCCTCCGTGTTTCCATACAAGTACAATCTAGGTGTACACCTAGATTGTACTTACTGTAGGTATTTTCTAGGCAAGCGCGCTGCATCCTAGACCCCATCATTGCTTTCCATCAGCCTTTCCGCATCTTAAATCCTATCTTCAATAAAAAAAAAATGTGGTTGTACAAAAGAAAAGGTAAATAACCTCTAACAGTTTCTACAGCGCCGGGACGCTAAATCACTATGCAGTGCGTCTTTGTAGGAAAGGTTGAAACCTCCCGCTCCCCAGCTGAAGCCTCCCGCCGAGCCAGATCTGAGCCAATTTAGAAATTATAAAATACCAAAGTGGCTCGTGCTGTTGAACCTGCGACTTCCCACTCAAGTCTGAGCGCGTACCAGCTGCGTCATTCATTCATTATTTTATGTAAATTGTTTTTCAACCGACTTCAAAAAAGGAGAAGGTCCTCAATTCGAATTTTATTGTTACCTCATAACCTTTGACTGGGTGAATCGATTTTGATTATTCTCTTTTTATTAAAAAGGTGACGCTTTCCGTCTGGTCCCATTTAAATTTAGTTCAGTTAGTAATGGTATCCATGAGAAAACAATATAAGTCTTAATTAATTTGTAATCGGAAAAGATGTACATATTCAACAGTAGTATGAGAGTTAAAGTCGGTTTTTTTTGTTTATTAATTAACGTAGGTAGATTGTTAGGGTTCCGTACCCGGGACCGTGACCCTATTGCTAAGACTTCGCTGTGCGTCCATCCGTCCGACTGTCACCAGGCTGTATCTCTTGAACTGTGATTGTTAGACACTTGAAATTTACACAGATGTGTTTTTATTGCCTGTATAAAAAAAAAATACAAGTGGAAAATTAAAAAATTTTAAAACACCCACGACTTTTGCAGACTAATTGTAATTGAAAAAGGATTAAATAACTTTTTTGAAACTCCCCGACTAAAGGAAAGTAAGAACTAAGAACCTATCAGTATAATTACAAATCCAAGAAAATCCGCCGGAGCTGCTGTGTTTTGCCTATGACGGTGTTGATGGTGCTGTTTACCAGCTGATGAATAATTCAATTTCTTGATACTTCTCATATACCGGCAGTTTATCAATACTTACTAATTACATTAATTGATATTGGAAACGAAAATAGCAATGGCAGCTCCGACGGATTTTAAATTTATTAATCTTCAAACTAGCCATTAGCTCCTCTAGCAGCGTTTGAAGGCATCATCCCTTCCAAGTCATAAAGAGACGTTTATTGTGGCGCCCCCTGCTGTTCAATCACAAGAACAATTATCTACGAACCATTGCCAATGACTCACTAATATTTTATACAAAACTGTATCCAAATCGGTTCAGTCATTTTTGTAATAATTGAGAACATTCGTTTGCACTGTAAATGTTTATTATGGCGCCCCCTGGTGATCGATGTTCGTAACAACTATCTAAGAACCATCGCCAATGAATACCAAACATTATACAGAAAACTGCATCTAAATCGGTCAAGCTGTTTTTGAAATAAATGGGAACATTCGTTTGCAATATAAATGTATTTTATGGCGCCCCCTGGTGATCGATGTTCGTAACAACTATCTAAGAACCATTGCCGCTGAACACCAAACATTATACAGAAAACCGCATCTAAATCGGTCAAGCCGTTTTTGAAATAAATGGGAACATTGATGTGCACACACAAACAAACCAAACAAACAAACAAACAAAAATATTTTTGCATTATTGGTTTTTGTGAACAATTTAAGACACAAACAAACATAATATCTCATTAATAAAGTAATCTACAAACGGTCTCTCACCCTAAACGCATATACCCGTACTCCGTTCCGTCGTGGGTAAAAAAAAATAGATTTAAATAAATATATGGGGCTCCCATACAAGAAACGCGATTTTTTGAATTTGCTGGGTTATTTGGGTGGAATTGGTCTTTATAGTACGGAACCTTCAGTGCGCGAGCCCGACTCGCACTTGACTAATTTTTTAAACTGAAGAAATGAGTTTTAGTAGTTTCACCGAAGTTTTTTTTAATTTACAATTAATAATTATTTCGCTAAATAATAGGTATTGTGCTCACTACCTCTTTAACCTTTATTTAAATATATACCGGTGGTGGCAATTTATAAAAATATTAGCTGACACGGCAAACGTTGTTTTGTCATATAAATTATTTGCCACTTAGAAGTATGAAAAATAGGAAGTATGAAAAATAATTTAGGTTTTTTTCTCAGACCTGCCGAATATTGATAAGTACACAAAAACATAAAATAAACACAAAGTAAACATAAAATCTGTCAAGTCGTTACGAAGGAGTTTTGTTAGGTACTATAACATACGAGAATTTTTTATATTAAATTCTCGCAAGATGTCTTAAGCCGCTATTTAAACATAGGAAAGTTTAATTTCAACTTTGCAGCCAAATCTAACTTTACATGTACGAGTAAAGCCTTTCCGGGTAAATAATGTGACATAGGGAGCGCATTTCTCCAGAAGTAGGATATTATATATAGGTCGCTAATCACTCTGCACTATATATATGTTACATGTTTATTTTGCGGGGTGAATCCTGCTTGATTGAGAGTACTAGAAATCAAGAAGAATTCCTGTCGTGTTTTTTTTAGTAGTGTCACTAATAATGACTTCCAAATACACTAAAAATCTGATGACTGATTGAGTTTTTCAGTAATATCTTCTAACATTATAAATGTGAATGTAAGTTTGTTTGTTACGTTTTCACGCTTAAACTACTTATATATTTTTTGTGATATTAGCGCGCTATGCACGTTTCGTAAGAGGGATATAGCAACGTCTTGTATACACCCAACAATCAATAAGAAAAGGTTGTTTACATCGCTGAAATCACTTACAATCAATACAACGGATTGTTAGCAAACTCCACAACAAGTTAAATGAAATAAAGGTACAAATTAATCCTACCAATCACTTCTCAGGAAAGCCGTGTTAGCTCTTAGGTACTCGTGTAATCAATGGAAAAGATCGGGACCTGCGGTCCCGTACTTGACTAAATTCAGTGTCGACTTGGAATAATGCCACGGCATAGTCGTGTGGTGTGGCCTACTTGTGAGAATACACCTATAAACTAATGTATTCAATATCACACTTCCGGTCTTCTTAAACGACTCCTTAAAATGGCAACGTTTTGAAATTTTGAGTTCGATAGAAATAAGACGTTCACCTGATGGTGAATGATACCAACGCCTAGCCATGTCAGTGCATGTTACCCTATGTAGCTGTGCACGTAGAGGCAATAGTGTATTTTCTTCGATCCCTGTTCTCTGTCTATCTAATAAGTATTAGAAAGAGAAAAGAGATCGACAAACGTGGACAAAATTATCTCTACACGTCGGTACATACAAGCCCCCCAAGACATTCATACAGATACGGGTATGGCAATAATCATAATATAGCTATTGTAACTTGAAGCCGTCGCTCTGTGTTATTCACTAGTACTTTTTCCAACCCATTGGCATAAGTTTCTAAGCAAAGATAATACCCGTCTGCGGCCAAGCTTCCTCCTACCTGCCACTTTCTTCGAAAGTATTAATTGAAGTAACTTCTACTTCTGTCACACACCCAAAATACTGTCAAGTGCCAACAGAAATAAAAAAAATATCATTTGTATTGATGAAGAACAAAATCTTGAGGAAACCTACATACTTACCCGATTTTACATAACTGCTATGCCCAAAACCATCTTCTTCTGACAAAACATACGTGACCATTGTCCATTAGCCGTATATAGGAAACACGAATCAGAAGTTTTTAAATATCGATATTGATCGATAAATTTATTTTTTAAAGGTGACCAAAATTACGCTCTAGAAGAGTATCAATTACAGAATTTCTAAAAGAACGGCCATTAGTGTGATACAATGACAAATCGCTAGGGAGCGTCGACGCCTGGTCCTTTACTTTGCGCGACAAAATGAATGATTCAATTAACACGCCAGTCTGCCTTTTTCTGCAGATTTATCAGAATCTCTTGTGACTAATCTGCGATAATAATATATTATTCTTGAGTAGGCGATAGCTGGTTCAGGCAGCAGTTGTTTAGGGTCCAGGGTTTAAATTCCAGGCCCAAACTGCAACTTTTCGGCGGTATGCATAATATAAACTATTGCAGCGACTAAAGTATAATCAGTAAAGTATAATAAGTATATCGGATTTATTGAATTTATTTTTGTCTTTCTCACTCTCACGGAGATTTGGTAGGTGCGACATGCAGCGTCGCGGAAGAATATAGCAGAAAAACGACGTTTTACCTAATTACTCAAAAACTAAGCCAGTTATCAAAAAACTGTTCTAAGCGTTTTAGGATATTATTATTACCGATACATTAAAACAAAAATTACAATTACATCCATTGTAGTTTCCGATAAAACATAGAAAAACTGAGATTTTGGAGCAACTTTTGAGAGAACTTTCTATCGAGAAAATTTTATCCAATCGTGTTTCTGCTTCTAAGCGATTTTAGATTAAAGACCCAAAATACATGACGTGTAAATTTGAAAGTAATTGTCTTTATAGTTTTTGCATAAAACTTCATTCAAAATCACCTAAATACGGCTTGTAGGCCGTAGAAAACATCCTGAGGTGATTGGAAAGCTGATTTATTATTTATCTCGTGTTAGAGACGAATTTTAGGTCGTTTTGAAGTCGTTAATAGTAAAAAACTACCAGTTTTCAATGAAACAGCGGAGCGAAACGAACAGTTCGATCAATAGGTTTTTATTAATGCAGTAGTGGGTCGACATATACAACATTGTCATTCGTCAATTCGAAAAAAAGATACGTTGCAGCGATATGTGCCATATAGCAGCTCGAAACACACGTATACCCTCCGTATACTTAGAAATTAACTATAAAGCCTCGTTCGGGTAGAGATTGGCAATGATAAAAGAGCTCTATCATGCAGAAATTGAATGTTCCTGAGACAACGTGGCGGAAGTTTAAGGCGTCCAATTTAGATAAGCTACTTACGAAACTACGTGTGGGATTTTTTAACCGACTTCGAAGAAGGAATAGGTTGTTAATGTCAGAATTGCATGTTTCTTATGCATCGTACACCGATTTGTGTACAATCTGCACTGAATTTATATTATCAGTTCTTGCTATTACTTTAAAATATAGTGCTTGGCAAAGGAATTTCTATTAATAAGAGTATCAATTTATTATTATATGTCTTTGTTTTTTACTCCGTTTAGAAAACAATAAGTAAGTACCTTATTGTACTGAAATCGAATTACTCCTAATAACGTAAATATAAAAAAAAAAAACAAAATTAATAGTGTCATATTTCCGCCCAATATTATTTACCTTAGCCCAGTTTTCCCTGCCCACCAAGAAAAAAAACGTGGTTTTATTATGATGATCTTAAAATAAGAGTGGGAGTGTGAGTGAACGTTAGTGTATAAATCACGGCCCTGGTTGATATCGGTTTATTAATTCTCGCGTTAGTAAACTAAATAAACACCAGCTAGGTATACGTATTGGACGGAGTGCTAAAAACCGCTAAACCAATTTGCTCGTAATATGTGAAACTCCCGGCTCCACTGTTAATTTTACTCGTAGCTTCCATGCAGCCGGGCAACCGATCAAATATTAGTTGTTGTGTATACCTATTCATTCTCGAAACCAATTTCTGAACAGATATTTTTAAATTATTATAAACCTTTTTTTATTATCGTCTACAGAAAAATGCATTATAGTCTCTGGTTCTGATTACGTATTCTGTGGTTCTATCGGACCCACATTAAGAAATTGTTTACTACTAATGAAAAAGTTCACTTACATACAAGTGTGTAACGTACCTAGTAGTAGTTTTTGTACATAGATTTCGCTAACGGATTTTTGCTCTTCGCAGCGGATATTAGAATAACTAAGCCACAGGCGATGATAATAAAACAACACATCCAAGTAAAGCAGAGGCCAACATCAGAGATCTCTTTTTCTCTTAGAGAGGTTTCTCACTAAACCGGGTTTCAGAGTTAGAAGAGCAAAATGGGACCTGGGAAATTTATTTATTTATTTTATAAACAATACAATTGTCTTACAAGCTAAGTCTCAGCTAGTGCAGCAAAAACCACCGTCGATTTTTCTGTGCACTACTGTACACTCATGCTAGACTCTTATCCAGGTTCGACTGTAGTAAAAAACAAAGTCCTCCGTAATACATAAGTAAGGAAAAGATGGCACAGAGACAACTTACACCTGTTTTCTTTGTTGTAGTTTATACATGT
This sequence comes from Coenonympha arcania, assembly GCA_036785405.1. Taxonomy (NCBI): domain Eukaryota; kingdom Metazoa; phylum Arthropoda; class Insecta; order Lepidoptera; family Nymphalidae; genus Coenonympha; species Coenonympha arcania. The sequence goes on from CM072082.1 coordinate 22,614,481, forward strand.
AATAAAAATACCTACCCAAGTAGATTAGCATACTTGTATCAAAACCAAAAAGCCATATATTTACGTATTTTTTCACACAAGTATTTCTACACCGAATTGAACGTATTCTACGAGGGTTCCTCATTCATAAATCGCTTTACAAGCCTCTTTGGATAGACAGTCGTCGTTTATGAAAAGCTCGCCAATATATTCGATGGGTCTTTTGACGAAGCTGCTTAGGATTTTTAAGCGGCTTAAAAATCCTAAGCGTACTTGCTTAGCAAATATATTTCTTCTTTATTACATTGAAATAAGCAATTCGGACTCAATGATTTTATCTCCCTTTTGGTCTTTTCGCAGGCTTTTATCTTATCTAGTTTTTGTATAACATGTTTTTCGTTTATGTATACTACACGTTTAAGTTTTCACAAGTTGGTTCAGTAAAAATTTTCAGGAATTTAGTTCCTGGTTCCCTTCCTCAGTACAGACGCGCAGTTGTAACTTATTTAAAGCTTATTTAACAAATAAAAAGCTTGACAAGTGGAAAATTAAAAAATTTTAAAACACCCACGACTTTTGTAAACAAACAAAAATATTTTTGCATTATTGGTTTTTGTGAACAATTTAACATACAAACAAACATAAAATCTTTTTAATAGAGTAATGTACAAACGGTCTCTCACCCTAAACGCATATACCCGTACTCCGTTCCGTCGTGGGTAAAAAAGCTTATTCAAAAACTTGAAGGGTCTGTAAAGAAAGAGGATTTATTTAAAATACACTGTTCAATTATGTGAATAAGTTATCAACATAAATGATGTTTATGATATTATACTAGTAGGTAGGCATTAAGCAATCGTGTAATTTAGTGTAAAACGTACAATGTACATTGTGCTCACTGAATCGATCTCCACGTCTTGTAGTTGGTAGAAATAAAAAATAATACTGACCAAGGTCGTGTGGTGGAGCGTGGGGCAACACCCACACACTTTATCACTACAATTACATATAAAACAAAGTCAATTAGGAAAATCTATTTAAATGAAAATCAATTACTGAATGTAGTACACGCACATCGCTTCAGAACCATTGTTACCTATTAGGCTTATTCTTCTCTAATTATTTCTAATGGGTTTTCCCATTAGATTAGATATAATGATCACCAAAAAAAATTTTGTGACCAAAACCTCTATTACCTGAAATTGTTATGTAACACCAATTGTAATGAGCAAATTATTGCGCTATTTCTACCTTGGGATTTACTAGCTCTTCGATTTCCTCTTTCAAAACACGCCCTCTTTCGAAAGTATGTATTTGCAAGAGAAAACGAAGTGAATTCGAGACTTGAGGCACTCTGACTCGGATAATTTATGTTAGAAGATTCTCCTGTTCTTGAGTTGCGGAGCTTACAAACAATTAATAATGTTCCTTTTTCTTTTCATCCACCAATGCGAACAACGAGTGGTGCCATGCTTTGATGACTGGTTTGCAGCCTTGGTCACGTCGCGCTGGACATGTCGACTTTTTATTTTTCACCAGTTTAGGTTCTAAGCATGCATCCTGCGTAGTATAAAATGTATAGGCAACGTTTAGACTTGGTCTTACTCATCGTAATCGTCTTAATTTATTTAGATGACTGCTGCACTCCAGAATACGGCGGTATACTTCCAATGAATCATACGGTAAAAATTTATCAAGCTTTTCTTTTGTTTTACTCTTTTGTACTTACAATGTGAACAGTTAATTAATAAAACAAGCTACTAAATATTATCTTCAAACAGAAGATAAATAAACAGTTTGAAACTTGGTTGATTTAATTATGCAATCAGTTAGTGCAAACAACAACACCTACGTGATAAATATTGTGGCATCGAAAGTTTAAAGTTTCGAAACACTAATATTGAACTGCGCTTGTTTCGTAACTACGAATCACTTACCTATTAGTTATACCTTCACGACGCCATCCACTTTATCTTATAAAACAAATATTAATTATTTTGCAATGAATAAGTTTCAATACTATGTTTGGTCCTGATAAGTTAATTTTTTTTTATTGTCTGAGACCAATATGTTCTTTAGAATACTATTTTATAGATGAAATATAATTATATCACAAAAAAATGTAACTTAAATTTAAAACAAGCTATAAACTAAACTAAATCTAAATTAAAAACAACATATAAAACTAAAATGTAAAGTTAACTAATCTAGGTAGTAGTTTAGTATTTTAAATTAGTTCTAGGTGATTTTTACTTTCCTAGATTTGATGGATGGATGGGATTCAAACTCTCGAGCAGCTAGCTGGCAGGGGTCTGTAGTTGTACTACTGGGCCATCGCTACTTTTCACATACGTTGTTATGAAGTTAAATTTTATCGCAGGCAGCGATAAATTAATTTCATATAATGCGCCGCGAACAGAAGGCTCCAAGCAAATTAATTAAATGTGAGCCCGCAGGCATTCGGGCAATTTTTGCTTGATTGTTTCACTTTTGTCCAAAATGGACCGAATCTGTTCATCGGCAACTGTTTCAGTGAATTTATCTCTATGATTTAACTGCGGAATTTACGCCGTCATAATAAAGCGTACTGGCAGTGGCAGTTCAATTAATTATTATTTTCATATAATATTTTACGTAATCGTCCAATTTTTTGTAAACGAATCAACCCGATGTTCTTTTAGAAGGGCCGATTCTTCAGGCCATAGATTTACTGGATGCAAATCCAATACTAACTCACTTTCTTCTCCGCCTGTTTGTTTGTATGTACTAGGTATTTTTGAAACAAATGAGCTATCAAACACTTGAAGAGTGATAACAATGTTCAGTACTTAGACCTTGCTCATTACATTACTGTTAACGGTCTTATAGCAAAAATTTTCGACCAACATCTCAAGAGGCTTTCGCTCGACAGATGGATCAAGAGCCGCATACAGAAGGCAGAATTTAATCACTCGAGAGCCCTGACCACCAGTGGCTTGGGTCCTTAAAACTCCGCGATCTGTGGTGGAACCAGTTTTTATTTTTATTTTTAATAATGTTTTCCTTTTGTAGGTATATAAACATAGTAAAAATGTTATTTAATTGTATAAAAATAAATAAGAGAAATTTAGTACTTAGCACGTAGTAGGAAACTTTTTTGCCGTGTGTCTTCAGGGACCAAATCGCTCTCGGACTTTATTTGTTTACATTAAAACTAACATCTTTTTGTTCTAAAGTGTGTTTGCCCACTACAATTATTTCTTCGGCTTAATATCAAACCAATAATTTGGTGAGTTTAGAGTTTTATTTTTACATAACCTATCTCAAACTGCATATCAATGTTTCCAGGTTATAAAAGCAAAGGCTAAATCAAACGTATTTTTCTCTACGAACTCCAAATTAATAGGTTTTTCAATACATCCGTTATATTTTTTGTCCTTGGCAACGTTATGCCTTCCGAGTTTTTCGAGCTTTCAGATCCGTAGATATGAGAAGTGGTATTGAAAAGTATAATTTTAATTAACTAAAGTTATTACTATGACATCTATGTCACCAAAATTTAATGAAAAAAAATAAATTGATATGAATTTGGATCCGACTCGCATTGGCTGGTTTTACCTTTAACTATGGGCACTATTTATATATTCTTACTACACTACTTGCCGTGTAATTATTTCGTATAAATAATTACACGGCTGACGTATTGATTTTTTTAAAATACCTTGCCTATCAAACATCGCCTGGCCCGACCGACTCTGCACATTCACACGATACATTGACGTACGACATTTAAATTATAATCTAACTGTATAATTAACAAGTGGAAAATATAAAAAATATACACCCACCTCTTTTGTAGACTTGTAATTGAAAAAGAAATAAATATATATTTTTTTAAACTCCCCTACTGTGCAATCACCGAAACAATTACCTGCGACCCATTAAATAAATAAATAAATATCAGGACATTACATACATCGCAATCTAGCCCCAAAGTAAGCGATAGCTTGTGTTGTGGGTACTAGATAACTGATAAATATATACATACTAATATACATAAATATAATATATTGAAAAACACCTAGACACTGGAAAACATTCATGCTCATCACACAAACATTTACCAGTAGTGGGAATCGAACCCACGACCTCCGGCGCAGACGCAGGTTCGCTACTCCTACGCCATTCGGTCGTCAAATAATTGCTAATAAGTCACTAATATTATACAGAAAACTTTGCATAAATCGGTTCATCCGTTTTTGAAATAATTGGGGACATTCGTTTGTAATATAAATGTTTAATTTAGTATGAAATAATCTACTAAATCTCTTTTATTGTAACAAATAACCATAAGACGTTGCAGATGCAGTGCGACCCAAGATTTTGCATTGCAATTTCAATCGACATACTGCACTGCATTTATCACCTTGATATAAGTAGGTATACACCATACAATACACATATTATGTTCATACTTCTGCCTAGTAATCACGTTGGCTTACAGTGCCATGAAGAAGTCCTACCACCAGGTAAAAGCAAGCAACCACCATCAGTAAGTACTGTTATGAGTGACAGTTTCAATCACCTACCTGTAGCCGCAGCCATATGTCATATTGCGATTAAATTCCATTTCCTCAGATATGGACCAAAATTCTAAAAAAGTATGAGAATAACATAAACCCCTAAATTGACATATTGTGACTTGCGCGCGGACGGACAACTGTTATTTTCGTAAATTTTTTGGAATTTTATGCCATTTCAGCAATTTGAGTCGAATCACACTAAGTTATCCTTTGGCTTTGGATCTAAGAAACGGGACTCTATTACTAGGACTCCGCCGTTCATCTGTCCGTCCGACCGTCCGGTCCGTATGTCACCAGGCTGCATCTCTTGAAGTAAACTTCAAAGTTACTGCGCGAATGAAGTCGCGAGTAACAGCTAGTAAATAATTACAATTTTGTTCAATAACACTCAAGAATTGTCGGTTGTTGGTCGGGCAATCATAATAAACAGTTACCTACACCTCATTCACACCTCATTTCCATATTATCATGAGGTGTGAATTTTTAATACGATTGCGTTTTCATTGAACATTGAAATAGTTTTCATGTAAGTTGTAACATCTGCACGTGGCTTGAAAAGTATGTTCTATATGCGTATTTCAATAATTTAGGGTTCCATACCAAAATGGTAAAAATAGTCCATAAAAAATTTGAAAATCGTTTTTATTTTTATTTAAAAAGGGTCGAAAACTGGGGTGATGCAATTTCAAAATCTGATAACTATATTGAGTGGAGTATCACGAACGAAGACGAAAAAAAATACGTTCTCCCCCCACCCTTACCTTCTTAGTTTATCAATTGAAAATTTTAAAAACTGTGATTAATATAAATTAACGTATATTTTAGACAAAAATAAAATCAACTCTCTTACTAGTACACTTTCTTTGATATTAACAATAAACTTCCAAAAACAAAGTTAGGTTTGCGGTTTACAAAGGCGAAATTTTGTATCTGTGTGTGAATGTGTGTTTGCGTGTTTGTGTATAATATATGTATTTTTCACATTTTGCTCAGGTCTGGTCTTGTCTTGAGGACATTAGCTGGCGATTGCGATGCTGTGACAATGTTCTTTCATATTTGCTTTCCCAACATAATAACGGCAAAAAAAATGCCATTAGTCTCGGTCATCGTTCTAATTGCCCGTAGTCGTTCGACCAATATCTCAAGAGATACTTGCTTTGCTGGGGTATCAAGGGCTATATAGTCGGTCACAGGGCATGGTTCAAGGGTGGGTCTGTAATGAGACTTCACCAAAGGGACCGATCTTTATCACCAATGTATAGGTATTTGTACGTAATTTTATGAGTATTTCAATTGAATATATGTTAATGAATGAAATGCCGTTTAGGAGTTTCTTTTTAAATATTATAGTAGTACATAATGTTATCATTATTGTGGTTCATATACCTACTTACTTAATTAGATTTAATAGTTTCTGAAGTAATTGAGTGTTGCCACACTTGTGTGTGTTGACAGACGGACGGACGATTCCATTTTGGTAAACCCTAAAAATATTCTAAAGTTTAAGCTAGGTATAATCTATAATCACCACAGAGGCGTTAGTTGTCTCGCGGTTGTCTCTGTACTGTGTCATAATTGCCGTGCAATATGTAAAACATCTTTACTAGCTGACGTGGCAAATGTTTTGCCATGTTATTTATCTCTCTCTTAGACGAGATATAGGTAAATTACATGATCTCTCACTTAGGTGATAGGTAAGTAACAATTAGGGGTGAGTGAGAATTACACTCAGGGATATGAAAAAGTCATATTCTCAGGTCCGCCGAATATAATATACAAAAAAAATGGTTGTCTGTAAAGTTGGTTTACGGACGATAGATTTACGTGATAACGTCATCAACATAATCATAATCGTAGTCATAATCATAATCATTATTTTATGTAATTTTTATCGTGCCTCTCTATCGCTTTGTTGCGCGCTCTCGCTTGCACGCACAGGCTCATGTGGAACGCTGCTCGGAACGTTACTATTTTTCATGAGTGCTGCTGGTGTTCATCAATTTATAAGGCGTTATCACGTCAAAAACCATAAAAGCGGTCACGCAGTTTAGGAGGAGTTTTTTTACTAACACTGACAAGTTATTTACTCTGCAAAATGTAGGTAAATACAGTCCACATGCTCGCTTTCAGGCATGGTGCCCAAAACATTTACTCTATTGCCTCGCTGCTTATCGAGGCTTAGCCGTTGGGCTAACTAAGCGCCAGCACTTTAGTCACCTGATGCGTGAACCAACCAATCAACAGCGAATTTTTATATTTTTGAAATTACATAAAATGATGCTTAAATCAGCAGCAAAATTTTCTATAAAAACATACTTACATATACGGCATTCATACTAGTACGTACCTCATTTTATTTTAATCCAATCCCAACGGAGGAAATCCCCGGCGCCATCATTACCGCGCTACGAGTTGCATAACTTTTGAATAACCTGCGACACTTTTGTCTTGTGATTTATTATGTTTGTGCAGAATTACCTCTTTGTAGAGTCGCGAAGTTTTGTGTTCTGATAATATACATTAATTATTAACAAAAATCAACTTCAACTCTCATCAAACTACTGTTAAATACAATTAAAAATACTTATATGGTATTTTCATGGATATCATTATCAGAACTGGACTAAAATGAAAAGGGACCACACGGTAAGCGTCAGCTTTCTAATAAAAAGAATCAATAAAAATTGATTCACCCAGTCAAAAGTTATGAGGTAACAAACATAAAAAACATACAGTCGAATCGAGAACCTTTTTTGAAATCGGTTAAAAAGGGGCGAAATGAGATCTTTAGATCATAGACTTCTTATTTCTGTCTTCCTTACTCTTACAGTTACGTTGGTGGGTGCGACATGCAGCGTTGCGGAAGAGTATAACATAAAAACGACGTTTTACCTAACCACAAAAAAGCTAAGTCAGTTAGCAAAACTCCGTTTCTGAGCCTTTTTCTGTATTATTATTACCGACACATTAAACAAAAATTACAATTAAATCCACTTCAGTTTTCGATAAAAATTTGAAAAATGGAAATTTTGGAGCACCTTTTGGGAGAACTATCCATTGAGAATATTTTATCCGATCCTGTTTCAGCTTGCTGCAACACGATTGCTGCTTCACAGCGATTTTAAATAAAATACTTTTTAAAGTGATTGTCTTTATAGTTAAAAACTAAAAAACTCCAGGTCACTAAAAATCGCTTAAAACGCAGTTAAAGTGGATGGGTGAAATTAGCCCACCGAATTTTTCGCAAATTGTTAGAATATGTAATTAATTACCCATAAGTGGTAGCACAGTTACACGCTTTCATAAGAAAAACTTTGTTCAAAATTCTCATTCACCTCATATTAGTTCCCAATCGATCATTATATGCCGTTACCCGGGTTTAGAAGTTTAACTACGTTTTGAATTTTGTGCAGTTTATCAAGTAGATGTGGAAATGTTATTTGCGCCATTAAGTGCATTGGCATTAACTTGCAATGTGTAATCAGTCTACTATTTGCGAACAACTAAATAGAATTTGAATTTTCGAGCCAAATTTTATTATCCACTTTAAACTCAATATCATCGGGCTATTGATTTACCCTATACTAGTGTCACATCCCAGTTTTACACGGGGTCCTTTAATAATTTGTTGGTGATTCGACACTAAAGTACGTAGTAACAAAAAGTGTGTTTATTTATTATTTCATTCGCTATAGAGCGAGGCGCGGCCCGCCTTTTATTCGCAGCCGCGTTTATTTTTGATTGCGTATAAATTTAATTTTGTGATAACTAGTAAAGTATTCATTTAAATTAAATACGGTTATTAACGATTTGGATCTACATTAAATGACCGAGGTAACTAATACATAAATTGGTAAACCTAATACTGGTTACGAGAAATACCAGTGGAAACTGTATCAAAATTAGTTTCGTGGTTTTAATGAAGAAATATCTCGAACAAACCAGACAGAAGCTGTGCAGCAGGTAGCGCCTTGTTTTATACTATACTATAATTACTGATACTTTACTAGCTTTTACTCGTGGCTTCGTCCACCTGATATTCGATTTATCACCAGCCCCGTTGACCAAAGATTTTCCGGGATAAAAGTAGCTTATTCGTTAATCTATTTATCTTATGATACGCTAGGGTAAGATTTCTCTATAGCCAACCACGCTGGCCAAATGCGAGTTGATGAGCGTCGCATACTTTGGAGAACATTATGGTAAACTGTCAGGCATACAGATTTCATCACGATATTTTCCTTCATACTTTCCATCAAAAGCACGTTACACCGAAAATTCAGAAGTAATAACTCGGGATTCGAACAGAGAGACCCTGAAAAGCAGGGGGCTGAATCAATGGGCCATCAGTTTTTTTTGCCTGCACTTACCTAAATATACAGTGACTAGCCTACTGAGTACTGAGCACTGACCTATATTTTAAAAAGTCGTACTAACTTGTTTTAAATTTCAACAAAAGGCACGTGTGGCAGTGACGAAAGCGAGGGTTGCTGTTGAAATTTAATTAAATGTAAGTGTAGTATTCACTTTTCCCACTCTACAACGTAACCTCAATTTTTGAAACATTGTATAAGACTCTTGAAGTCTCACGCAATTAGAAAAATAAATAATATCAGCATTTCTTTATAATAAAAATTGTATGAATAATAAAAGCTTTTGCTAGGAAAAGGAACACAACTTCCCGACATTTATTAGAGACGCTCGCGGAAGGTTGCGTGGATTTCCTTTTTTACAGATTCTGCAGTTTTCCTACGACAATACTCATTCCTGTTGCCGTTCCATTTCCCAGCATATTTACGTAGCAATATACCTATGCATATTGCTACAGAGTTTTCTGAAGTAGCGTTTGAGGTAATCTGAGCTGTCTACATTTCAACAGCTACATCGCTTCAGTAGTTTCCAAGATTTATTGTAACCAAACATATTATGATCATAATATACTTGACTCATTATTAGCTTTGCTGTGGAGATTTTTATAAGAAATTTTTAATTTTTACTCGTTCAACTAAGTTTCATAATTATGAGGTCTTAAGATACTTTACTGGAGAGGAATCATTCATAGAGCAACAAGTGTTATAGGTCTTAGAAACCACTTTTACATAGTTGCAGCTTGATTTGATTGCTCTTCAAATAAGAACCATCTGCTCCAATATATAAAATTCTCGTGTCACAGTGTTTGTAACGAAATTTCTCAGAAACGGCAAGGCCAATTTTTAAGTTTTTTTTGTGTATACCTAATCGTTATGTCCTAGAGTAGGACGTAAACCTTTTTTCATACCCCCAAGTAAGAAATAATTTATATGACAAAACGTGGATCAACTAGTATATTAGGTATACTAAAAATATCAACAGGATTTAAAGATTGCCATTGTATAATATGAAAAAATAAATTGAAAATAAATATATCCAACTATACCTATGTATATTTTGTTTGTTGGATTGCGCTTGTTTTCGGAATAAGTTATCAGATTTTAAAATGCGTTACAGATGCACTTTACTTCACAAATGCATTACTCATATTAGCAAAAGTGTGAGGGACCTGTAGATCACAACATCGCTAGCTTGCTGAGTTACCGCCACTTTAAGAGGATACCCGTGCCAAGTAAACAGTAGATAAAACAAATCATACTCCAATATGAATGATTCAACTTTTATTGGTAGTTTTTGGTTTATTTTTATTCAAACTATTTTATACGTTTTTCGCTTTTTCCAATAGGATACGTTTATCTCTTTTTCCAATAGTATTACAAAAATATCCAATATCTGCGTGTATATCTGATTGAACCATATTTTTACATTGAATACAGTTAAACAAAATGCGTGCGAATATTCATGTAAAAAATATATTTTTTCATTCTAACATACATAAAATCATCGTTTTAGCTCAATTTTTCTTTCAATTGGAAATGAGTACTCACTCAAACTAAAAAGTTTTGGTCAAAGCCAACCAGGCTATAATCAAATGCAGGTTGGTATTTTCAAACACCTTATGAAGAACTAAATAATAATAAACAAAAATTCAGTCTGAATCATTCAGTAGTTTGAGATGTTGATAGATCAATCTTCCAGTCAGTCACAATCTTATGAGAATTTGCTTCCTCTCACTTTCGTCGGTTCCTCATACGAATGGTCACTCGCAATTACGATGTTATCAAGTTATCTTTCAGTATATGCAGCTCAGAGCTCTAATAGTCATTTGTCCGATCTATGCGTTTTGTAAGATTGCCTCACTTTCGAAGGAAAAAAAATTATCACCAAAGTTTAGTGCGCACCATATTAGACCTCATTATTGCTGTCCATCATACATGATTGTAGTCAAGCGTAAGTTTGTCAATTATTAAAAAAGGTGCTAAACTTCGGTAATTAGATTATTATAATAGTCACTATGTATGGATTATATTGCATTTTCGATCTCTAACCATAGATAAAAAAACGTGATTGGTTTATTTCTGTCCAAGCCATGAAATGAGCGATCGTCAAGGTTTCTGCGTCGATTGACGCTGAGACTTAAAATGGCTAGTAGCTCTATGCTTTCTTACCACCGCGTTTTGTCAGCAGCATATTGTCGCCGTGAGAACAGCTTCCGTAGAATGTTAGGTCTTCACTTTTTTCCAGTTGGTCTGAGTTGGATGGCTTAGTTCAAGACATGTCTCATGCTCTTTGCCTTTTCTTTATTACAGTAAAATTGTATTTTGAAAGTAAAGTTATTTGACGACCGAATACCGTAGCGGTTGCAAACCTGCCGTCAGTGTCAAAGGTCGTGGGTCCTATTCCCACAAATGGGAAATATTTGTGTGATGAGCATGAATGTTTTCTAGTGTCTGGGTGTTTTTCAATATAAAATTTATGTTTATTAACATGTATGTAAATTTAATACTCATCAGTTATCTTCAGTAGATTTTAGTATCGTTTAGAGTGTCGCTCATCGATGGAAAGTATATTTTGACAGTATTGTCGTTCAGATTCGAGTTGTGATTACGGATAGCGATATAACGGTGTCGATCATGGCGTGATTGATTTGATGCCCATTCTGGCTAGCCTCTTTTGATATTATAAAACTCGCAAGCCGTCGTTGGATTCCATGTATCCATTTTGTTATATACTTATCCTACATTATGCTGTTTAAAAACGATTCATCCTAATCACATATTGTTGCTATATTAGCTCTATAGTTACTTTTTAAAAATTCTTCGTCCATAATACTTACTCTTCTAACAGATGTTTCTGTTTTCCGCTCGAAAATTAGGCTATAAAATAATCAATTTAATACGCTAGAGTGCTAAGTATGTCTACTAGTATGCGATAGGTTTGTGCTGTCTTTATATGCCGAATAAAATAAGAAGAATATGCGTAAGATTACTGAGTTTCTAAACGTTATAGTTTTGTCTATCTCCTAATTTTCGTTCTATTTACTAAGGTTTACCAAACGGTATATACTTCAAACACTAATTAACTAGATTATGTTATGTTTAGGTGCGTCTTTGCTTGTAGTCTGGTAACTAGCCAAGGCTGAAGCCTGCCATCAGACCAGACCGTCGCCCGTGCCGGGCATCGAACCCGTGAGCTCTCACTTGATTCCGAGCGCGCACCACTGCGCCAGGGAGGTCGTCACAATACTAGTCTAATTATAATACTAAAAAAACTAGTCTAGTAATACTTAATAGTCTACGAGCGAAATTACTTTGTGGAACAGATAGGCAGAAAAACTTTCAGAACGAAACGACAAGTCGATCGAATTTTCATTTGGCTGCAGATATCAAAACTTTGCATTGTATTACCTACTTGCTTTAGAAAAAGCTACCTTATTAGCTTAAGTCGGTTTTGTAGTATTTGTTCTTATAGCCTCAACAGAAAAACATCATGTTTGAAAATTTCAACTGACACACACAACAAGAGCCTGGTGACGGACGAACGCACGCACGGACACACGGACGGTGGAGTCTTATTAAGGGGGATGGGTGGTACCCAAAATCTACGCGTTTATGCATCTACATGTTTTTAATAAAAACTGTGCCCATCAAATACGCATTTAGTCCCTGATAGCTCCAAATCTGGGAAACAACAAAAAATTATCTTTCGGGAACCAATATGAGGTGAATGTCAATATTCAAGCATAGTTTTTATTAAAAACATGTAGATGTATAAATATTATGTTCGCAAAACTCATTGCTATAAACCTACGATGTGTAGTAATAGTCTAATATTTGCGAAAAACTAAAAAAAAATTAAATTTCGCGTTCTAGTGGGGCCGTAACACCTGCATAGAGTACCATTTTATCCTTTGGGTACGGAATCCATAAAAGGTCCGTAGATACGTTAGTAATATTATATATTCGCGGGCAGAACAGTGATGTAACTGATAAAAGTCTCCCTCAGCATACTCTCTCTCTCTCTCTCTCCGTCGTATTCCTCATTACTGAGGGTCGTGACCCCTTCCACCGACGACTTTCTTTACCACGATGTCGCGCCATGTTGCCCTGTTCGCTGCGACGTGTAGAGCATCGTGGAAGTTCGTGTCGAGTGCGGTGCGGATTTGATCCGACCAACGCATCGGGCTCCGTCCTCGAGGTCTCTTTCCTTCCACTTTGCCGGTGACAACCAACTTCTCCAGGTTGCCACCTTCCCTTCGGGCAATGTGACCGAAGTACTCCAGAATCCTCTGTAGGCAGGTGGTTGATAGCCTTTTTGTTATTTTGAGTTGACTCAAGATCGATGCGTTGGTTCTATGTGCTGTCCATGGGATCCGGAGCATCCTTCTCCAGCACCACATCTCGAAAGCGTGCACCCTCAGCATACAGAAACAGCAAAATACGGGCAAGTTGTGTTTTAAATTAACATCCTCAGGTCCATGATAGTTCAGTCTAAGTCCGCAGGAACAAACTTGATTCCCAGATTAATTGTCCACTTGAAGCAGAGATATAGCGCTGGATTTAAGTTTCCTTCCTCATACTGCTTTATATAAACAACTACTGACATAGGTTGCACCGACGGTAGGGCCAGGGAAATAGCTAGTTACGTCTAGCGGGAAACCAAAAGAAATCACATATTGAATTTAATTGATTTTGACACGTCATTAAATTCACCATCCTATAAATACTAACCTGGCAAACGTCGTTTTGCTATATAAATTGTTTGAGCGTAAGTAATTTACAAAATAAGCGAATTATTGAAAAAAATAAATTATTCGGTTCGACCATAAAGATCTTTTTCAGCTAATAATACTAAAAACTAGTACAACTTGGTGCTCGCACACCGAGGGTTCAATACAATAAAAGAAGTAAAACCCAAAGAATCACTTTTGTTAATTGAATTTATTCGTATAAATTACAAGTAGGTACTTTGGGTAGTAGGTACAAACCTAACTTTGGTTTTAAAGGTTAATTGTTAAAATAAAAAAAACTCATGATGAAGACACATGATTTTTGCGTGACTTTAACAGTTTGCGCAGCGCACGTAACTCTATTTTCGCAACTTTTTTCATTGATGCTCCGCTCGTATTAATTGTATAGAGTGATGTTATAGCCTTCCTCGATAAATGGACTGAACTGAAGTAGTTTTGTGATTAGCGCGTTCAAGCAAACTAACAATCTCTTCAGTTTAGTATAGAAGATACCATAGATTTATGATTATCATAGTAATCTATCAATCGCTCATCCGGAATGGATCGAACAAACGGAACGAAATTCAAAAAAGTATGAGAATGACAGATGTATTTTATGTGTCATGTGATCTATTTGTCGTTCGGATACGTCAGTCCCATACATTTATTGAATTTCTTCCCATTAAGATATGGAATGTGCAATTGTCAGGTTTGTATAATGATCGTAGATAGGTCACATAATGAAGCAGCAGTGCATTAGAATGAATCGCTGCCGCTTATGCAACGGAGTCATAGCCCGTCTTTGAGACAGGATTCATTCAAAATTAAACGGATCAAGGCAGATTGTAACCAGTCTGCAGAGACGGATATTACTATAAAGTGATTAAACAAAGCAGTTGTCTCTTTGCTAGCACCGAATACGTACTTGTAATGTATCGAGAGGGTGTGGAAATTTTTGTGTGTTTTACACGTATATGTTACATAACTTATAAGAATTTCTAAATTTTTACAAGTTACTTGTTAAGTTCGTCAACGTCATTCTCTTGCATATTTATAAATAAAAAAATAAGTATAAACTATATCCTTCTAATTTACTTATTAAAATCCAAATTCAGGTCAATAACCTATTTTTTAGGGTTCTGTACCCGAAGAGTAAAAAAGGAACCCTATTACGGAGATTTCGCTGTCCGTCCGTCCGTCTGTCTGTCACCAGGCTGTATCTCTTGAACCGTGATAGACTTGAATTTTTCACAGATGATGTTTTTCGGTTGCCACTATAACAATCCTATGCCCGATGCCACAGATAAACAAAATAATGACGTAGGAGAGCAAGACAACCCCCAACGCCCTTTGGGCACGGGATACTAAAATATACTTCTTGTACCTGTTTATCATTTTTCACAACCTCATTTGCAGACATTTTACAATATTCTAAGTTCTAAAATGAGAAGTGCGAACTAAATATGTATCAAACAGTAAACACCCCCTAAAATTTGTTCACGTTCTCTCAGCATACAATGACTGGAGTATTTCGAGAGAATGTTCCCGTATTTACTTATAAATTGCATAGAGCTGAGAATTTCATTCGTACTAAAATTTAACCTCTATACCTTAAAACTCCTATAATAAATGTTTCTAATCAGTATTCTCGGTGTTACCAACAAAAGATTTATGGTTAAGCTTTATGGCGCGTATAATGGCCGTGTACAAGTAATTAAGATTCGTAGAAATTACCCTCGAATATTGAAAAGCATTTTAAAAGCTAAGACTACTGCAAATTTTTGACGTATTTTGTTGGAAGGTCTCAGGTTTAGGGGGATTTATTGAATTAATTTTTGTCTTTCTCACTCTCACGGATACGATGGTAGGTGCGACATGCAACGTCGCGGAAGAATATAACAGAAAAACGATCTTTTACCTAATTACTCAAAAACTAAGCTAGTTATCAAAAATCTGTTTCTCAGCGTTTTTGGATATTATTATTACCGACACTTTAAAATAAAAAATTACAATTAAATCCAATGTAGTGTCTGATAAAAACTAGAAAAACTGAGATTTTTGAGCAACTTTTGGGAGAACTTTCTATCGAGAAAATTTTATCCAATCGTGTTTCTGCTTCTTAGCGATTTTAGATTAAAGACCCAAAATACGTGACGTGCAAATTTGAAAGTCTTTATAGTTTTTGAATAAAACTTCATTCAAAATCGCTTAAGTACGGCTTCTACACCGTTAATTCTCAGTGCCAGTGACATTTAAATTTCCAAATCAGCTCAGATTAGGTCACGTATTAAAGATGACGACCGAATGGCGTAGCGGTAGCGAACCTGCTGTCTGCGCCGGAGGTTGTGGGTTCGATTCCCACTACTGGTAAATGTTTGTGTGATGAGCATTAATGTTTTCCAGTGTCTGGGTGTTTTTCAATATTAAATTTAAAAATTATATTACATTAATGTGAATTAGTATGTATGTATATTTATCGGTTATCTAGTACCCATACCACAAGCTATCGCTTACTTTGGGGCTAGATTGCGATGTGTGTAATGTCCTGATATTTATTTATTTATTCACGAGGATGGAGCCACGGGCCACAGCTAGTTTTAATATAATACTAGAAGTTATAAAAAGTTACCACAAAGGCTCAGGACTTACACGCACACCCCTTAGTACAAGGCATATTTTTAACTCTGTAGGATATATTGGCCCAAATTTCATCAAAAATTCTACCTCTGTTTAGTTAAACATTGTAATGCTGTCCCTTTTCGGTAGATGATAGAAGAGATTTACAAAAATGGAAAAAGAATAATGTTTCACTAAACCGTAGTTAACTGCTTGATAAAATCGGGTCTAAACGGGGTCCATAACCGTGAATAAATAAGAGTTTACTCAATAACGCCGTTCTTTGTTCGAAGCGGATGATCTAAATTCTAATACAATAGTGAACGTTCGCCGTAGAGGTATTTACTCTTCACCCTAATCCCGTTTGCCGTGTGAGTGAATCTGAATAGATCTTTGAACCTGGGCATTAATCCAGTTCACTTAAAAGCAAAATCTACCAATTGAATTTCGAAAACGGTGACTGACTTGTCGATTCATCGTTATGATTTAGTATAATTGGGTGATAAGTATCCTTAAGTCAAATTTGTGATCATCACGCAAAAAACTCTCCTATTAGTGTCATTTCCTTTAAGGGGATTTATGGGATTTATTGAATTTATTTTTGTCTTTCTCACTCTCACGTTGGTAGGTGCAATATGCAGCGTCTCGGAAGAATATAACAGAAAAACGACCTAATTACTCATAAACTAAGCAAGTTACCAAAAATCTGTTTTAAGCATTTTTGGATATTATTCCTACTGACACATTAAAACAAAAATTACAATTACATCCATTGTAGTTTTCGATTAAAAAAACTGATATTTTGGAGCATCTTTTGGGAGGACTATATCTATCGAAAAAAATTATCTAGGTATATAATCGTGTTTCTGCTTTTAAGCTATTTTAGATAGACCCAAAATACATGATGTTTGAATTTGAAAGTCTTTATAGTTTTTTTTAATAAAACTTCATTCAAAATCGCTTAAATACGGCTTCTACGCCGTTAAAAGATAGCTAAAGCCCGGTTGATTGACGCCGTAGATAGTTTTTATTGTTGTCTTTCTTCCTCTTCTCTTACGAAAACGTTGGTGCGACAGCAGCATTGCAGGAGAATATGATAGTATAGGATCCCGCT